>CAWTZC010001525.1:0-139983 GCA_963919715.1 Microtus obscurus | reverse complement strand
TCTGTCTGCAGATCCGATGCCCGCACAGAACTCTGATCTGCAGACCCGATGCCCCTCGCAGACTCTGTCTGCAGACCCGATGCCCCCACAGACCCCTGTCTGCAGAACCGAACCCCTGTGGACCGCTGACTGCAGACCTGATGCCGACAGTGGTCGTCTGTATGCAGACCTGATGCCCGCACAGAACTCTGTCTGCAGACCCGATGCCCACGCACAGACCTCTGTCTGCAGACCCGATGCCCTCGCAGACTCTGTCTGCAGACCATGCCCCGCAAGACCTCTGTCTCCATACCCAATGCCCCCATAGACCTCATTCTGAAGACCTGATGCCCCCCACATACCTCTGTCTGCAGACCCGATGTCCCAGACTCTGTTTGCATACCAGATGCTAACGCAGAACTCTGTCTCCGGACCCGATGCCACCACAGACCTCAGTCTGCAGACCCGATGCCCCCACTGGACCTCTGTGTGCAGACCCAATGCCCCCACTGGACCTCTGTGTGCAGACCCGATGCCCCCACTGACCTCTGTCTGCAGACCTGATGCCTCCACAGACCTCTGTCTGTACACCAAATGCACGCATAGACCTCTTGTCTGCAGACGTGATGCCCACAGACCTCTGTCTGCTGTCCCGATGCACCAACAGACCTCTGACTGCAAACCCGATGCCACCAGCAGACGTCCGTCTGCAGACCCGATGTCCACATACCTCTGTCTGCAGACCGATGCGCCACAGACCTCTGTCTGCAGAACCCGATCCCCCCACAGACCCCTGTCTGCAGAACCCGAAGCCCCTGTGGACTTTTGTCTGCAGACCTAATGCCCCAAGAGTCCTCTGTCTGCAGACACGATGCCCCCACCGACCACAGTATGCAGACCCGATGCCCCAAGAGATCTCTGTCTGCAGACATGATGTCCTCACAGACCTCTGTCTGCAGACCCGATGCCCCCACAAACCTCTCTGCAGACCCGATGACCCCAGAGACCTCTGTCTGCAGATCCGATGCGCCCACAGACATCAGTCTGTAGAACCGATGCCCCCACAGTCCTCTGTCTGCAGACCCAATGTCACCACAGACCTCTTTTCTGCAGACCCGATGCCCCCAGAGGCCTCTGTCTGCAGACCCGATGCCGCCACAGGACCTCTGTCTGTCAGAACCAATGGTCCCACAGACCTCTGTCTCCAGACCCGATGTGCCACTAACCTCTCTCTGCGGACACGATGCCCTCCGCAGACCTCGTTCTGAAGACCTGATGCCCTCCGCAAACTCTGTCTGCAGTCCAGATGCCCCTGCAGACCTCTGTCTACAAACCTGATGGCAAAAGCGGTCATCTCTCTGCAGACTTGATGCCCCCACAGGCCTATGTCTGCAGAACCGAGTGCCCACACAGACCTCAGACCCGATGCCTTAGCAGACTCTGTCTGCAGACCAGATGCCCCAGCAGACCTCTGTTTGCAGACCCGATGCCCCCAGCGGACATCTGTCTGCAGACCTGTAGCAAACAAAGACCTCTCTCGACAGACTGATGCACACACAGACTTCTGTCTGCAGGCCTGACTTGCCCCCACGAACCTCTGTCTGCAGACCCAAAGCCCCCACAGACCTCTGTCTGCAGATCTGATGCTTCGCAGACTCTGTCTGCAAACACGATGTTCCCACAGACCTCTGTCTGCAGACCTGATGCCGAAAGGGGTCGTCTGTCTGTAGACCCAGTGCCCCCACAGACCTCTTTCTGCAGACCCGATGCCCACACAGACCTCTGTCTGCAGACCAGATGCCATCCCAGACCTCTGTCTGCAGTCCCGATGACCCCACAGACCTCTGTCTGCAAACCCGATGCCACCAAAGACCTCTGTCTGTCGAGAACTGATGCCCCAGCGGACCTCCGTCTGCAGACCCGATGTCCGACAAACCCTGTAGACCCGATGCCAGCAGACCCCTCTCTGCAGACCCGATGCCACCAAAGCCCTCTGTCTGTAGAACCGATGCCCCAGTGGACCTCCGTCTGCAGACCCGATGCCTCCCCAGACCTCTGTCCTGCAGACAAGATGCCCCCAGCGGACCTCTGTCTAAATACCCGAAGCTCCCACAGACCTCTCTCTGCAGACACGATGCACCACAGATCATCAGTCTGCAGACCTGATGCCCCGAAGCGGACATCTGTCTGCAGATCTGATGCCCCCACAAACCTCTATCTGCAGACTGATGACACCACAGACCTCTCTCTGCAGAACTGATGGCACACAGACCCCTGTCTTTTGACCGGATGACCCCACAGACATCTGTCTGCAGACCCGATGCCCCCACAGACCTCTGTCTGCAGACCTGATGCCCCCACAGACCTCTGTCTGCAGATCCGATGCCTCTACAGACCTCTGTCTGCAGACCCAATGCCCGTAGTGACCTCTGTCTGCAGAACCGATGCCCACACAGAAATTTTTCTGCAGACCCGATGCCCCCACTGACCTCTGTCTGCAGACCCGATGCACCCACAGACCTCTGTTTGCAGACTGGATGCCCTAGCAGACTCTGTCTGCAGACCAGATTCCCCCCGCAGACCTCTGTCTACAGACCCGATGCCCCATAGACCTCTGTCTGCAGACCTGATGCCAAAAGTGGGCGTCTGTCTGCAGACCAGATGCCAGCAACGACCTCTGCTCTGGAGAACTGATGCCTCCAGCGGACCTCCGTCTGCAGACCTGATTCCTCCACTGACCTCTGTCTTGCAGACCCAAAGCTCCCAGAGGCCTCTGTCTGCAGACCAGATGTCCCCAGAGGACCTCTGTCTGCAGACACGATGCCCCCAAAGAAGTATGTCTGCAGACCCACTGCCCCTTGTGGACCCGTGTCTGCATACCCGATACCCCGCCCCGCAGACCTCTGTCTGCAGATCCGATGCACTAGCAGACTCTGTCTGTAGATCAGATGCCCCCTGCAGACCTCTGTCTCCAAACCCGATGTACCCAAAGACCTCTGTCGGCAGACCCGATGCCTACAGCGGTCCTCTGTCTGCAGACACGATGCCCGCACAGACCTCTGTCTGTAGACCGGATGCCCCCGCGAGACTCTGTCTGCAGACCATGCCCCCACAGACCTCTGTCTCCAAACTCAATGCCCCCACAGACCTCAGTCTTCCGGCCTGATACCCCCACAGACCTTGGTATGCAGAAACGATGCCCTCATAGACCTCTGTCTGCAGACCCGATGCCCCCACAGACTTCTGTCTGCAGACCCGATGCCACCCAGTGACCTCTGTCTGCAGACCCGACGTCCCCACAAAAAATCTGTCTGCAGACCCGATGCCCCCATTGACCTTTGTCTGCAGAACCGATTCCTCAATAGACTTCTGTCTGCAGACCCGATGCCCCCACAGACCTCTGTCTGAAGTCCGGATGCCACCGAGCGGACCGTTGTCTGCAGACCCCATACCCCAGGGAACCTCTGTCTGCAGACCCGATGCTCCCACACACCTCTGTCTGCAGAGCCAAATTCATCAGAGACCCCAGGCTGGAGACCCGATGCGCCCGCGAGACTTCTTTCTGCAGACCCTATGCCCCAACAGACCTCTGTCTTCAGACCCGATGCCTCCACAGACCTCTGTCTGCAGACCCGATGCCCGTGGTGACCTCTGTCTGCAGAACCGATGCCCGCACAGAAATCTGTCTGCAGACCCGATGCCCCCACTGACCTCTGTCTGCAGACTCGATGCCCCAGTGACCTCTGTCTGCAGACCAGATGGCCCCAGCGGACCTCTGTCTGGAGACTCGATGCCCTAGCAGACACTGTCTGCAGACAAGATGCCCCCGCAGACCTCTGTCTACAGACTCGATGCCCCCCATAGACCTCTGTCTCCAGACCTGATTCCAACAGTGGTCGTCTGCCTGCAGAGCTGATGCCACCAAAGACCTCTGTCTGTAGACCAGATGCCCCCAGAGGACCTCTCTCTGCAGACCCCGATGCCCCCAAAGACCTATGTTTGCAGACCCATTGCCCCCGGCGGACCCCTGTCTGCATACCCGATGCCCCCATGACCTCTGTCTGCAGATACAACTGCCCTAGCAGACTCTGTCTGAAGACCAGATGCCCGCGCAGACCTCTGTCTCCAAACCTGATGCACCCAAAGACCTCTGTCTGCAGACCCGATGCCCCCACAGACCTCTGTCTGCAGACCCGATGCCCTCGCACACTCTGTCTACAGACCAAATGCCCACGCAGACCTCTGTCTCCATACCGGATGCCCCCTCAGACCTCAGTCTGCGGACACGATGTTCCCACAGAAGCTCTGTCTGCAGTACAGATGCCACCACAGACCTCTGTCTGCAGACCTGATGCCACCACAGGACCTCTGTCTGCAGAAGCGATGCTCCCAGTGACCACTGTCTGCAGACCCGATGCCCCGATAGACCTCTGCCTGCAGAACCAATGGTCCCACAGACCTCTGTCTGCAGACCCGATGTGCCACAGACCTCTCTCTGCCGGACACGATGCCCTCCGCAGACCTCGTCCTGAAGACCTGATGCCCTTGCAAACTCTGTCTGCAGTCCAGATGACCCTGCAGAACTCTGTCTACAAACCTGATGCCAAAAGCGGTCATCTCTCTGCAGACTTGATGCCCCCACCGATCTATGTCTGCAGACCCGATGCCCCCACAGACCTCAGACCCGATGCCTTAGCAGACCCTGTCTGCAGACCAGATGCCCCACAGATTTCTCTCTGCAGACGTGATGCCCCTTAGACCTCTGTCGGCAGACACGATGCCCCCACAGACAATCTGTCTGCAGACCCGATGCCCCCAGCGGACATCTGTCTGCAGACCTGTAGCCCACACAGACCTCTCTCGACAGACTGATGCCCACACAGACCTCTGTCTGCAGGCCCGATGCACCCACGAACCTCTGTCTGCAGAACCAAAGCCCCCACAGACCTCTGTCGGCATCTGATGCCCGCAGAGTCTGTCTGCAAACTCACAACACCGCAGACCTCTGTCTGCAGACCCGAAGCCCACACAGACCTCTGTCTGCAAACAAGATGTCCCCGCACAGACCTCTGTCTGCAGACCTGATGCCAAAAGGGGTCGTCTGTCTGCAGACCCAATGCCCCCACAGACCTCTTTCTGCAGACCCGATGCCCCCACAGACCTCTGTCTGCAGAAGCGATGCTCCCAGTGACCACTGTCTGCAGACCCGAAGCCCCCCCACAGACATCTGTATGCAGACCCGATGCCCCCAGTGACCTCTGTCTGCAGACCCGATGCCCCCATTGACCTTTGTCTGAAAACCCGATTCCCCCATAGACCTCTGTCTGCAGACCCAATGCCCCCACAGACCTCTGTCTGAAGTCCGGATGCCACCAGCGGACCTTTGTCTGCAGACCCCATGCCCCCAGCGGACCTCTGTCTGCAGACCCGATGCCCCCACAGACCTCTTTCTGCAGAGCCAAATACATCAGAGACCTCTGCCTGGAGACCCGATGCGCCCACAGACTTCTTTCTACAGACCCGCTGCCCCCAAAGACCTCTGTCTTTAGACCCGATGCCTCCACAGACCTCTGTCTGCCGACCTGATGCCCGTAGTGACCTCTGTCTGCAGAACCGATGCCCTCACAGAAATCTGTCTGCAGACCCAATGCCCCCCACTGACCTCTCTCGGCAGACTCGATGCCCCCAGAGACTTCTGTCTGCCGACCGGATGGCCCCAGCGGACCTCTGTCTGCAGACTCGATGACCTAGCAGACTCTGTCTGCAGACAAGATGCCCCCGCAGACCTCTGTCAACAGACTCAATACCCCCAAAGACCTCTGTCTCCAGACCTGATTCCAACAGTGGTCGTCTGCCTGCACACCCGTTGCCACCAAAGACCTCTGTCTGTTGACCAGATGCCCCCAGAGGACCTCTCTCTGCAGACCCGATGCCCCCAAAGACCTATGTTTGCAGACACACTGTCCCCAGCAGACCCCTGTCTGCATACCCGATGCCCCTCCCCCCGCAGACCTCAGTCTGCAGACAAGATGCCCCCACAGACCTCTGTCTGCAGACCCGAAGCCCCCCTGCCGACCTCGTTTTGCAGACCCGATGCTCACAGCGGAACTCTGTTTGCAGAGCCGATGGCCCCAGCGAACATCTGTCTGGAGAACTTATGCCTCCACAAGCTCTACCTGCAGACTATTGACGCCACAGACCTCTTTGTGCAGACCTGATGCCACACAGACCCTGTCTCTTGACTGGATGCCCCCAGAGACCTCTGTCTGCAGACCCTATGTCCCCAGCGAACCTCTGTGTGCAGATCCGATGACTGCACAGACCTCTGTCTGCAGACCTGATGCACCCACTGACCGCTGTATGCAGACCCGATGCCCCGCAGGTCTGTCTGTCGACCAGATGTCCCCAAGACCTCTGTCTCCAAACCCTGATGCACCCATAGACATCTGTCTGCAAAACCCGATGCCAACAGTGGTCGTCTGTCTGCAGACCAGATGCCCCACAGACCCTCTCTGTTGACCGGATGCCCCCCACAGACCTCTGTGTGCAGACCTGATGCCGAAAGCGGTTGTTGGTCTGCAGACGCGATGCCCCCACAGACCTCTGTCTACAGACCCGCTGCCGCCACACACCTCTCTGTCTACAGACCGGATGCCCCCATAGACCTCTGTGTGCAGACCTGATGCCGATAAGCGGTTGTTGGTCTGCAGACGCGATGCCCCCACAGACCTCTGTCTACAGACCCGCTTCCCCCGCAGACCTCTGTATGCCAGAACCGATGCCCTTCCCAGACATCTGTCTGCAGACCCTATGTCCTCGCTGACTCTGTGTGCAGACCAGATGCCAACGCAGACCTCTGTCTCTGTACCCGATGCCCCCCACAGACCTCAGTCTGCTGACCCGATGCCCCCACTGGACCTCTGTGTGCAGACCCGATGCCCACACTGGACCTCTGTCTGTAGACCCGATGCCCACACAGTCCTCAGTCTGGAGACCCGATGCCCCCACAGACCTCAGTCTGCAGACAAGATGCCCCCACAGACCTCTGTCTGCAGACCCGAAGCCCCCCCTGCAGACCTCGTTTTGCAGACCCGATGCTCCGCAGCGGAACTCTGTTTGCAGAGCCGATGGCGCCAGCGAACATCTGTCTGGAGAACTTATGCCTCCCACAACCTGTACCTGCAGACTATTGACACCACAGACCTCTCTGTGCGGACCTGATGCCACACAGACCCTGTCTCTTGACTGGATGCCCCCAGAGACCTCTGTCTGCAGACCCTATGCCCCCAGCGAACCGCTGTGTGCAGATCCGATGACTGCACAGACCTCTGTCTGCAGACCTGATGCACCCACTGACCGCCTTATGCAGACCCGATGCCCCCGCAGAGTCTGTCTATCGACCAGATGTCCCCGCAGACCTCTGACTCCAAACCTGATGCACCCATAGACCTCTGTCTGCAAACCCGATGCCAACAGTGGTCGTCTGTCTGCAGAACAGATGCTCCCACAGAATCTGTCTGTAGACCATAACCCCGCAAACCTCTGTCTCCATACTCAATGTCCCCACAGACCTCAGTCTGCAGACGCGATGACCCCAGTGGACCTCCGTCTGCAGACACGATGCCTCACCACAGACCTCTGTATACAAACCCGATGCCCCCCACAGACCTCTCTCTGCTGACCTGATGCCCCACAGACCCTCTCTGTTGACCGGATGCCCCCACAGACCTCTGTCTAAAGACGGAATGCCTGCACAGAACCCCTACCCAGACCCCGATGCCCTCGCAGACTCTGTCTGCAGACCAGATGCCCACGCAGACCTCTGCCCTCCATACACGATGCCTGCACGACCTCAGTCTGCGGACCCGATGTCCCCACAGAGCTCTGTCTGCAGACCTGATGCTGCTCCACTGACCACTGTATCCAGACCCGATGCCCCCACAGATTCTGTCTGTTGACCAGATGTCCCCGCAGACCTCTGTCTCCAAATTTGATGCACCCATACCATATCCCTGCAAACTTCTGTCTCCATACTCAATGTCCCACAGACCTCAGTCTGCAGACGCGATGACACCAGTGGACCTCCATCTGCATACCCGATGCCCCCCACAAACGTTTGTTTGCAGACCCGATGCCGCCCAGACCTCTGTCTCGCAGACCTGATGCCCCCACATACCTCTGTCTGCAGGCCCGATGCCCCCACAGACCTATGAATGCAGACCGGATGCCCCCGCAGACTCTGTCTGCAGACCATAACCCCACAGACCTCTGTCTCCATACTCAATGTCCCCACAGACCTCAGTCTGCAGGCCCCCATGACCCCAGCGGACATCTGTCTGCAGACCCGATGCCCCCTCAGACCTCGGTCTACAGACCCGATGCCCCCAGCGGACCTCCGTCTGCAGACCCGATGCCCCAACAGCCCCTCTGTCTGCATACCCCATGCCCGCACAGCCCTCTGTTTGCAGACCCGATGCCCCAACAGGCCCTCTGTCTGCAGGCCGATGACCCACAGACCTCTGTCAGCAGACCCGATGCCCCCACACACCTCTGTCTGCAGACCCGATGCCCACACAGACCTCTGTCTGCAGACCCGATGCCCACACAGACCTCTGTCTGCAGACCTGATGCGCCTACAGACCTTTGTCTGCAGACCAGATGCCCCCAGGACACCACTATCTGCAGACCCGATGCCCCCTCAGACCGTTGAAGGAGACCTGAAGCCCCCAGCTTACCTCATTTTTCAGACGTGACACCCTCACACTCCCCTGTCTGCATACCCGATGCCCCCACAGACCTCTGTCTGCAGACCCGATGCCTGCGCAGACTCCCTGTCTGCCAGACCTGATCCCCCACTGACCGCTGTAGCAGACCCGATGCCCCCGCAGAGTCTGTCCTATCGACCAGATGTCCCCGCAGACCTCTGACTCCAAACCTGATGCACCCATAGACCTCTGTCTGCAAACCCGATGCCAACAGTGGTCGTCTGTCTGCAGACCAGATGCTCCCGCAGAATCTGTCTGTAGACCATAACACCGCAAACCTCTGTCTCCATACTCAATGTCCCCACAGACCTCAGTCTGCAGACGCGATATACCCAGTGGACCTCCGTCTGGAGACCCGATGCCCCCACAGACCTCTGTTTGCAGACCCTATGGCCCCGCAGTCCTCTGTCTGCAGACCCGATGCCCCCGCAGTCCTCTGTCTGGAGACCGGATACCCCCACAGACCTTTGTTGGCAGACCCGATTACCCCAGAGACCTCTGTCTGCAGAACGGATGCCCCCACATACCTCTGTGTGCAGACCCATAGCCTCCACAGACCTCTGTCTGCAGAACCGATGCCCCCACTGACCTCTGTCTGCAGACTCGATGCCCCCAGTGACCTCTGTCTGCAGACCAGATGGCCCCAGCGGACCTCTGTCTGCAGACTCGATGCCCTAGCAGACTCTGTCTGCAGACAAGATGCCCCCGCAGACCTCTGTCTACAGACTCGATACCCCCCATAGACCTCTGTCTCCAGACCTGATTCCAACAGTGGTCGTCTGCCTGCAGACCCGATGCCACCAAAGACCTCTGTCTGTAGACCAGATGCCCCCCAGAGGACCACTCTGTGCAGACCCGATGCCCCCAAAGTCCTATGTTTGCAGACCCACTGCCCTCAGCGGACCCCTGTCTGCATACCCGATGCCCCCTCCCGCAGACCTCTGTCTGCAGATACAATGCCCTAGCAGACTTTGTCCTGAAGACCAGGGATGCCCGCGCAGACCTCTGTCTCCAAACCCGATGCGCCCAAAGACCTCTGTCTGCAGACCCGATGCCCCCCACAGACCTCTGTCTGCAGACCCGATGCCCTCGCACACTCTGTCTACAGACCAAATGCCCACGCAGACCTCTGTCTCCACACCGGATGCCCCCTCAGACCTCAGTCTGCGGACACGATGTTCCCACAGAGCTCTGTCTGCGGTACAGATGCCACCACAGACCTCTGTCTGCAGAACCGATGCCACCACAGGACCTCTGTCTGCAGAAGCGCATGCTCCCAGTGACCACTGTCTGTAGACCCGATGCCCCGATAGACCTCTGCCTGCAGAACCAATGGTCCCACAGACCTCTGTCTGCAGACCCGAAGTGCCACAGACCTCTCTCTGCTGGACACGATGCCCTCCACAGACCTCGTTCTGAAGACCTGATGCCCTCGCAAACTCTGTCTGCAGTCCAGATGCCCCTGCAGACCTCTGTCTACAAACCTGATGCCAAAAGCGGTTATCTCTCTGCAGACTTGATGCCCCCACCCGACCTAAGTCTTCGGACTTGATGCCCCCACAGACTTCAGACCCGATGCCTTGGTAGACCCTGTCTGCAGACCAGATGCCCCAGCAGACCTCTGTTTGCAGACCCGATGACCCACAGATTTCTCTCTGCAGACGCGATGCCCCTTAGACCTCTGTCGGCAGACACGATGCCCCCACAGACAATCTGTCTGCAGACCCGATGCCTCCAGCGGACATCTGTCCTGCAGACCTGTAGCCCACACAGACCTCTCTCGACAGACTGATGCCCACACAGACCTCTGTCTGCAGGCCCGATGCACCCACGAACCTCTGTCTGCAGAACCAAAGCCCCCACAGACCTCTGTCTGCATCTGATGCCCCGCAGAGTCTGTCTGCAAACCACAACCACCGAAGACCTCTGTCTGCAGATCAGATGACCCCACAGACCTCGGTCTGTAGAGCCGATGCTCCCAGAGACCTCTGTCTGCAGACCCGAAGCCCACACAGTCCTCTGTCTGCAAACAAGGTGCCCGCGACAGACCTCTGTCTGCAGACCTGATGCCAAAAGGGTCGTCTGTCTGCAGACCCAATGCCCCCGAACAGACCTCTTTCTGCAGAACCGAGTGCCCCCCACAGACCTCTGTCTGCAAACCCAACGACACCAGCAGACGTCCAGTCTGCAGACCCAATGTCCCACAAACTTCTGTCTGCAGACCCGATGCCCAACAGACCTCTCTCTGCAAAGACCCGATGCCACCAAAGACCTCTGTCTGCAGACACGATGCACCACAGATCATCAGTCTGCAGACCCGATGACCCAGCGGACATCTGTCTGCAGACCTGATGCCCCCACAAACCTCTATCTGCAGACCGATAACCCCACAGACCTCTCTCTGCAGACCTGATGCCCACAGACCCTGTCTTTTGACAGGATGTCCCCACAGACCTCTGTCTGCGGACCCGATGCCCCCACAGACCTCTGTCTGCAGACCTGATGCCCCCACAGACCTCTGTCATCAGACGCGATGAATCTACAGACATCTGTCTGCAGACCCGATGCCCGTAGTGACCCCTATCTGCCGACATGGGCCCACACAGAAAATTTGTCTGCAGACCCGATGCCCCCCACTGACCTCTGTCTGCACTCCCGATGCAACAACAGACCTCTGTCTGCAAACCCGATGCCACCTAGCGGACGTCCGTCTGCAGACCCGATGTCCCACATACCTCTGTCTGCAGACCTGATGCCCACAGACCTCTGTCTGCAGACCCGATTATCCACAGACCTCTGTCTGCAGACCCGATGCCCCCACAGACCCCTGTCTTTGCAGAACCAAGCCTCCCTGTGGACCTCTGTCCTGCAGACCCTGATGCCCCATGAGTCCTCTGTCTGCAGACACGGGTGCCACCACAGACCACTGTATGCAGACCCGATGCCCCCAGAGACCTCTGTCTGCAGACACAATGCCCTCACGGACCTCTTCTGCAGACCCGATGTCCCCCCAAACCTCTGTCTGCAGACCCGATGCCCTCAATAGACCTCTGATTGCAGACCCGATGCCCCCAGAGACCTCTGTCTGCAGAGCGGATGCCCCCACAGACCTCTGTCTGTAGACCAGATACCCCCAGAGACCTCTGTCTGCAGAACAGATGCACCCACGGGACCTCTATCTGCAAACACGATGCCCACAGAGACCTCTGTCTGCAGACACAAAGCTCCCACAGACCTCAGTCTCCAGACACGATGCCCCCAGCGGACCTCTGTTTGCAGACCCGATGACCCCAGAGACCTCTGTCTGCAGACCCAATGCCCCCCATAGACCACTGTCTGTTGCGGGAGGTCTTCCCGCCCCTCCAACCAATAGCTGCTGAGATACCAGCCCATTGCGGCATGGTTTCTCTCCCTTCAAAAGGCTTCTATTTCCTTCCGCTGGTCTCTTGACTTCCTGTTCGGCTGGCGATTAGTCTCGCTTCATGATCGCGAAAAGGGCTGTTGTCTGGGATCGTGATCTGTAAGTTTTTCCTCTTTAAATAAATACTACCCTATTAATAATAATTCATAACTGGTGTGGCATTGTTCGTGGGCTTACGCCTTCACCTGGCGCCCAACGCTGGGGCTTTTAGGACCCCTAGGCTGCCTGCTGCGAGTTCGGCTTGGTGCAAGCCTTCCCTTCCTCAGCCGTGCGGAAGCTGCAACCCCTCAGGGTGACTCTGTCACGTGGAGGCATACACAGCTTCTGGGTTATTCTTCTCTACCCCTGGATTCTTGGTTTATGGTTCCGTGTACGCCGTTTTTTGTTTAGTTTGTGACTTAGGCCCCAGTGCCGAGTCAGGAGATACACTTGGCCTTCAGGCCCACAACATCCAGAGAGGCAGATCTCTGAGGCCAACCAGGTGGTGGTGGCATACGCCTTTAATCCCAGCACTTTGGGAGGCAGAGGCAGGCGGATCTCGGTGAGTTCAAGGCCAGCCAGGCGGTGGTGGTGCCTTTAATCCCAGCACTCGGGGAAGCAGAGACAGGCGGATTTCGGGATTTCAGTGAGTTCGAAGCCAGCTGGATAATAAGTAATATGGCAGTTTTTGTTTCCAACATGACTTTCACTGTTTGCGCTACCAATACAATGGGTCTAATCTTGCAAAATTTATATGACTATGAGGATAACTTAATTTACTGGTTACTAGGTTTTAGTATTCTTTTGAATATTCTATCATTTAGGAAGATTATGGGTACTCTCAAGAACTCATGCAGGTCAGGAGATTCAGGAGATTCAGGATTCAAAAGAGTTAATAATAAACAAAATAATAAAAAGACTTGAAATGCTTGAAAAAATGATTGGAACTGGTGAACAGAGTAATAAGGCACAAGGACAGGATACAAAGCCAACACCAGCTATTAGAACTGGCTTACCCAGGGTTTTAAGCGGCATACCCTATACTTGATTCTGACAAAGCGTCAACTTCTAAAGGCTCAAAGGGAGTCAGAGAAGCTAGATGGATGCCAATAGCAATGAATGATCTGAAAGAAATTAAACAGGCTATTGTTACTTTTGGCTTGCAAAATGCATATGTACAGGAAATGATAAGGACTTGGGCTTCTAATGCTAGAGCTACCCCTATGATTTCCATCAGTTAGTGTCTGCAGTTTTAGATAAGGGACCTTCCTTGATGTTTGGAAATTATTTCAGAGAAGAATCCAAACATATGGAACAGCAAGGAAGAGCAAAAGGTGTCGAGGTTTCCCAAGATCAAATTCTTGGTGCAGGAGAATATGCTGATCCACAGGTCCAAGCTCTTTATGACGATGAAGTACTGCATCTATGTCACCAAGCAGCTTTAAATGCTTGGAATAGGATGCAAGATCCAGCAAAAAGGGTTGAATCATTATACCAGAATTAGGCAGGGACAGAGAGAACCCTTTATTGACTTTTGCAAAGATTAATTAAGGCTCTGGACATAGGGGTACCAGACCCGGAATCTAGACGAATACTTCTTGAATCTCTAGCGTTTGAGAATGCAAACATAAAATGCCAAAAGATAATTGGGCCTTTAAAGTCTAGATCAGCACCTATGGATGAATGGATTCAGCATACGATGAATGTTGAGACGTTTAGCTATAATGATGAATCTTGGGTAGGAGAAGCGATTTCCACAGCAATGAGGAGACATCAAACTGCCAGGTGTTTTAATTGTGGTAAATTAGGACATCTCAAAAGGGACTGCAGGCACAGAATTTCTAGGAATAATATCTCCTCTGGGAATGACAAAAATAGGAGACCTAGGCCTTCAGGTATATGTAGGAGATGTGGTAAAGGCCGTCATTGGTCCAACGAATGCAGGTCAACAACAGACAAACAAGGCAACCCGATCCCATTGGGAAACTCCCCTTTGAGGGGCCTCTCGCAGGCCTCGAAGCCAACAGTGGCCCAGTCCTTCCCAGTCACAGTGGAGAACGTGGCCTCACCAAGAAATCTAAAAGCTCCAATTTCTGCTGTAAAAAGTAATACTAGTCTAAATGGTGAATTACGAGTGGAGGATGAGTTAAAAAACCCAGTAGGACAGAGTAAACGTATATTTTGGCAGACTTCTATTAACGACCAAAGACCAAAGCTAAAAGTCTGTATAAATGGCATTTTTTATTGAAGGCTTATTAGACACAGGTGCGGATGTAAGTATCATTACCCCAGAATCTTGGCATCCGAATTGGCCTCTTCAAGAGGTAGATGTTCAGTTTCTGGGAATTGGAACCCTATCTCGTGTAAAACAAAGCACAAGATGGGTTGAATGCATAGGGCCTGAAGGGCAAATAGGAAGACTAAGGCCATATATAGCCAATATTGCAATAAATTTATGGGGCCGTGACCTGTTACAGCAATGGAATACCCAGATTAACATTCCTGCAGTTCCAGGAACTCATAATTCTGGGAAAGATATGATGAGGTATTATGGAAAAGGTCACCAGCCATTCAGGCTGTACAAGAACATATAGAAAATACCAAACCTTTAAAGGTACCAACAGCCCTACCTTTAAAATGGCTAACTGAGAAGCCAATATGGATCAAACAGTGGCCTCTAGCTGAAGATAAATTACAGGCATTGGAACAGCTGGTGCAAGAGCAATTAGATGCTCACCATATTGAAGAATCAACCAGCCCTTGGAATTCTCCTGTGTTTGTTGTAAAAAAGAAATCTGGTAAATGGAGAATGGTGACAGATCTAAGAGCTGTCAACAAAGTAATTCAACCTATGGGCCCACTACAATCTGGAATTCCTTTGCCTTCTCTATTACCAAAGGGATGGCCTCTTATAGTTATTGATTTGAAAGATTGTTTTTTCACTATACCGTTACAAAAAAAGGATAGAGAAAATTTGCCTTCACGGTGCCTACTTATAATAATTCTCAGCCTAATAGGAGATATCAATGGACTGTCCTCCCACAGGGTATGCTCAATAGTCCTACATTGTGCCAATATTTTGTAAGTAAGCCATTGGAAATAATTCGTAAACAATTTCCCAAGTCCATAATTTATCATTACATGGATGACATCTTATTATCTGATTCAAATAAAGATATTTTAGAAAGGATGTTTGAAGAAGTAAAGAAAGTCTTGCCTAGGTGGGGATTACAAATTGCCCCTGAAAAGATTCAAAGAGGAAATTCTATTAATTACCTAGGTTACAGAATAGGGTTAGAGAAAATTAAAACGCAAAAGGCACAAATTAGGAGAGACCAGTTAAAGACTCTTAATGACTTCCAAAGATTGTTGGGAGACATTTCCAGTCTACGACCAGCTGTTGGGATAACACCTGATCTAATAGTTCATTTAAACAAAACCTTAGATGGTGATAAGGATTTGAATAGTCCAAGAAAACTGACAGCTGAAGCAGAAAAGGAACTGACAATGATTGAGGAAAAAATTACAGGAAGCACATGTGGATAGGGTGAACCCAAATCTTAGCTGCGTCCTAGTCATATTGCCTTCCAGAATCTCTCCTACAGGGATTCTAATGCAGAGGGAAGATATTATTCTAGAGTGGATATTTATACCTAATAAACCGAGTAAAAAATTAAAAACTTATGTGGAAAAAGTCTCTGAATTAATTATAAAAGGTAAGCTGAGACTTCGTCAACTAGCAGGTATAGACCCAGCAGAAATTATAGTGCCTTTTACTACTGAAGAAATAAAAAAAGTTATGGGAAGACAATGAACCGTGGCAAAGAGCTTGTGCTAATTTTTTTGGGAGAAATTAATAGTAACTATCCCAAAAGTGGTAGACTTAACCTCATAAAGAGAACTTCTTGGATTCTTCCTAAAATTGTACGTGATGCTCCAATAACTGGAGCCCGTATGTTCTATACTGATGCAAATAAATCAGGAAAGCAGGTTACAAGTCAGATGAATTGAGTAAGGTGGAACAAAGCCCCTTATAATTCTGTCCAGAAGGCAGAATTATATGCCATTCTTATGGTGCTAAGGGATTTTAAAGAACCTCTTAATATAGTTACAGATTCACAATATGCAGAAAGAGTTATCTTGCATATTGAAACCGCTGAATTTATACCAGATGACACAGAGTTGACTTCATTGTTTATCCAGGTACAAGACATAATCAGGAACAGGCTTTGTCCGATGTACATAACACACATCCGGTCCCATACAGGTCTGCCTGGTCCTCTAGCACAAGGCAACGCTGAGATTGATCAATTATTGATTGGAAGCGTGTTGCGGGCCTCGGAATTTCATAAAAAGCATCATGTCAATAGTAAAGGCCTAAAGAAAGAATTTTCCATTACTTGGCAACAAGCTAAGGACATTATAAAGAGATGTCCTACTTGTTCTTTCTATAATCAAACACCGTTGCCTGCAGGGAGTAACCCAAAGGGTACTAAGAGAAATGAAATCTGGCAGATGGATGTGTTCCACTTTATGGAGTTTGGTAAATTAAAATATGTACACCACACCATAGACACGTATTCAGGTTTTCATTGGGCTACTGCCCTGAGCTCAGAAAAGGCAGATTCAGTAATCACACATTTATTGGAGGTTATGGCCATCATGGGTATACCTGTACAAATAAAGACAGATAATGGTCCAGCATATGTATCTAAGAAAATGAAACGCTTTTTTGATTATTATAATATAAAACACATTACAGGTATACCAAATAATCCTACAGGTCAGGCAGTTATAGAAAGATCAAATCGTACTATAAAGGATATGCTGAACAAACAGAAAGGGACCGAAAATACCCCCAGAAATAGATTACATAATGCTTTATTAACCTTGAATTTTCTTAACGCTAATGAGAAAGGAACGACAGCAGCAGAAAGACATTGGATAATGGAAAAGTCTGCTGAACTAAATCAACCGATTTATTTCAAAGATGTGCTGACCTCTCAATGGAAGCCAGAGATGTGCTACGTTGGGGAAGGGGTTTTGCTCTTGTTTCCACAGGAGTAGAAAAATTGTGGATACCATCAAAATTAATAAAGTTTCGATTTGAAGAGGAGAAACCTCTTGGAAAGGAGAAATGACAACTCATCCACAATGATATTCATACAGGTGGTAAGAAAAACATATAGAATGGGGGCAAGGTTCTGTTCTTATCTCCACAGGAAAACACTCACCTTTGAAAAATTCAAGGGACCCTGGATATTTGGATACTGACAGATGGAAAAATACCTGCCCAATAGGAAATATCAAGAAAACTGAATGGGTTGTGTAAGTAAAACATATTAAACCATATTCCTAAATTTATAGAGCTGGTTTTGAAGTTGGACTCTGGCTCAGTCCCTCTCTAAATCCAAGCCTGTTAGTAAGAGAAAAACCCAGAGTTTCTGGAGTTTCTGTCTCATGTCAAGAGCCATGATATGGGACAGAAAGAAATATGAGTTTAGAAAACATCTTTGCTTTTCTTCATACCTATCATACCTCCATTGAATATATCTATCATGCCTTTCACTGAATATATATATGTCTATATAATTAATGTTCAAGTATTTTTACAATAAACAATGAGTCTTTTCTGAAGTGACATTTGAAGTTTCCAGGAAGAAGATGGGGCCCCACAACAACAACTCTACCTGGTTGATATGACGTCGTGATACTGATAGCGCTACTACAAGACCTGTTTTGGGTACCAGCTGCACAAGAAGATCCCAACTTGTTTAGCTGAAATGGTGCACATCTTGTACAACATTCTGGCCAGACCTCCACAAAATACTCAGAGACTATTTGCAATTTTAAAAGACATTGATCTTGAAATTTAACCATCATTTTGCTTTCACAGGATCCCTCCAGAAAGAACGTCGCCCCTATGACAGCTGGAAATAATTCTAGAGGACGACGTCCCCTCTCCCAGTAAAGTTTGCCCCTGGGTTTAGGGACATGATTTAGGGGTTGGGAAGTTAGGTGAGGAATTTTATAAGCTCAGGGATTAAAAAAAAAGCGGGATGATGGGATAATAGATTTGTAATTGTGAGTTACAATTTTTAGACAAATATTGGTATTGATTCTTGTATATTGATACAAAGTTAAATTATATTGACTATTGTATGCATGCATGTTTCTACCTCTGTTTAAAATATTTTTTATGTATTGACATATATTGTATCGATATATATGTATTGTATATATTTACCATATTGCAGTGTACATTTCTACTTTTGATTAAGATACTTATATATTGTTTGTGTATTGATATATATTTACCATATTGCAATGTATATTTGTACATTGTTTATATTTGGAGGCCATTATCCTCATTTGTTACACAGATGTTTATTGTCTTAGTCTTTAAGTTAGATAGATATTGAGAATTATATAGATCAATAGTCATCTAAGTTTGCCATTTACAATTAGACTAATCAGGTTATTTAGATATATAGAGATTATACTCAGTATAGATAGATGATCTTCAACCTCTTCAAAGAGCTGTAGAAAATGGCCTTTAATCTAACTCAGAGTTTGATGGTAGTGAGACACAATTGCTCCTGGCAACACCGCTCTATTCCCCGAGAGAATGTTGAGCACCAAAGACACTCCACCTGGAGCCTTTCTTTTGGCAGAACTGGCCTTGGAGCAAAGAAATGCCCATACCTCAATCACTGACAGAGATACAGAGCGTGCATCAATGGATAAAACAGGACTGCCATATCCTGCCAAGACAGGGTAAGATAGTTTTGAAAAGTTGCTTGACTTTGAAAATGGTATGTCAGTTATGTTAGGCCTTAGCCAAAGTTGGTTGCTTCAACGCTGCAAATGTCACTTTGGGTGATTGCCCAGGTAGCTAGTTGTCCCTGTGATTTGTTGCATGCTTAGGAAGTTGTTTTACTGAACTTCCTAAATACCCAGGTAACATTATTTCCCTTCTCAGATCTTTGATGGGGTTGAAGACTATATAACTATAGTTACTTTTCTCTCATGACTTGGCCAAGTTATTTATTATACAAGTCCTAAGCTAATTAGAATAGGATATTTATACTTATTGTATATAATTTCGTAGTAGGTTTAGAACTCTCTTATTTAAACAAAAGGGGGAGGTGTTGCGGAGGTCTTCCCGCCCCTCCAACCAATAGCTGCTGAGATACCAGCCCATTGGGGCGTAGTTTCTCTCCCTTCAAAAGGCTTCTATTTCCTTCCGCTGGTCTCTTGACTTCCCTGTTCGGCTGGCGATTAGTCTCGCTTCATGATTGTGAAAAGGGCTGTTGTCTGGGATCGTGATCTGTAAGTTTTTCCTCTTTAAATAAATACTACCCTATTAATAATAATTCATAACTGGTGTGGCATTGTTCGTGGCTTCGCCTTCAACTGTCTGTAGAACCGATGCTCCCACGGAACTCTTTCTGCATACCCGATGCCCCCCACTGGACCTCTGTGTGCAGACCCGATGCTCCCAAGCGGAACTCTGTCTGCAGACCCGATGCCCCCACTGACCTCTGTCTGCAGACCTGATGCCTCCACAGACCTCTGTCTGTATACCCGATGCACGCATAGACCTCTGTCTGCAGACGCGATGCCCACACAGACATCTGTCTGCAGTCCCGATGCAACAACAGACCACAGTCTGCAAACCCGATGCCACCAGCGGACGTCCGTCTGCAGACCCGATGTCCCACACTACCTCCGTCTGCAGACCCGATGCCCCACAGACCTCTGTCTGCAGGACCGAAGCCCCTGTGGACCTCTGTCTGCAGACCTGATGCCCCAAAGTCGTCTGTCTGCAGACACGGTGCCCCCACAGACCACTGTATGCAGAACCGATGCCCCCAGAGACCTCTGTCTGCAGACACGATGCCCTCACAGACATCTTCTGCAGACCCGATGCCCCCCACAAACCTCTGTCTGCAGACCCGATGCCTCAATAGACCTCTGATTGCAGACCCGATGCCCCCAGAGACCTCTGTCTGCAGAGCTGGATGCCCCACAGACCTCTGTCTGTAGACCAGATACCCTCAGAGACCTCTGTCTGCAGACCCGATGTCCACAGTGGACCTCAGTCTGCAGACCCGATGCCTCCAAAGACCTCTGTCTGCAGACCCGATGTCCCCAGAGACCTCTGTCTGCAGACCCGATGCGCCCACAGACATCTGTCTGTGGAACCAATGACCCCACAGACATCTGTCTGCAGAACCGATGCCCCCACAGACCATTGTTTGCAGACCCGATGACCCTTTGATCTCTGTCGGCAGACCCTGATGCCCCCAGTGGACATCTGTCTGCAGACCTGATGCCCACAGACCCTGTCTGTTGAATGGATGCCACCACAGTCCTCTGTTTGCAGACCCAATGCCAGCAGAGACCCCTATCTGCAGACCCGATGCCCCGAAAGACCTCTGTCTGCAGACCCACTGCCCCCCAGCAGACCTCTGTCTGCAGACCCGATGCCTGCGCAGACTCTGTCTGAAGACCAGAAGCCCCCGCAGGCCTCTGTCTCCAAACACGATGCACTCATAGAACACTGTCTGCAGACCCGATGCTGACAGCGGTCGTCTGTCTGCAGACCCGATGCCCTCGCACACTCTGTCTGCAGACCAAATGCCCACGCAGACCTCTGTCTCCATACCGGATGACCCCTCAGACCTCAGTCTGTGGACACGGACACGATGTTCCTACAGAGCTCTGTCTGCAGTACAGATGCCACCACAGACCTCTGTCTGCAGACCCGATGCCGCCACAGGACCTCTGTCTGCAGAAGCGATGCTCCCAGTGACCAATGTCTGCAGACCCGATGCCCCCATAGACCTCTGCCTGCAGAACCAATGGTCCCACAGACCTCTGTCTGCAGACCCGATATGCCACAGACCTCTCTCTGCGGACACGATGCCCTCCGCAGACCTCGATTCTGAAGACCTGATGCCCTCGCAAACTCTGTCTGCAGTCCAGATGCCCCCTGCAGACCTCTGTCTACAAACCTGATGCCAAAAGCGGTCATCTCTCTGCAGACTTGATGCCCCCACCGACCTATGTCTGCAGACCCGATGCCCCCCACAGACCTCAGACCCGATGCCTTAGCAGACCCTGTCTGCAGACCAGATGCCCCAGCAGACCTCTGTTTGCAGACCCGATGACCGACAGATTTCTCTCTGCAGACGCAATGCCACTTAGACCTCTGTCGGCAGACACGATGCCCCCACAGACAATCTGTCTGCAGACCCGATGCCCCCAGTGGACATCTGTCTGCAGTCCTGTAGCCCACAGAGTCCTCTCTCGACAGACTGATGACCACACAGACCTCTGTCTGCAGGCCCGATGCACCCACAAACCTCTGTCTGCAGACCCGATGCCTCAATAGACTTCTGATTGCAGACACGATGCACCCAGAGACCTCTGTCTGCAGGGCGGATGCCCCCACAGACCTCTGTCTGTAGACCAGATACACCCAGAGACCTCTGTCTGCAGACACGAAGCTCCCACAGACCTCAGTCTCCAGACCCGATGCCCCCAGCGGACCTCTGTTTGCAGACCCGATGACCCCAGAGACCTCTGTCTGCAGATCAAATGCACCCATAGACCACTGTCTGTAGAACCGATGCTCCCACTGAACTCTTTCTGCATACCCGATGCCCCCACTGGACCTCTGTGTGCAGACCCGATGCTCCCCAGCGGACCTCTGTCTGCAGAACCGATGCCCCCACTGACCTCTGTCTGCAGACCTGATGCCTCCACAGACCTCTGTCTGCATACCCGATGCACGCATAGACCTCTGTCTGCAGACGCGATGCCCACACAGACCTCTGTCTGCAGTCCCGATGCAACAACAGACCTCTGTCTGAAAACCCGATGCCACCAGCGGACGTCCGTCTGCAGACCCGATGTCCCACATACCTCCGTCTGCATACCCGATGCCCCCACAGACCTCTGTCTTCAGACTGGATGCCTCCACAGACCTCTGTCTGCAGACCCGATGCCCGTAGTGACCTCTGTCTGCAGAAGCGATGCCCGCACAGAAATCTGTCTGCAGACCCCGATGCCCCCACTGACCTCTGTCTGCAGACTCGATGCCCCCCAGAGACCTCTGTCTGCAGACCGGATGGCCCCAGCGGACCTCTGTCTGCAGACTCGATGCCCTAGCAGACTGTGTCTGCAGACCAGATTCCCCCGCAGACCTCTGTCTACAGACTCGATGCCCCCATAGACCCATGTCTCCAAACCTGATTCCAACAGTGGTGGTCTGCCTCCAGACCAGATGCGAGGAAAGACCTCTGTCTGTAGACCAGATGCCCCCAGAGGACCTCTCTCTGCAGACCCGATGCCCCCAAAGACCTATGTTTGCTGACCCACTACCCCCAGGGTACCCCTTTCTGCATACCCGATGTCCCCCGCAGAGCTCTGTCTGCAGATACGATGCCCTAGCAGACTCTGTCTGTAGACCAGATGCCCCTGCAGACCTCTGTCTCCAAACCCGATGCACCCAAAGACCTCTGTCTGCAGACCCGATGCCTACAGCGGTCATCTGTCTGCAGAACCGATGCCCCCACAGACCTCTATCTGTAGACCGGATGCCCACGCAGACTCTGTCTGCAGACCATGACCTGACAGACCACTGTCTCCATACTCAATGCCCCCACAGACCTCAGTCTTCAGGCCCGATGCCCCCACAGACCTTTGTATGCAGAAACAATGCCCTCAGAGACCTCTTTCTGCAGACCCGAAGTCCAAAGCGGTCCTCTTTCTGCAGAACCCTTGGTCAAATTGGACCTCTGTCTGCAGACCCGATGCCACCACAGACCTCTGTGTGCAGACCTGATGCCACAGAGACCTCTGTCTGCAGACCAGATGCACCGACGGACCTCTATCTGCAAACACGATGCCCACAGAGACCTCTGTCTGCAGACACGAAGGCCCCACAGACCTCTGTCTCCGGACCCGATGCCCTTAGTGGACCTCTGTTTGCAGACCCGATGACCCCAGAAACCTCTGTCTGCAGACACAATGCCCCCATAGACCTCTGTCTGTAGAACCGATGCTCCCACGGACCTCTCTCTGCATACCAGATGCCCCCACTGGACCTCTGTGTGCAGACCCAATGCCCCCAGCGGACCTCTCTCTGCAGACCAGATGCCCCAACTGACATATGTCTGCAGACCTGATGCCTCCACAGACCTCTGTCTGTACACCCGATGCACGCATAGACCTCTGTCTGCAGACGCGATGCCCACACAGACCTCTGTGTGCAGACCCAATGCCTCTAGCGGACCTCTGTCTGCAGACCCACTGCCCCCAGTTGACCCCTGTCTGCATACGCAATGCCCCCACAGACCTCTGTCTGCAAACCGGATGCCCTCAGCAGACCTCTTTCTGCAGACTCAACGCCCTAGCAGAGTCTGTCTGCAGACCAGATCCCCCGCAGACCACTGTCTACAGACCCGATGCCCCGAGCGGACCTCTTTCTGCAGATTTGATGCAAACAGTAGCGTCTGTCTGCAGACCCGATGCCACCAAAGATCTCTGTCTGTAGAACTGACGCCTCCAGCGGACCTCCGTCTGCATACCCGATGCCTCCACAGACCTCTGTCTGCAGACCCAATGCCCCCAGAGGCCTATGTCTGCAGACCAGATGCCAACAGAGGACCTCTGTCTGCAGACCCGATGCCCACAAAGAAGTATGTCTGCAGACCCACTGCCCCCAGTGGACCCCTGTCTGCATACCCGATGCCCCCACAGACCTCTGTCTGCAGACCGGATGCCCTCAGCAGACCTCTTTCTGCAGACTCAATGCCCTAGCAGACTATGTCTGCAGACCAGATCCCCGCAGACCACTGTCTACAGACCAGATGCCCCCATAGACCTCTGTCTGCAGACCTGATGCCAACAGTGGGCGTCTGTCTGCAGACCTGATGCCACTAAAGACCTCTGTCTGTAGAACTGATGCTTCCAGCAGACCTCCGTCTGCATACCCGATGCCTCCACAGACCTCTGTCTGCAGACCCAATGCCCCCAGAGGCCTCTGTCTGCAGACCAGATGCCGTCAGAGGACCTCTGTCTGCAGACCCGATGCCCCCAAGAAGTATGTCTGCAGACCCACTGCGCACAGTGGACCCCTGTCTGCATACCCGCTGCCCCCCCCTCAGACATCTGTCTGCAGATCCGATGCCCTAGCAGACTCTGTCTGTAGATCAAATGCCCCAGCAGACCTCTATCTCCAAACCCGATGTACCCAAAGACCTCTGTCTGCAGACCCGATGCCTACAGCGGTCGTTTGTCTGCAGACACGATGCCCGCACAGACTTCTGTCAGTAGACCGGATGCCCCCGCAGACTCTGTCTGCAGACCATGCCCCCACAGACCTCTGTCTCCATACTCAATGCCACCACAGACCACAGTCTGCCGGCCTGATGCCCCCACAGTCCTTTGTATGCAGAAACGATGTTCTCAGAGACCTCTGTCTGCAGAACTGATGCCAGCACAGACCTCTGTCTGCAGACCCGATGCCCCCATAGACCTCTGTCTGCAGACCAAATGCCAACAGCGTACATCTTTCTGCAGACCTGTAGCCCCCAGAGACCTCTCTCGGCAGACTGATGCACCCACAGGCCTCTGTCTGCAGAACCGATGCCTTCAGCGGACCTCTGTCGGTAGACCCGTTGACCCACAGACCTCTCTGCAGACCTGATGCACCTTAGACCTCTCTCGGCAGACCCGATGCCCCCACAGACCTCTGGTGCAGACCCGATGCCTTCAGCGGACCTCTGTTTGCAGACCCCAGGACCCACAGATCTCTCTCTGTAAACCCGATGGCCCTTAGACCTCTGTCGGCAGACGCGATGCCCCAACAGACAATCTGTCTGCAGACCCGATGCCCCCAGCGGACATCTGTCTGCAGACCTGTAGCCACCACAGAACTCTCTCGATATTCTGATGCCCCCACAGACCTCTGTCTGCAGATCCGATGCCCCCGCAGACTCTGTCTGCACACCATGACCCCGCATACCTCTGTCTGCAGACCCGATGCCACCACAGACCTCTGTCTGTAGACACGATGCCCCCCAGAGACCTCTGTCTGCACACCCAATACCCACACAGAAATCTGTCTGCAGACCTGATGCCCCCAATGACCCCTGTATGCAGACCCAATGCCCACACAGACCTCTGTCTGTAGACATGATGCCCCCAGAGACCACTGTCTGCAGACCTGATGCCCCCACAGACCTCTTTCTGCAGATCCTATGCCCCCACAAACCTTTGTTTGCAGACCCGATGCAGCCCAGACCTCTGTCTGCAGACCCGATGCCCCCGCAGATTCAGTCTGCAGACCATACCCCCGTAGACCTCTGTCTCCATACTCATTGTCTCCACAGACCTCAGTCTGCAGGCCCGATGACCCCAGCGGACCTCCGTCTGCAGACCTGATGTCCACACAAACCTCTGTATGCAGACTCGATGCCACCGCAGACCTCTGTCTGCAGACCCGATGCCCCCAGAGACCTCGGTCTTAAGACCCGATACCCCCAGAAACCTCTGTCTGCAGAACCGATGCCTCTACAGACCTCTGTCTGCAGACCCGATGAACCCAGAGACCTTTGTCTGCAGAAACGATGCCCCCACAGACCTCTGTCTGAAGACCCGATGCCCTCGCAGACTCTGTCTGCAGACCAGATGCCCCCACAGACCTATGTCTACAGACCGGATGCCCCCATAGACCTCTGTGTGCAGACCTGATGCCGACAGCGGTCGTCGGTCTGCAGACCCGATGCGCCCTCAGACCTCTGTCTGCAGACCTAATGCCCCCTGCAGTCCTCTGTCTGCAGACCCGATGCCCTCGCAGAACTCAGTCTGCGGACCCGATGCCCGCACCGAACCTCTGTCTGCAGACCTGATGCCCCCGTAGACTCTGTCTGCAGACCATGCCCCGCAGACCTCTGTCTCCATAAGCAATGCCCCCATAGACCTCAGTCTGCAGACCTGAATCCCGCACAGACGTCTGTCTGCAGACCCAATGCCCCAACAGACCTCTGTCTGTAGACCGGATGGCCCTACAGTCCTCTGTCTGCAGACCCGATGTCCCCACCGGAATTCTGTCTACAGACCCGATGCCCCCATCGGACCTCTGTCTGCAGACCTGATGCCCCCAGCAGACCTCTGTCTGCAGACCCGATGCCATCCCAGACCTCTGTCTGCAGACCGGATGCCACCACAGACCTCTGTATGCGTACTCGATGCCACCACAGACCTCTGTCTGCAGACCCGATGCCCCCAGAGTCCTCTGTCTTGAGACCCGATGCCCCCAGAGACCTCTGTCTTGAGACCCGATACCCCCCAGAGCCCTCTGTCTGCAGAAGCCGATGCCTCTACAGACCTCTGTCTGCAGACCCGATGAAACCAGAGACCTCTGTCTGCAGAAACGATGCCCCCCATAGACCTCTGTCTGCAGACCGATGCCCCCCACAGACCATTGTTTGCAGACCCGATGACACTTTGATCCCTGTCGGCAGACCCGATGCCCCCACTGGACATCTGTCTGCAGACCCGATGACCCACAGACATCTCTCGGCAGACTGATGCCCCCACAGACCTCTCTCTGCAGAGCTGATGCCCCCACAGACCTCTCTCTGCAGAGCTGATGCCCCAAAGACCCTGTCTGTTGAACGGATGCCAGCACAGTCCTCTGTCTTCAGACCCAATTCCAGCACAGACCCCTATCTGCAGACCAAATGCCCCGAAAGACCTCTGTCTGCAGACTCACTGCCCCCAGGAGACCTCTGTCTGCAGAACCGATGCCTGCGCAGACTCTGTCTGCAGACCAGAAGCCCCCCAGACCGCTGTCTCCAAACGCTATACACCCATAGACCTCTGTCTGCAGACCCAATGCCTACAGCGGTCGTTGGTCTGCAGAACCGATTCGCACACAGACCTCTGTCTGCAAACCCGCCTACCCCGCAGACCTCTGTATGCATAACCGATGCCCCCGCAGACCTCTGTCTGCAGACCCTATGTCCTCGCAGACTCTGTCTGCAGACCAGATGCCAACGCTGACCTCTGTCTCCTTACCCGATGCCTCAACAGACCTCAGTCTGCGGACCCAATGCCCCCACTGGACCTCTGTCTGCAGACCCGATGCCATCCTAGATTCTGTCTGAAGACCAGATGCCCATGCAGACCTCTGACTCCATATACGATGCCCCCACAGACCTCAGTCTGCGGACCCGATGTCCCCGCAGACTCTGTCCGCAGACCGGATGCCCCACAGACCTCTGTCTGCAGA
Source organism: Microtus obscurus (assembly GCA_963919715.1). Taxonomy (NCBI): domain Eukaryota; kingdom Metazoa; phylum Chordata; class Mammalia; order Rodentia; family Cricetidae; genus Microtus; species Microtus obscurus. The sequence continues at coordinate 112,529 of CAWTZC010001525.1, read as the reverse complement.
CCCGATGCCCCTACCAGACTTCATTCTACAGACGCGATGCCCCCATCGTACCTCTGATGCAAACCCGATGCCCCCAGCGGACCCCTGTCTGCAGACCCGATGCCCAAGCGTACCTCTGTCTACAGACCCGATGCCCCAGCGTACCTCTGTCTGCAGACCCGATTCCTCCCCAGACCTCTGTCTGCAGACCCGATGGGCCAACAGACCTCTGTCTGCAGACCCGCTGCCCCCGCAGACCTCTGTATGCAGAACCGATGCCCCCGCAGACCTTTGTGTGCAGAGCCTATGTCCTCGCAGAGACTGTCTGCATACCAGATGCTAACGCAGACCTCTGTCTCCGTTCCCGATGCCCCCACAGACCTCAGTCTGCGGACCCGATGCCCCCACTGGACCTCTGTCTGTAGACCCGATGACCCCACTTGACCTCTGTCTGTTGACCTGATGCCCACACAGTCCTCAGTCTGCAGACCCGATGCCCCCACAGACCTCTCTCTGAGGAACCGATGCCCCCACAGACCTCAGTCTACAGACACGATGCCCCCACAGACCCTCAGTCTGCAGACCCGATGCCCCCAACTGACATCTGTCTGCAGACCCGATGACCCACAGACTTCTCTTGTCAGATTGATGCACCCACAGACTCTGTCGTCATACCAGATGCCCTCGCAGACCTCTGTCTGCAAACCCGATGCCCTCGCAGATTCTGTCTGCAGACCATGCCCACGCAGACCTCTGTCTCCATACCCAATGCCCCCATAGACCTCAGTCTGCAGACCTGATGCCCCCACGGAACCTCTGTCTGCAGACCCGATGCACCCACGGACCTCTATCTGCAAACCCGATGCCCCCAGAGTCCTCTGTCTGCAGACCTGATGCGCCCAAAGACCTATGTATGTAGACCCAATGCCCCCAAGACCTCTGTCTGGATACCAGATGCCCCTGCAGACCTCTGTCTACAGACCCGATGCCCCCATAGACCTCTGTCTGCAGACCTGATGCCAAAAAGCGGTCATCTGTCTGCAGACCCGATGCCTCCACGGACCTCTGTCTAAAGAACTGATGCCTTAACGAACCTCTGTCTTTAGAACCGATGCTCCCACAGACCTCTCTGTGCAGACACGATGCCCCACAGACCATCAGTCTGCAGACCCGATGCCGCCACTGACCTCTGTCTGCAGACCTGATACCCCCACAAACATCTATCTGCAGACTGATGACCCCACAGACGTCTCTCTGCAGACCTGATGCCACACAGAGCCTGTCTTTTGACCGGATGCCCACACAGGCCTCTGTCTGTAGAACTGATGCCCGCACAGACCTCTGTCTGCAGACCTGATGCCCCCACAGACCTCTGTCTTCAGACCCGATGCCTCTTCAGACCTCTGTCTGCAGACCCGATGCCCACACAGAAATTTGTCTGCAGACCCAATGCCCCCACTGACCTCTGTCTACAGACACGATGCCCCCACACACCTCTGTCTGCAGACCGGATGCCCTCAGCAGACCTCTTTCTGCAGACTCATTGCCCTAGCAGACTCTGTCTGCACACCACATCCCCTGCAGACCACTGTCTACAGACCAGATGCCCCCATAGACCTCTGTCTGCAGACCTGATGCCAACAGTGGGCGTCTGTCTGCAGACCTGATGCCACTAAAGACCTCTGTCTGTAGAACTGATGCTTCCAGCAGACCTCCGTCTGCATACCCGATGCCTCCACAGACCTCTGTCTGCAGACCCAATGCCCCCAGAGGCCTCTGTCTGCAGACCAGATGCCCCCAGAGGACCTCTGTCTGCAGACCCGATGCCCCCAAAGAAGTATGTCTGCAGACCCACTGCCCACAGGGGACCCCTGTCTGCATACCCGATTCCCCCCCGCAGACCTCTGTCTGCAGATCCGATGCCCTAGCAGACTCTGTCTGTAGATCAAATGCCCCAGCAGACCTCTGTCTCCAAACCCGATGTACCCAAAGACCTCTGTCTGCAGACCCGATGCCTACAGCGGTCGTTTGTCTGCAGATACGATGCCCACACAGACCTCTGTCTGTAGAACGGATGCCCCCGCAGACTCTGTCTGCAGACCATGCCCCCACAGACCTCTGTCTCCATACTCAATGCCACCACAGACCACAGTCTGCCGGCCTGATGCCCCCACAGACCTTTGTATGCAGAAACGATGTTCTCAGAGACCTCTGTCTGCAGACCCGATGCCCCCACAGACCTCTGTCTGCAGACCCGATGCCCCCAGTGACCTCTGTCTGCAGACCCGATGCCCCCATTGACCTTGGTCTGCAGACCCGATTCCCCCATAGACCTCTGTCTGCAGACCCAATGCCCCCACAGACCTCTGTCTGAAGTCCGGATGCCCCCATTGACCTTGGTCTGCAGACCCGATTCCCCCCATAGACCTCTGTCTGCAGACCCGATGCTCCCACAGACCTCTGTCTGCAGAGCCAAATCCATCAGAGACCTCTGGCTGGAGAATCGATGCACCCGCAGACTTCTTTCTGCATACCTGATGCCCCCCACAGACCTCTGTCTTCAGACTGGATGCCTCCACAGACCTCTGTCTGCAGACACGATGCCCGTAGTGACCTCTGTCTGCAGAAGCGATGCCCGCACAGAAATCTGTCTGCAGACCCGATGCCCCCACTGACCTCTGTCTGCAGACTCGATGCCCCCCAGAGACCTCTGTCTGCAGACCGGATGGCCCCAGCGGACCTCTGTCTGCAGACTCGATGCCCTAGCAGACTGTGTCTGCAGACCAGATGCCCCCCGCAGACCTCTGTCTACAGACTCGATGCCCCCCATAGACCCATGTCTCCATACCTGATTCCAACAGTGGTGGTCTGCCTCCAGACCAGATGCGAGCAAAGACCTCTGTCTGTAGACCAGATGCCCCCAGAGGACCTCTCTCTGCAGACCCGATGCCCCCAGAGGACCTCTCTCTGCAGACCCGATGCCCCCAAAGATCTATGTTTGCTGACCCACTGCCCCCAGGGGACCCCTTTCTGCATACCCGATGTCCCCCCGCAGAGCTCTGTCTGCAGATACGATGCCCTAGCAGACTCTGTCTGTAGACCAGATGCCCCTGCAGACCTCTGTCTCCAAACCCGATGCACCCAAAGACCTCTGTCTGCAGACCCGATGCCTACAGCGGTCATCTGTCTGCAGAACCGATGACCCCACAGACCTCTATCTGTAGACCGGATGCGCCCGCAGACTCTGTCTGCAGACCATGCCCTGACAGACCACTGTCTCCATACTCAATGCCCCCACAGACCTCAGTCTTCAGGCCCGATGCCCCCACAGACCTTTGTATGCAGAAACGATGTTCTCAGAGACCTCTGTCTGCAGACCCGATGCCCCCACAGACCTCTGTCTGCAGACCCGATGCCCCCAGTGACCTCTGTCTGCAGACCCGATGCCCCCATTGACCTTGGTCTGCAGACCCGATTCCCCCATAGACCTCTGTCTGCAGACCCAATGCCCCCACAGACCTCTGTCTGAAGTCCGGATGCCACCAGCAGACCATTGTCTGCAGACCCCATGCCCCCAGCGGACCTCTGTCTGCAGACCCGATGCTCCCACAGACCTCTGTCTGCAGAGCCAAATCCATCAGAGACCTCTGGCTGGAGAATCGATGCGCCCGCAGACTTCTTTCTGCATACCCGATGCCCCCACAGACCTCTGTCTTCAGACTGGATGCCTCCACAGACCTCTGTCTGCAGACACGATGCCCGTAGTGACCTCTGTCTGCAGAAGCGATGCCCGCACAGAAATCTGTCTGCAGACCCGATGCCCCCAGAGACCTCTGTCTGCAGACCGGATGGCCCCAGCGGACCTCTGTCTGCAGATTCGATGCCCTAGCAGACTGTGTCTGCAGACCAGATGCCCCCGCAGACCTCTGTCTACAGACTCGATGCCCCCATAGACCCATGTCTCCATACCTGATTCCAACAGTGGTGGTCTGCCTCCAGACCAGATGCGAGCAAAGACCTCTGTCTGTAGACCAGATGCCCCAAGAGGACCTCTCTCTGCAGACCCGATGCCCCCAAAGACCTATGTTTGCAGACCCACTGCCCCCAGCGGACCCCTTTCTGCATACCCGATGTCCCCCCGCAGAGCTCTGTCTGCAGATACGATGCCCTAGCAGACTCTATCTGTAGACCAGATGCCCCTGCAGACCTCTGTCTCCAAACCCGATGCACCCAAAGACCTCTGTCTGCAGACCCGATGCCTACAGCGGTCATCTGTCTTCAGAACCGATGACCCCACAGACCTCTATCTGTAGACCGGATGCGCCCGCAGACTCTGTCTGCAGACCATGCCCTGACAGACCACTGTCTCCATACTCAATGCCCCCACAGACCTCAGTCTTCAGGCCCGATGCCCCCACAGACCTTTGTATGCAGAAACAATGCCCTCAGAGACCTCTTTCTGCAGACCCGAAGTCCAAAGCGGTCCTCTTTCTGCAGAAGCCTTGGTCAAAGTGGACCTCTGTCTGCAGACCCGATGCCACCACAGACCTCTGTCTGCAGACCTGATGCCCACAGAGACCTCTGTCTGCAGACCAGATGCACCCACGGACCTCTATCTGCAAACACGATGCCCACAGAGACCTCTGTCTGCAGACACGAAGGCCCCACAGACCTCTGTCTCCGGACCCGATGCCCTTAGTGGACCTCTGTTTGCAGACCCGATGACCCCAGAGACCTCTGTCTGCAGACACAATGCCCCCATAGACCTCTGTCTGTAGAACCGATGCTCCCACGGACCTCTCTCTGCATACCCGATGCCCCCACTGGACCTCTGTGTGCAGACCCAATGCCCCCAGCGGACCTCTCTCTCCAGACCCGATGCCCCCACTGACATATGTCTGCAGACCTGATGCCTCCACAGACCTCTGTCTGTACACCCGATGCATGCATAGACCTCTGTCTGCAGACGCGATGCCCACACAGACCTCTGTCTGCAGACCCAATGCCCCCAGCGGACCTCTGTCTGCAGACCCACTGCCCCCAGTGGACCCCTGTCTGCATACCCGATGCCCCCACAGACCTCTGTCTGCAAACCGGATGCCCTCAGCAGACCTCTTTCTGCAGAACTCAATGCCCTAGCAGACTCTGTAGGGCAGACCAGATCCCCCGCAGACCACTGTCTACAGACCAGATGCCCCCCATAGACCTCTGTCTGCAGACCTGATGCCAACAGTGGGCGTCTGTCTGCAGACCTGATGCCACTAAAGACCTCTGTCTGTAGAACTGATGCTTCCAGCAGACCTCGGTCTGCATACCCGATGCCTCCACAGACCTCTGTCTGCAGACCCAATGCCCCCAGAGGTCTCTGTCTGCAGACCAGATGCCGCCAGAGGACCTCTGTCTGCAGACCCGATGCCCCCAAAGAAGTATGTCTGCAGACCCACTGCCCCCAGTGGACCCATGTCTGCATACCCGATGCCCCCCGCAGACCTCTGTCTGCAGATCCGATGCCCTGGCAGACTCTGTCTTTAGATCAGATGACCGCGCAAACCTCTGTCTCCAAACCCGATGTACCCAAAGACCTCTGTCTGCAGACCCGATGCCTACAAGCGGTCATCTGTCTACAGACACGATGCCCACACAGACCTCTGTCTGTAGACCGGATGCCCCTGCAGACTGTCTGCAGACCATGCCCCCACAGACCTCTGTCTCCATACTCAATGCCCCCACAGACCACAGTCTGCCGGCCTGATGCCCCCACAGACCTTTGTATGCAGAAACGATGCCCTCGGAGAACTCTGTCTGCAGACCCGATGCCCCCACAGACCTCTGTCTGCAGACCCGAAGCCCCCAGTGGATCTTTGTCTCAAGATCCCATTGCTAAAGTGGACCTCTGTCTGCAGACCCGATGCCCCCCACAGACCTCTGTCTGCAGACCTGATGCCCCCAGAGACCTCTGTCTGCAGAACCGATGCACCCACAGACCATTTTTTGCAGACCCGATGACACTTTGATCTCTGTCTGCAGACCTGATGCCCCCAGTGGACATCTGTCTGCAGACCCGATGACCCACAGACCTCTGTCTGTTGGACACGATGCCCTCCGCAGACCTCGTTCTGAAGACCTGATGCCCTCGCAAACTCTGTCTTCAGTCCAGATGCCACTGCAGACCTCTGTCTACAAACCTGATGCCAAAAGCGGTCATCTCTCTGCAGACTTGATGCCCCCACCGACCTATGTCTGCAGACCCGATGCCCCCACAGACCTGAGACCCGATACCTTAGCAGACTCTGTCTGCACACCAGATGCCCCAACAGACCTCTGTTTGCAGACCCGATGACCCACAGATCTCTCTCTGCAGACGCGATGTCCCTTAGACCTCTGTCGGCAGACACAATGCCCCCAGAGACAATCTGTCTGCAGAACCGATGACCCCACAGACCTCTGTCTGCAGACCGGATGCCCCCAGCGGACCTCTTTCTGCAGATTTAATGCCCTAGCAGACTCTGTCTGCAGACCAGATTCCCCCGCAGACCACTGTCTACAGACCCGATGCCCCCAGCGGACCTCTTTCTGCAGATCTGATGCAAACAGTAAGCGTCTGTCTGCAGACCCGATGCCACCAAAGATCTCTGTCTGTAGAACTGACGCCTCCAGGGAACCTCCGTCTGCATACCCGATGCCTCCACAGACCTCTGTCTGCAGACCCAATGCCCCCAGTGACCTCTGTCTGCAGACCCGATGCCCCCCATTGACATTTGTCTGCAGACCCGTTTGCCCCATAGACCTCTGTCTGCACACCCAATGCCCACACAGAAATCTGTCTGCAGACCTTATGCACCAACAGACCTCTGTCTGCAGACCCAATGCCCCTACAGATCTCTGTCTGAAGATACGATGCCCCCTGCGGACCTCTGTCTGCAGACCCGATGCTTACACAGACCTCTGTCTGCAGACACGATGCCCCCACACACCTCTGTCTGCAGACCTGATGCCCCCACAAACCTCAGTCTGAAGACCCGATGCGACCACAGACCTCTGTCTGCAGAAACGATGCGCCCCCTCAGACTTTGTTCTGCAGACCCGATGTCCTCGCCGACTCTGTCTGCAGAACAGATGCTCCCGCAGACCTCTGTCTACCGATCCGATGCTCCCATAGAACTCTGTCTGCAGACCTGATGCCAAAAGCGGTTGTCTGTCTGCAGAAGCAATGCCCCCCACAGACCTCTGTCTGCAGACCCGATGCCCCCACAGACATCTGTCTGCAGACCCGATGCCCCCGAACTCTGTCTGCAGACCTCATGCCCCCACAGACCTCTGTCTGCAGACCCTATGCCCCCAGGTGACCTCTGTCTGCATACCCGATTCTGGCCCGCAATCCACTGTCTGCAGACCTGATGCCCTAGCAGACAATGTCTGCAGGCCCAATGCCCCCACAGATCTCTGTCTGAAGATACGATGCCCCCTGCAGAACTCTGTCTACAGACACGATACCCCCATAGACCTCTGTCTGCAGACCTGGTGCCAACAGCGGTCGTCTGTCTGCAGATTCGATGCCCCCACATACCTCTGTCTGAAGAACCCATGCCTCCAGCTGACCTCCATCTGCAGACCCGATGCCCTCACAGACCTCTGTCTGCAGAATAATGACCCCATAGACCTCTCTGTGCCGACCTCATGCCACACAGACCCTGTCTGTTGACCCGATGCCCCCACAGACCTCTGTCTGCAGAAACAATGACAGCACAGACACCTATCTGCAGACCCGATGCCCCGAAAGACCTCTGTCGGCAGACCAACTGCCCCCAGCAGACCTCTGTCTGAAGACCCGATGCCTGCGCAGACTCTGTCTGCAGACCTGATGCCCCCAATGACCCCTGTATGCAGACCCAATGCCCACACAGACCTCTGTCTGTAGACATGATGCCCCCCAGAGACCACTGTCTGCAGACCTGATGCCCCCCACAGACCTCTTTCTGCAGATCCTATGCCCCCCACAAACCTTTGTTTGCAGACCCGATGCAGCCCAGACCTCTGTCTGCAGACCCGATGCCCCCGCAGATTCAGTCTGCAGACCATACCCCCGTAGACCTCTGTCTCCATACTCATTGTCTCCACAGACCTCAGTCTGCAGGCCCGATGACCACAGCGGACCTCCGTCTGCAGACCCGATGTCCACACAGACCTCTGTATGCAGACTCGATGCCACCGCAGACCTCTGTCTGCAGACCCGATGCCCCCAGAGTCCTTTGTATTGAGACCCGATGTCCCCAGAGACCTCGGTCTTAAGACCCGATACCCCAGAAACCTCTGTCTGCAGAACCAATGCCTCTACAGACCTCTGTCTGCAGACCCGATGAACCCAGAGACCTTTGTCTGCAGAAACGATGCCCCCACAGACCTCTGTCTGAAGACCCGATGCCCTCGCAAACTCTGTCTGCAGACCAGATGCCCCCACAGACCTCTGTCTACAAACCTGATGCCAAAAGCGGTCATCTCTCTGCAGACTTGATGCCCCCACCGACCTATGTCTGCAGACCCGATGCCCCCACAGACCTGAGACCCGATGCCTTAGCAGACTCTGTCTGCACACCAGATGCCCCAACAGACCTCTGTTTGCAGACCCGATGACCCACAGATCTCTCTCTGCAGACGCGATGTCCCTTAGACCTCTGTCGGCAGACACAATGCCCCCAGATACAATCTGTCTGCAGACCCGATGACCCCACAGACCTCTGTCTGCAGACCGGATGCCCCCAGCGAACCTCTTTCTGCAGATTTAATGCCCTAGCAGACTCTGTCTGCAGACCAGATTCCCCCGCAGACCACTGTCTACAGACCCGATGCCCTCAGCGGACCTCTTTCTGCAGATCTGATGCAAACAGTAAGCGTCTGTCTGCAGACCCGATGCCACCAAAGATCTCTGTCTGTAGAACTGACGCCTCCAGCCGACCTCCGTCTGCATACCTGATGCCTCCACAGACCTCTGTCTGCAGACCCAATGCCCCCAGAGGCCTATGTCTGCAGACCAGATGCCAACAGAGGACCTCTGTCTGCAGACCCGATGCCCCCAAAGAAGTATGTCTGAAGACCCACTGCCCCCAGTGGACCCCTGTCTGCATACCCGATGCCCCCACAGACCTCTGTCTGCAGACCGGATGCCCTCAGCAGACCTCTTTCTGCAGACTCAATGCCCTAGCAGACTATGTCTGCAGACCAGATCCCCCCCGCAGACCACTGTCTACAGGCCAGATGCCCCCATAGACCTCTGTCTGCAGACCTGATGCCAACAGTGGGCGTCTGTCTGCAGACCTGATGCCCCCATAGACCTCTGTCTGCAGACCCAATGCCCCCAGAGGCCTCTGTCTGCAGACCAGATGCCCCCAGAGGACCTCTGTCTGCAGACCCGATGCCCCCAAAGAAGTATGTCTGCAGACCCACTGCGCACAGTGGACCCCTGTCTGCATACCCGATGCCCCCCCGCAGACATCTGTCTGCAGATCCGATGCCCTAGCAGACTCTGTCTGTAGATCAAATGCCCCAGCAGACCTCTGTCTCCAAACCCGATGTACCCAAAGACCTCTGTCTGCAGACCCGATGCCTACAGCAGTCGTTTGTCTGCAGACACGATGCCCGCACAGACTTCTGTCTGTCAGACCGGATGCCCCCCGCAGACTCTGTCTGCAGACCATGCCCCCACAGACCTCTGTCTCCATACTCAATGCCACCACAGACCACAGTCTGCCGGCCTGATGACCCCACAGACCTTGTATGCAGAAACGATGTTCTCAGAGACCTCTGTCTGCAGAACTGATGCCAGCACAGACCTCTGTCTGCAGACCCGATGCCCCCATAGACCTCTGTCTGCAGACCAAATGCCAACAGCGTACATCTTTCTGCAGACCTGTAGCCCCCAGAGACCTCTCTCGGCAGACTGATGCACCCACAGACCTCTGTCTGCAGAACCGATGCCTTCAGCGGACCTCTGTCGGTAGACCCGTTGACCCACAGACCTCTCTGCAGACCTGATGCACCTTAGACCTCTCTCGGCAGACCCGATGCCCCCACAGACCTCTGGTGCAGACCCGATGCCTTCAGCGGACCTCTGTTTGCAGACCCCAGGACCCACAGATCTCTCTCTGTAAACCCGATGGCCCTTAGACCTCTGTCAGCAGACGCGATGCCCCAACAGACAATCTGTCTGCAGACCCGATGCCCCCAGCGGACATCTGTCTGCAGACCTGTAGCCACCACAGAACTCTCTCGATATTCTGATGCCCCCACAGACCTCTGTCTGCAGATCCGATGCCCCCGCAGACTCTGTCTGCACACCATGACCCCGCATACCTCTGTCTGCAGACCCGATGCCACCACAGACCTCTGTCTGTAGCCACGATGCCCCCAGAGACCTCTGTCTGCACACCCAATGCCCACACAGAAATCTGTCTGCAGACCGTATGCCCCCACAGACCTCTGTCTGCAGACCCAATGCCCCCACAGATCTCTGTCTGAAGATACGATGCCCCCTGCGGACCTCTGTCTGCAGACCCGATGCTCACACAGACCTCTGTCTGCAGAGCACGATGCCCCCACACACCTCTGTCTGCAGACCTGATGCCCCCACAAACCTCAGTCTGAAGACCCGATGCGACCACAGACCTCTGTCTGCAGAAACGTATGCGCCCCCTCAGACTTCGTTCTGCAGACCCCGATGTCCTCGCAGAATCTGTCTGCAGAACAGATGCCCCCGCAGACCTCTGTCTACAGACCCGATGCTCCCATAGAACTCTGTCTGCAGACCTGATGCCAAAAGCGGTTGTCTGTCTGCAGAAGCAATGCCCCCCACAGACCTCTGTCTGCAGACCCGATGCCCCCACAGACCTCTGTCTGCAGACCCGATGCCCCCGAACTCTGTCTGCAGACCTCATGCCCCCCACAGACCTCTGTCTGCAGATCCGATGCCCACAGGTGACCTCTGTCTGCATACCCGATTCTGGCCCGCAATCCACTGTCTGCAGACCTGATGCCCTAGCAGACAATGTCTGCAGGCCCAATGCCCCCCACAGATCTCTGTCTGAAGATACGATGCCCCGTGCAGAACTCTGTCTACAGACACGATACCCCCCATAGACCTCTGTCTGCAGACCTGGTGCCAACAGTGGTCGTCTGTCTGCAGATTCGATGCCCCCCACAAACCTCTGTCTGAAGAACCCATGCCTCCAGCTGACCTCCATCTGCAGACCCGATACCCTCACAGACCTCTGTCTGCAGACTAATGACCCCATAGACCCCTCTGTGCCGACCTCATGCCACACAGACCCTGTCTGTTGACCCGATGCCCCCACAGACCTCTGTCTGCAGAAACAATGACAGCACAGACACCTATCTGCAGACCCGATGCCCCGAAAGACCTCTGTCGGCAGACCAACTGCCCCCAGCAGACCTCTGTCTGAAGACCCGATGCCTGCGCAGACTCTGTCTGCCAGACCTGATGCCCCCAATGACCCCTGTATGCAGACCCAATGCCCACACAGACCTCTGCCTGTAGACATGATGCCCCCAGAGACCACTGTCTGCAGACCTGATGCCCCCCACAGACCTCTTTCTGCAGATCCTATGCCCCCACAAACCTTTGTTTGCAGACCCGATGCAGCCCAGACCTCTGTTCTGCAGACCCGATGCCCCCCGCAGAATTCAGTCTGCAGACCATACCCCCGTAGACCTCTGTCTCCATACTCATTGTCTCCACAGACCTCAGTCTGCAGGCCCGATGACCCCAGCGGACCTCCGTCTGCAGACCCGATGTCCACACAGACCTCTGTATGCAGACTCGATGCCACCACAGACCTCTGTCTGCAGACCCGATACCCCCAGAGTCCTTTGTATTGAGACCCGATGTCCCCAGAGACCTCGGTCTTAAGACCCGATACCCCCAGAAACCTCTGTCTGCCAGAACCGATGCCACCGCAGACCTCTGTCTGCAGACCCGATGCCCCCAGAGTCCTTTGTATTGAGACCCGATGTCCTCAGAGACCTCGGTCTTAAGACCCGATACCCCCAGAAACCTCTGTCTGCAGAACCGATGCCTCTACAGACCTCTGTCTGCAGACCCGATGAACCCAGAGACCTTTGTCTGCAGAAACGATGCCCCCACAGACCTCTGTCTGAAGACCCGATGCCCTCGCAGACTCTGTCTGCAGACCAGATGCCCCCACAGACCTATGTCTACAGACCGGATGCCCCCATAGACCTCTGTGTGCAGACCTGATGCCGACAGCGGTCGTCGATCTGCAGACCCGATGCGCCCTCAGACCTCTGTCTGCAGACCTAATGCCCCTGCAGTCTTCTGTCTGCAGACCCGATGCCCTCGCAGAACTCAGTCTGCGGACCCGATGCCCGCACCGAACCTCTGTCTGCAGACCCGATGCCCCCCGTAGACTCTGTCTGCCGACCATGCCCCGCAGACCTCTGTCTCCATAAGCAATGCCCCCATAGATTTCAGTCTGCAGACCTGATGCCCGCACAGACGTCTGTCTGCAGACCCAATGCCCCAACAGACCTCTGTCTGCAGACCGGATGGCCCTACAGTCCTCTGTCTGCAGACCCGATGTCCCCACCGGAATTCTGTCTACAGACCCGATGCCCCCATCGGACCTCTGTCTGCAGACCCGATGCCCCCAGCAGACCTCTGTCTGCAGACCCGATGCCATCCCAGACCTCTGTCTGCAGACCGGATGCCCCCACAGACCTCTGTATGCGTACTCGATGCCACCACAGACCTCTGTCTGCCGACCCGATGCCCCCAGAGTCCTCTGTCTTGAGACCCGATGCCCCCAGAGACCTCTGTCTTGAGACCCGATACCCCCAGAGCCCTCTGTCTGCAGAAGCGATGCCTCTACAGACCTCTGTCTGCAGACCCGATGAAACCAGAGACCTCTGTCTGCAGAAACGATGCCCCCATAGACCTCTGTCTGCAGACCGATGCCCCCACAGACCATTATTTGCAGACCCGATGACACTTTGATCTCTGTCGGCAGACCCGATGCTCCCACCGATCTCTGTCTGCAGACCCAATTCCCCCAGAGACCTCTGGCTGGAGAGCCGTTGCCCCCGCAGTCCTCTTTCTGTATACCCGATGCCCACACAGACCTCTGTCTTCAGACCCGATGCCTCCATGGACCTCTTCTGCAGACCCGATGCCCCCAGAGGCCTCTGTTTGCTGACCCGATGCTCACAGTGGACCTCTGTATGCAGAACCGATGCTCCCAATGACCACTGTCTGCACACCCGATGCCCTCATAGACCTCTGTGTGCAGAACCGATGGTCCCACAGACCTCTGTCTGCATACCCGATGCCGCCACAGACCTCTGTCTGCAGACCCGAAGCCCCCAGTGGATCTCTGTCTGCAGAGCCCATGGCCAAAGTGGACCTCTGTCTGCAGACGCGATGCCCCCAGAGGCCTCTGTTTGCCGACCCGATGCTCCCAGTGGACCTCTATTTGCAGAACCGATGCTCCCAATGACTACTGTCTGCACACCCGATGCCCCCATAGACCTCTGTGTGCAGAACCGATGGTCCCACAGACCTCTGGCTGCATACCCGATGCCGCCACAGACCTCTGTCTGCAGACCCGAAAGCCCCCAGTGGATCTCTGTCTGCAGAGCCCATGGCCAAAGTGGACCCTCTGTCTGCAGACCCGATGCCCCCCACAGACCTCTGTCGGCAGACACAATGCCCCCCACAGACAATCTGTCTGCAGACCGGATGCCCTCCGCGGACCTTTGTCTACAGAACTGATGCCTCCATGGACCTCTGTCTGCAGACTCGATGCCCGCACAGACCTCTGTCTACAGAACTGATGCATCCATGGACCTCTGTCTTCAGACCCGATGCCCCCAGAGTCCTCTGTCTGCAGACCCGATGCCCCCAGAGGACCTCTGTATGCAGAACCAATGCTCCCAATGACCACTGTCTGCACACCGGATGCCCCCATAGACCTCTGTCTGAAGAATCGATGGTCCCACAGAAATCTGTCTGCAGACCCGATGACACCACAGACCTCTGTCTGCGGACACGATGCCCTCCGCAGACCTCGTTCTGGAGACCCGATGCCTTCGCAGACTCTGTCTGCAGTCCAGATGCCCCTGCAGACCTCTGTCTACAAAACTGATGCCAAAAGCAGTCGTCTTTCTGCAGACTTGATGCCCCCCACCGACCTATGTCTGCAGACCCGATGGCCCCACAGACCTCTGTCTGCAGAACCAATGCCCCCAGAGAACTCTGATTGCAGACCACATTCAAACACAGACCTCTGTTGGCAGACACGATGCCCCCACAGACAATCTGTCTGCAGACCCGATGCCCCCAGCAGACATCTGTCTGCAGACCTGTAGCCCCCAGTGGATCTCTGTCTGCAGAGCCCATGGCCAAAGTGGACCTCTGTCTGCAGACCCGATGCCCCCACAGACCTCTGTCGGCAGACCCGATGCCCACACAGACCTCTGTCTGCAGACCTGATGCCCCTACAGACCTCTGTCTGCAGACCAGATGCCCCCAGCTTACCTCTGTCTGCAGACGCGATGCCCTCACACTCCCCTGTCTGCAGACCCGATTCCTCCACAGACCTCTGTCTCCAGAACCGATGCCATGACAAACCTCACTCTGCAGACCCGATGACTCCAGAGAAGACTGTATGCAGACCTGATGCCCATACAGACCTCTGTCTGCAGACCAGATGCCCCCAGGACACCATTATCTGCATACCCGATGCCCCAACAGACCATTGTCTGCAGACCCAATGCCCCAAGCTTACCTCTGTCTGCAGATGCGATGCCCTCACACTCCCCTGTCTGCACATGATGCCCCCACTGTCCGCTGTATGCAGACCTGATGCCCCCGCAGACTCTGTCTGTTGACCAGATGTTCCCGCAGACCTCTGTCTCCAAACCTGATGCACCCATAGACCTCTGTCTGCAGACCTCATGCCCTCAGCAGACATCCGTGTGCAGACCCGAAGCCCCCAAAGACCTCTGTCTGCAGAACGGATGCCCCTACAGACATCTGTCTCCAGACCCGATGCCCCCACAGACCTCTGTCTGCAGACTGGATGCCCCTACAGACATCTGTCTGTAGACCCGATGCCGCCACAGACCTCTGTCTGCGGACCGGATGCCCCTACAGACATCTGTCTGTAGACCCGATGCCCCCACAGACCTCTTTCTGCAGACCCGATGCCCCCAGCGGACCTCTGTCTGCAGATCCGATGCCCCCACAAACTTCTTTCTGCAGACCGAATGCCCCCACAGACGTCTGTCTGCAGACCCAATGCCCCCAGCGGACCTCCGTCTTCAGACACGATGCCACCATAGACCTCTGTCTACAGACCCGATGCCACCACAAACCTCTTTCTGCAGACCCGATGAACCCACAGACCTCTGTCTGCAGACCAGATGACCCCAGTGCACCTCTGTCTGCAGACCCGATGCCCCCACAGACCACTCTCTGCAGAAACGATGCCCCACAGATCCTCTGTCTGCAGAACGGATGTCCCCAGCGGACCTCTGTCTGCAGACCCGATGTACCCACAGACCTCTCTCTGCAGAAACGATGCCCCACAGACCCTCTGTCTGCAGACCAGATGCCCCCAGCTTACCTCTGTCTGCAGACGCGATGCCCTCACACTCCCCTGTCTGCAGACCCGATTCCTCCACAGAACTCTGTCTCCAGAACCGATGCCATTACAAACCTCACTCTGCAGACCCGATGACTCCAGAGACCACTGTATGCAGACCTGATGCCCATACAGACCTCTGTCTGCAGACCAGATGCCCCCCAGGACACCACTATCTGCTACCCGATGCCCCACAGACCTTTGTCTGCAGACCCCGATGCCCCCCAGCTTACCTCTGTCTGCAGATGCGATGCCCCTCACACTCCCCTGTCTGCAGATGATGCCCCCCACTGACTGCTGTATGCAGACCTGATGCCCCCCGCACACACTGTCTGTTGACCAGATGTCCCCGCAGACCTCTGTCTCCAAACCTGATGCACCCATAGACCTCTGAATGCAGACCTCATGCCCTCAGCAGACATCTGTGTGCAGACCCGAAGCTCCCACAGACCTCCCTTCTGCTCAACGGATGCCCCTACAGACCTCTGTCTGCAGAACTCATGCCCCCACGGACCTCTGTCTGTAGACCAGATATCCCAACAGACCTCTGTCTGCCGACCTAAGGCCCCCAGTGACCTCTCTCTGCAGACCCGTTGCCCACACAGAAATCTGTCTGCAGACCCGATTCACCCATAGACCTCTGTCTGCAGAACCGATGCCCCCACAGACCTCTGTCTTAAGACCGGATGCCCCCAGCGGACCTCTGTCTGCAGACCCGATGCGCCCACGGACCTCTGTCTACAGAACTGATGCCTCCCTGGACCTCTGTCTTCAGACACGATGCACCCACAGACCTCTGTCTGTAGACATGATGGCCCCAGAGACCTCTGTCTGCATACCCGATGCGGCCACAGACCTCTGTCTGTAGACCCAATGCCCCCACAGACATCTGTCTGCAGACCCGATGCCACCACAGACCTCTGTCTACAGACCCGAGCCCCCACGGACCTCTCTCTGCAGAACCGATGCCCCGAGAGGCCTCTGTCTGCATACTCGATGCACTCACAGACCTCTGTCTGCAGATCCGTTGCCCCCAGAGGCCTCTGTATGGAGACCTTATGCCACCACAGACCACTGTCTGCAGAATACATGCCACCACAGACCTCTGTCTGCAGACCCGATTCCCCCACATACCTCTGTCTGCAGACCTGATGCCCAAACAAACCTCTTTCTGCAGACCCAAAGCCACCAGAGACCACTGTCTGCAGAATCCATGCCACCACAGACCTCTGTCTGCAGACCTGATTTCCCCCACTGACCACTGTATGCAGACCCGATGCCCCCACAGACGATGTCTGTCGACCAGATGTTCCCGCAGACCTCTGTCTCCAAACCTGATGCACCCATAGACATCTGTCTGCATACCTGATGCCAACAGTGGTCGTCTCTCTGCAGACCGGATGCCCCGGCAAATTTGTCTATAGACCATACCCCCGCAAACATCTGTCTCCATACTCAATGTCCCCACAGACCTCAGTCTGCAGACGCGATGACCCCAGTGAACCTCTGTCTGCAGACCAGATGCCCCCGGCGCACCTCTGTCTGCAGACCCGATGCACCAACAGACCACTCTTTGCAGAAACGATGCCCCACAGACCCTCTGTCTGCAAATCCGATGTCCCCAGCGGACCTCTGTCTGCAGACCCGATACCCCCCACAGACCTCTCTATGCAGAAATGATGCCCCACAGACCCTCTGTCTGCAGAACCGATGTCCCCAGCGGACATCTCTCTGTAGACCCGATGCCCCCCACAGACCTTTCTCTGCAGAAACGATGCCCACAGACCTTCTGTCTGCAGAACCAATGACCCCACAGACCAATGTCGGCAGACCCGATGCCCACACAGACCTCTGTCTGCAGACCTGATGCCCCTACAGACCTCTGTCTGCAGACCAGATGCCCCCAGCTTACCTCTGTCTGCAGACGCGATGCCCTCACACTCCCCTGTCTGCAGACCCGATTCCTCCACAGACCTCTGTCTCCAGAACCGATGCCATGACAAACCTCACTCTGCAGACCCGATGACTCCAGAGACCACTGTATGCAGACCTGATGCCCATACAGACCTCTGTCTGCAGACCAGTTGCCCGCAGGACACCACTATCTGCAAACCCGATGCCCCAACACACCATTGTCTGCAGACCCGATGCCCCCAGCTTACCTCTGTCTGCAGATGTGATGCCCCCCACTGGACCTCTGTCTGCAGACCCGATGCCCCCACAGACTTTTTTCTGCAGACCCGATGCCCCCTACAGACCTCTTTCTGCAGACCCGATGCCCCTACAGACCTCTTTCTGCAGACCCGATGCCCCCCACAGACTCTGTCTGCAGACCATGCCACCGCAGACCTCTGTCTCCATACCCAATGCCCCCACAGACCTCAGTCTGCAGACCTGATGCCCCCACATACCTCTGTTTGCAGACTCGATGACCCCGCAGACTCTATCTGTGGACCATGCCACCGCAGACCTCTGTCTCCATACCCAATGCCCCCACAGGCCTCAGTCTGCAGACCTGATGCCCCCACATACCTCTGTTTGCAGACTCGATGCCCCCGCAGACTCTGTCTGCAGACCATGCCACCGCAGACCTCTGTCTCCATACCCAATGCCCCCACAGACCACTGTCTGCAGACCGGATGCCCCCACAGACCTCTGTTAGCAGAATCGATGGCCCCACCGGACATCTGTCTACAGACCCGATGCCCCCCAGCGGACCTCTGTCTGCAGACCCGATGCTCCCGGAGACCTCTATCTTGGGTCCAATACTCCCAGAGAACTCTGTCTGCAGAACGGATGCCCCTACAGACCTCTGTCTGCAGACCCGATGCCTCCGCAGACTTTGTCTGCAGACCATGCCTCCGCAGACCTTTGTCTCCATACCCAATGCCCCCAGAGACCTCTGTCTGCAGACCTGATGAACACACATACCTCTGTCTGCAGTCTCGATGCCCCCACATACCTCTGTCTGCAGACCCGATGCCCCCAGTGGACCTCTGTCTGCAGACCCGATGCCTCCACAGACCTCTGTCTCCAGAACCGATGCCATGACAAACCTCACTCTGCAGACCTGATGACCCAGAGACCGCTGTATGCAGACCTATGCCCCTACAGACCTCTGTCTGCAGACCAGACGCCCCCAGGACACAACTATCTGCATACCCGATGCCCCCACAGACCTCTGTCTGCAGACCCGATGACCCCACACACCTCTGTATGCAGACTCGATGCCACCACAGACCTCTGTCTGCAGACCGGATGCCCCCAGAGTACTCTGTTCTGAGACCCGATGCCCCTAGAGACCTCTATCTTGAGACCCGATACCCCCTGAGACCTCTGTCTGTTAAACAGATGCCTCTACAGACCTCTGTTTGCAGACCCGATGAACCCAGAGCTCTCTGTCTTGAGAACCGATGCCCCCAGAGACCTCTGTCTTAAGAGCCGATACCCCCAGAAACCTCTGTCTGCAGAACCGATGACTCTACAGACCTCTGTCTGCAGACCCGATGCCCCCACCGGACATCTGTCTGCAGACCCGATGACCCACAGACATCTCTTGGCAGACTGATGCCCCCACAGACCTCTCTCTGCAGACCTGATGCCCCACAGACACTGTCTGTTGAACGGATGCCCCCACAGACCTCTGTCTGCAGACACAATGACAGCACAGACACCTATCTGCAGACCCGATGTCCAGAAAGACCTCTGTTGGCAGACTCACTGCCCCCAGCAGACCTCTGTCTGCAGACTCGATGCCCTGCGCAGACTCTGTCTGCAGACTTGATGCCACCAATGACCGCTGTATGCAGACCCAATGCCCCCCGCAGAACTCTGTCTCTCGACCAGATGTCCCGGCAGACCTATGTCTCCTAACCCATAGACCTCTGTCTGAAGACCCGATGTCGACAGTGGTTGTCTGTCTGCAGACCAGATGCCCACGCAGACCTCTGTCTCCAAACCTGATGCAGCCATAGACCTCTGTCTGCAGACCTCATGCCCTCAGTAGACATCTGTGTGCAGACCCGAAGCCCCCACAAACCTCTGTCTGCAGACCGGATGCCCTACAGACATCTGTCTGCAGACCCGATGCCCCCACACACCTCTATCTGCAGACCGGATGCCCCAAGCGGACCTCTGTCTGCAGACCCGATGCCATCCCAGACCTCTGTCTGCAGACTGGATGCCCCCAAAGACCTCTGTATGCAGACTCGATGCCACCACAGACCTCTGTCTGCAGACCCGATGCCCCCAGAGTCCTCTGTCTTGAGACCCGATGCTCCCGGAGACCTCTATCTTGAGACCCGATACTCCCAGAGAACTCTGTCTGCAGAACGGATGCCCCTACAGACCTCTGTCTGCAGACCCGATGCCTCCACAGACCTCTGTCTCCAGAACTGTTGCCATGACAAACCTCACCCTGCAGACCTGATGACCCCAGAGACCGCTGTATGCAGACATATGCCCCTACAGACCTCTCTCTGCAGACGAGAGGCCCCCAGGACACAACTATCTGCATACCAAATGCCCCCACAGACCTCTGTCTACAGACCCGGATGCCCCCACACACCTCTGTATGCAGACTCGATGCCACCACAGACCTCTGTCTGCAGACCCGGATGCCCCCAGAGTCCTCTTTTCTGAGACCCCATGCCCCTAGAGACCTCTATCTTGAGACCCGATACTCCCAGAGACCTCTGTCTATAGAACAGATGCATCTACAGACCTCTGTTTGCAGACCCGATGAACCCAGAGTCCTCTGTCTTGAGACCCGATGCCCCAGAGACCTCTGTCTTGAGATCCGATACCCCCAGAAACCTCTGTCTGCAGAACCGATGACTCTACAGACCTCTGTCTGCAGACCCGATGAACCCAGAGACCTCTGTCTGCAGACACGATGCCCCCACAGACTTCTGTCTGCCGACCCGATGCCCCCCACAGACCATTGTTTGCATACCAGATGCCCTTTTGATCTCTGTCGGCAGACCCGATGCCCCCACAGAACATCTGTCTGCAGACCCGATGACCCACAGACATCTCTTGGCAGACTGATGCCCCCCACAGACCTCTGTCTACAGACCCGAGCTCCCACAGACCTCTGTCTGCAGATCCAATGCCCTAGCAGACTCTGTCTGTAGATCAGATGCCCCCGCAGACCTCTGTCTCCAAACCCGATGTACCCAAAGACCTCTGTCTGCAGACCCGATGCCTACAGCGGTCGTTTGTCTGCAGACACGATGCCCGCACAGACCTCTGTCTGTAGACCGGATGCCCCCGCAGACTCTGTCTGCAGACCATGCCCTCACAGACCTCTGTCTCCATACTCAATGCCACCACAGACGTCAGTCTGCCGGCCTGATGCCCCCAAAAACCTTTGTATGCAGAAACGATGTTCTCAGAGACCTCTGTCTGCAGACCCGATGCCAGCACAGACCTCTGTCTGCAGACCCGATGCCCCCAGTGACCTCTGTCTGCAGAAACGATGCCCCCCATTGACATTTGTCTGCAGACCCGATTGCCCCATAGACCTCTGTCTGCAGACCCGATGCCCCGACAGACCTCTGTCTGAAGTCTGGATGCCACCAGCGGACCTTTGTCTGCAGACTCCATGCCCCCAAGCGGACCTCTGTCTGCAGACCCGATGCTCCCACAGACCTCTGTCTGCAGAGCCAAATCCATCAGACACCTCTGGCTGGAGACCCGATGCGCCCGCAGACTTCTTTCTGCAGACCCGATACCCCCCACAGACCTCTGTCTTCAGACCAGATGCCTCCACAGACCTCTGTCTGCAGACCCGATGCCCGTAGTGACCTCTGTCTGCAGAACCGATGGCCGCACAGAAATCTGTCTGCAGGCCCGATGCCCCCACTGACCTCTGTCTGCAGACTCGATGCCTCCAGAGACCTCTGTCTGCAGACCGGATGGCCCCAGCGGACCTCTGTCTGCAGACTCGATGCCCTAGCATACTCTGTCTGCAGACCAGATGCCCCCGCTGACCTCTGTCTACAGACTCGATGCCCCCATAGACCCATGTCTCCAGACCTGATTCCAACAGTGGTGGTCTGCCTCCAGACCAGATGCGAGCAAAGACCTCTGTCTGTAGACCAGATGCCCCCAGAGGACCTCTCTCTGCAGACCCGATGCCCCCAAAGACCTATGCTTGCAGACCCACTGCCCCCAGCGGACCCCTGTCTGCATACCTGATGCCCAACCGCAGACCTCTGTCTGCAGATACGATGCCCTACCAGACTCTGTCTGTAGACCAGATGCCCCCGCAGACCTCTGTCTCCAAACCTGATGCACCCAAAGACCTCTGTCTGCAGACCCGATGCCTACAGCGGTCGACTGTCTGCAGAACCGATGCCCCCACAGACCTCTGTCTGTAGACCGGATGCCCACGCAGACTCTATCTGCAGACCATGCCCCGACAGACCACTGTCTCCATACTCAATGCCCAAACAGACCTCAGTCTTCAGGCCCGATTCCCCCACAGACCTTTGTATGCAGAAACAATGCCCTCAGAGACCTCTGTCTGCAGATCCGAAGTATAAAGCGGTCCTCTTTCTGCAGAACCCTTGGTCAAAGTGGACCTCTGTCTGCAGACCCGATGCCACCACAGACCTCTGTCTGCAGACCTGATGCCCACAGAGACCTCTGTCTGCAGACCAGATGCACCCACGGACCTCTATCTGCAAACACGATGCCCACAGAGACCTCTGTCTGCAGACAAGAAGGCCCAACAGACCTCTGTCTCCAGACCCGATGCCCCCAGCGGACCTCTGTTTGCAGACCCGATGACCCCAGAGACCTATGTTTGCAGACGCAATGCCCCCCATAAACCTCTGTCTGTAGAACCGATGCTCCCACGGACCTTGCTCTGCATACCCGATGCCCCCCACTGGACCTCTGTGTGCAGACCCCGATGCCCCCAGCAGACCTCTCTCTGCAGACCCGATGCCCCCACTGACCTCTGTCTGCAGACCTGATGCCTCCCCAGACCTCTGTCTGTACACACGATGCACGCATAGACCTCTGTCTGCAGTCCCGATGCACCAACAGACCTCTGTCTGCAGACCGGATGCCCCCTGCGGACCTCTTTCTGCAGACTCAATGCCCTAGCAGACTCTGTCTGCAGACCAGATTCCCCCGCAGACCTCTGTCTACAGACCCGATGCCCTCAGCGGACCTCTTTCTGCAGACCTGATGCCAACAGTGGGCGTCTGTCTTTAGACCCGATGCCACCAAAGACCTCTGTCTGTAGAACTGACGCCTCCAGCGGACCTCCGTCTGCATACCCGATGCCTCCACAGACCTCTGTCTGCAGACCCGATGCCTTTGCAGAATCTGTTTGCAGACCAGATGCCCCTGCAGACCTCTGTCTACAGACCCGATGCCCCCATAAACCTCTGTCTGTACAATTGATGACCCCACCCGACCTCCGTCTACAGACCTGATGTTTCCACAGACCTCTCTCTGTGCAGACACGATGCCCCACAGACCATCAGTCTGCAGACCCAATGCCCCCAGAGAACAGCTGTCTGCAGACCTGATGCCCCCACAAACCTCTATCTGCAGACTGATGACACCACAGACCTCTCTCTGCAGACCTGATGCCACACAGACCCTGTCTTTTGACCGGATGCCCCCACAGACCTCTGTCTGCAGACCCGATGCCCCCACAGACCTCTGTCTGCAGACCTGATGCCAACAGTGGGCGTCTGTCTGCAGACCTGATGCCACTAAAGACCTCTGTCTGTAGAACTGATGCTTCCAGCAGACCTCCGTCTGCATACCCGATGCCTCCACAGACCTCTGTCTGCAGACCCAATGCCCCCAGAGGCCACTGTCTGCAGACCAGATGCCCCCAGAGTACCTCTGTCTGCAGACCTGATGCCCCCAAAGAAGTATGTCTGCAGACCCACTGCGCACAGTGGACCCCTGTCTGCATACCCGATGCCCCCCCGCAGACATCTGTCTGCAGATCCGATGCCCTAGCAGACTCTGTCTGTAGATCAAATGCCCCAGCAGACCTCTGTCTCCAAACCCGATGTACCCAAAGACCTCCGTCTGCAGACCCGATGCCTACAGCGGTCGTTTGTCTGCAGACACGATGCCCGCACAGACTTCTGTCTGTAGACCGGATGCCCCCGCAGACTCTGTCTGCAGACCATGCCCCCACAGACCTCTGTCTCCATAATCAATGCCACCACACCACAGTCTGCCGGCCTGATGCCCCCACAGACCTTTGTATGCAGAAACGATGTTCTCAGAGACCTCTGTCTGCAGACCCGATGCCCCCACAGACCTCTGTCTGCAGACCCGATGCCCCCAGTGACCTCTGTCTGCAGACCTGATGCCCCCATTGACCTTGGTCTGCAGACCCGATTCCCCCATAGACCTCTGTCTGCAGACCCAATGCCCCCACAGACCTCTGTCTGAAGTCCGGATGCCACCAGCAGACCATTGTCTGCAGACCCCATGCCCCCAGCGGACCTCTGTCTGCAGACCCGATGCTCCCACAGACCTCTGTCTGCAGAGCCAAATCCATCAGAGACCTCTGGCTGGAGAATCGATGCGCCGGCAGACTTCTTTCTGCATACCCGATGCCCCCACAGACCTCTGTCTTCAGACTGGATGCCTCCACAGACCTCTGTCTGCAGACCCGATGCCCGTAGTGACCTCTGTCTGCAGAAGCGATGCCCGCACAGAAATCTGTCTGCAGACCCGATGACCCCACTGACCCCTGTCTGCAGACTCGATGCCCCCAGAGACCTCTGTCTGCAGACCGGATGGCCCCAGCGGACCTCTGTCTGCAGACTCGATGCCCTAGCAGACTGTGTCTGCAGACCAGATGCCCCCGCAGACCTCTGTCTACAGACTCGATGCCCCCATAGACCCATGTCTCCAGACCTGATTCCAACAGTGGTGGTCTGCCTCCAGACCAGATGCGAGGAAAGACCTCTGTCTGTAGACCAGATGCCCCCAGAGGACCTCTCTCTGCAGACCCGATGCCCCCAAAGACCTATGTTTGCCGACCCACTGCCCCCAGCGGACCCCTTTCTGCATACCCGATGTCCCCCCGCAGACCTCTGTCTGCAGATACGATGCCCTAGCAGACTCTGTCTGTAGACCAGATGCCCCTGCAGACCTCTGTCTCCAAACCCGATGCACCCAAAGACCTCTGTCTGCAGACCCGATGCCTACAGCGGTCATCTGTCTGCAGAACCGATGCCCCCACAGACCTCTGTCTGTAGACCGGATGCCCCCGCAGACTCTGTTTGCAGACCATGCCCCGACAGACCACTGTCTCCATACTCAATGCCCCCACAGACCTCAGTCTTCAGGCCCGATGCCCCCACAGACCTTTGTATGCAGAAACAATGCCCTCAGAGACCTTTTTCTGCAGACCCGAAGTCCAAAGCGGTGCTCTTTCTGCAGAGCCCTTGGTCAAGGGGACCTCTGTCTGCAGACCCGATGCCACCACAGACCTCTGTCTGCAGACCTGATGCCCACAGAGACCTCTGTCTGCAGACACGAAGGCCCCACAGACCTCTGTCTCCGGACCCGATGCACTTAGTGGACCTCTGTTTGCAGACCCGATGACCCCAGAGACCTCTGTCTGCAGACACAATGCCCCCATAGACCTCTGTCTGTAGAACCGGTGCTCCCACGGACCTCTGTCTGCATACACGATGCCCCCACTGGACCTCTGTGTGCAGACCCGATGCTCCCAGCGGACCTCTCTCTGCATACCCAATGCCCCAACTGACATATGTCTGCATACCTGATGCCTCCACAGACCTCTGTCTGTACACCCGATGCACGCATAGACCTCTGTCTGCAGACGCGATGCCCACACAGACCTCTCTCTGCATACACGATGCCCCCAGCGGACCTCTGTCTGCAGACCCACTGCCCCCAGTGGACCCCTGTCTGCATACCCGATGCCCCCACAGACCTCTGTCTGCAGACCGGATGCCCTCAGCAGACGTCTTTCTCCAGACTCAATGCCCTAGCAGACTATGTCTGCAGACCAGATCCCCCGCAGACCACTGTCTACAGACCAGATGCCCCCATAGACCTCTGTCTGCAGACCTGATGCCAACAGTGGGCATCTGTCTGCAGAACTGATGCCACTAAAGACCTCTGTCTGTAGAACTGATGCTTCCAGCAGACCTCGGTCTGCATACCCGATGCCTCCACAGACCTCTGTCTGCAGACCCAATGCCCCCAGAGGCCTCTGTCTGCAGACCAGATGCCGTCAGAGGACCTCTGTCTGCAGACCCGATGCCCCCAAAGAAGTATGTCTGCAGACCCACTGCCCCCAGTGGACCCCTGTCTGCATACCCGATGCCCCCCGCAGACATCTGTCTGCAGATCCGATGCCCTAGCAGACTCTGTCTGTAGATCAAATGCCCCCGCAGACCTCTGTCTCCAAACCCGATGTACCCAAAGACCTCTGTCTGCAGACCCGATGCCTACAGCGGTCGTTTGTCTGCAGACACGATGCCCGCACAGACTTCTGTCTGTAGACCGGATGCCCCCGCAGACTCTGTCTGCAGACCATGCCCCCACAGACCTCTGTCTCCCTAATCAATGCCACCACAGACCACAGTCTGCCGGCCTGATGCCCCCACAGACCTTTGTATGCAGAAACGATGTTCTCAGAGACCTCTGTCTGCAGAACCGATTCCAGCACAGACCTCTGTCTGCAGACCCGATGCCCCGTAGACCTCTGTCTGCAGACCAAATGCCAACAGCGTACATCTTTCTGCAGACCTGCAGCCCCCAGAGACCTCTCTCGGCAGACTGATGCACCCACAGACCTCTGTCTGCAGAACCGATGCCTTCAGCGGACCTCTGTCGGTAGACCCGTTGACCCACAGACCTCTCTGCAGACCTGATGCACCTTAGACCTCTCTCGGCAGACCCGATGCCCCCACAGACCTCTGGTGCAGACCCGATGCCTTCAGCGGACCTCTGTTTGCAGACCCCAGGACCCACAGATCTCTCTCTGTAAACCCGATGGCCCTTAGACCTCTGTCGGCAGACGCGATGCCCCAACAGACAATCTGTCTGCAGACCCGATGCCCCCAGCGGACATCTGTCTGCAGACCTGTAGCCACCACAGAACTCTCTCGATATTCTGATACCCCCCACAGACCTCTGTCTGCAGATCCGATGCCCCCGCAGACTCTGTCTGCACACCATGACCCCGCATACCTCTGTCTGCAGACCCGATGCCACCACAGACCTCTGTCTGTAGACACGATGCCCCCAGAGACCTCTGTCTGCACACCCAATGCCCACACAGAAATCTGTCTGCAGACCTGATGCCCCCACAGACCTCTGTCTGCAGACCCAATGCCCCCCACAGATCTCTGTCTGAAGATAAGACGCCCCCTGCGGACCTCTGTCTGCAGACCCGATGCTTACACAGACCTCTGTCTGCAGACACGATGCCCCCACACACCTCTGTCTGCAGACCTGATGCCCCCACAAACATCAGTCTGAAGACCCGATGCGACCACAGACCTCTGTCTGCAGAAACGATGCGCCCCCCTCAGACTTCGTTCTGCAGACCCGATGTCCTCTCAGAATCTGTCTGCAGAACAGATGCCCCCGCAGACCTCTGTCTACAGACCCGATGCTCCCATAGAACTCTGTCTGCAGACCTGATGCCAAAAGCGGTTGTCTGTCTGCAGAAGCAATGCCCCCACAGACCTCTGTCTGCAGACCCGATGCCCCCACAGACCTCTGTCTGCAGACCCGATGCCCCCCCGAACTCTGTCTGCAGACCTCATGCCCCCACAGACCTCTGTCTGCAGACCCGATGCCCCCAGGTGACCTCTGTCTGCATACCCGATTCTGGCCCGCAATCCACTGTCTGCAGACCTGATGCCCTAGCAGACAATGTCTGCAGGCCCAATGCCCCCACAGATCTCTGTCTGAAGATACGATGCCCCCTGCAGAACTCTGTCTACAGACATGATGCCCCCATAGACCTCTGTCTGCAGACCTGGTGCCAACAGCGGTCGTCTGTCTGCAGATTCGATGCCCCCACATACCTCTGTCTGAAGAACCCATGCCTCCAGCTGACCTCCATCTGCAGACCCGATGCCCTCACAGACCTCTGTCTGCAGACTAATGACCCCATAGACCTCTCTGTGCCGACCTCATGCCACACAGACCCTGTCTGTTTACCCGATGCCCCCACAGACCTCTGTCTGCAGAAACAATGACAGCACAGACACCTATCTGCAGACCCGATGCCCCGAAAGACCTCTGTCGGCAGACCAACTGCCCCCAGCAGACCTCTGTCTGAAGACCCGATGCCTGCGCAGACTCTGTCTGCAGACCTGATGCCCCCAATGACCCCTGTATGCAGACCCAATGCCCACACAGACCTCTGTCTGTAGACATGATGCCCCCAGAGACCTCTGTCTGCAGACCTGATGCCCACACAGACCTCTTTCTGCAGATCCTATGCCCCCACAAACCTTTGTTTGCAGACCCAATGCAGCCCAGACCTCTGTCTGCAGACCCGATGCCCCCGCAGATTCAGTCTGCAGACCATACCCCCGTAGACCTCTGTCTCCATACTCATTGTCTCCACAGACCTCAGTCTGCAGGCCCGATGACCCCAGCGGACCTCCGTCTGCAGACCCGATGTCCACACAGACCTCTGTATGCAGACTCGATGCCACCACAGACCTCTGTCTGCAGACCCGATGCCCCCAGAGTCCTTTGTATTGAGACCCGATGTCCCCAGAGACCTCGGTCTTAAGACCCGATACCCCCAGAAACCTCTGTCTGCAGAACCGATGCCTCTACAGACCTCTGTCTGCAGACCCGATGAACCCAGAGACCTTTGTCTGCAGAAACGATGCCCCCACAGACCTCTGTCTGAAGACCCGATGCCCTCGCAGACTCTGTCTGCAGACCAGATGCCCCCACAGACCTATGTCTACAGACCGGATGCCCCCATAGACCTCTGTGTGCAGACCTGATGCCGACAGCGGTCGTCGGTCTGCAGACCCGATGCACCCTCAGACCTCTGTCTGCAGACCTAATGCCCCTGCAGTCCTCTGTCTGCAGACCCGATGCCCTCGCAGAACTCAGTCTGCGGACCCGATGCCCGCACCGAACCTCTGTCTGCAGACCCGATGCCCCCGTAGACTCTGTCTGCAGACCATGCCCCTCAGACCTCTGTCTCCATAATCAATGCCCCCATAGACCTCAGTCTGCAGACCTGATGCCCGCACAGACGTCTGTCTGCAGACCCAATGCCCCAACAGACCTCTGTCTGCAGACCGGATGGCCCTACAGTCCTCTGTCTGCAGACCCGATGTCCCCACCGGAATTCTGTCTACAGACCCGATGCCCCCAGCAGACCTCTGTCTGCAGACCCGATGCCATCCCAGACCACTGTCTGCAGACCGGATGCCCCCACAGACCTCTGTATGCGTACTCGATGCCACCACAGACCTCTGTCTGCAGACCCGATGCCCCCAGATTCCTCTGTCTTGAGACCCGATGCACCCAGAGACCTCTGTCTTGAGACCCGATACCCCCAGAGCCCTCTGTCTGCAGAAGCGATGCCTCTACAGACCTCTGTCTGCAGACCCGATGGAAACCAGAGACCTCTGTCTGCAGAAACGATGCCCCCATAGACCTCTGTCTGCAGACCGATGCCCCCACAGACCATTGTTTGCAGACCCGATGACACTTTGATCTCTGTCGGAAGACCCGATGCCCCCCACTGGACATCTGTCTGCAGACCCGATGACCCACAGACATCTCTCGGCAGACTGATGCCCCCACAGACCTCTCTCTGCAGACCTGATGCCCCAAAGACCCTGTCTGTTGAACGGATGCCAGCACAGTCCTCTGTCTTCAGACCCAATGCCAGCACAGACCCCTATCTGCAGACCAAATGCCCCGAAAGACCTCTGTCTGCAGACTCACTGCCCCCAGGAGACCTCTGTCTGCAGAACCGATGCCTGCGCAGACTCTGTCTGCAGACCAGAAGCCCCCGCAGACCGCTGTCTCCAAACGCTATACACCCATAGACCTCTGTCTGCAGACACGATGCCTACAGCGGTCGTTGGTCTGCAGAACCGATTCGCACACAGACCTCTGTCTGCAAACCCGCCTACCCCGCAGACCTCTGTATGCATAACCGATGCCCCCCGCAGACCTCTGTCTGCAGACCCTATGTCCTCGCAGACTCTGTCTGCAGACCAGATGCCAACGCTGACCTCTGTCTCCTTACCCGATGCCTCAACAGACCTCAGTCTGCGGACCCGATGCCCCCACTGGACCTCTGTCTGCAGACCCGATGCCATCCTAGACTCTGTCTGAAGACCAGATGCCCATGCAGACCTCTGACTCCATATACGATGCCCCCACAGACCTCAGTCTGCGGACCCGATGTCCCCGCAGACTCTGTCCGCAGACTGGATGCCCCACAGACCTCTGTCTGCAGACCCGATGCCCCTACCAGACTTCATTCTACAGACCCGATGCCCCCATCGTACCTCTGATGCAAACCCGATGCCCCCAGCGGACCCCTGTCTGCAGACCCGATGCCCAAGCGTACCTCTGTCTGCAGACCCAATGCCCCAGCGTACCTCTGTCTGCAGACCCGATTCCTCCCCAGACCTCTGTCTGCAGACCCGATGGGCCAACAGACCTCTGTCTGCAGACCCGCTGCCCCCGCAGAGCCTCTATATGCAGAACCGATGCCCCCGCAGACCTTTGTCTGCAGAGCCTATGTCCTCGCAGAGACTGTCTGCATACCAGATGCTAACGCAGACCTCTGTCTCCGTTCCCGATGCCCCCACAGACCTCAGTCTGCGGACCCCGATGCCCCCACTGGACCTCTGTCTGTAGACCCGATGACCCCACTTGACCTCTGTCTGTTGACCTGATGCCCACAGAGTCCTCAGTCTGCAGACCTGATGCCCCCCACAGACCTCTCTCTGAGGAACCGATGCCCCCCACAGACCTCAGTCTACAGACACGATGCCCCCATAGACCCTCAGTCTGCAGACCCGATGCCCCCCAACTGACATCTGTCTGCAGACCCGATGATCCACAGACTTCTCTTGTCAGATTGATGCACCCACAGACTCTGTCGTCATACCAGATGCCCTCGCAGACCTCTGTCTGCAAACCCGATGCCCTCGCAGACTCTGTCTGTAGACCATGCCCACGCAGACCTCTGTCTCCATACCCAATGCCCCCATAGACCTCAGTCTGCAGACCTGATGCCCCCACGGAACCTCTGTCTGCAGACCCGATGCACCCACGGACCTCTATCTGCAAACCCGATGCCCCCAGAGTCCTCTGTCTGCAGACCTGATGCGCCCACAGACCTCTGTATGTAGACCCAATGCCCCCAAGACCTCTGTCTGGATACCAGATGCCCCTGCAGACCTCTGTCTACAGACCCGATGCCCCCATAGACTTCTGTCTGCAGACCTGATGCCAAAAGCGGTCATCTGTCTGCAGACCCGATGCCTCCACGGACCTCTGTCTAAAGAACTGATGACTTAACGGACCTCTGTCTTTAGAACCGATGCTCCCACAGACCTCTCTGTGCAGACATGATGCCCCACAGACCATCAGTCTGCAGACCCGATGCCGCCACTGACCTCTGTCTGCAGACCTGATGCCCCCCACAAACCTCTATCTGCAGACTGATGACCCCACAGACCTCTCTCTGCAGACCTGATGCCACACAGACCCTGTCTTTTGACCGGATGCCCCCACAAACCTCTGTCTGCAGACCCGATTCCCCCCCCCCACAGACTTCTGTCTGCAGACCCGATGCCCCCACAGACGTCTGTCTGCAGACCCGATGCCCCCAGCGGACCTCCATCTACAGACCCGATGCTCCCACCGATCTCTGTCTGCAGACCCAATTCCCCCCAGAGACCTCTGGCTGGAGACCCGATGCCCCCCGCAGACCTCTTTCTGTATACCCGATGCCCACACAGACCTCTGTCTTCAGACCCGATGCCTCGATGGACCTCTGTCTGCAGACCCGATGCCCCCAGAGGCCTCTGTTTGCTGACCCGATGCTCACAGTGGACCTCTGTATGCAGAACCGATGCTCCCAATGACCACTGTCTGCACACCCAATGCCCCCATAGACCTCTGTGTGCAGAACCGATGGTCCCACAGACCTCAGTCTGCATACCCGATGCCGCCACAGACCTCTGTCTGCAGACCCGAAGCCCCCAGTGGATCTCTGTCTGCAGAGCCCATGGCCAAAGTGGACCTCTGTCTGCAGACCCGATGCCCCCAGAGGCCTCTGTTTGCCGACCCAATGCTCCCATTGGACCTCTGTATGCAGAACCGATGCTCCCAATGACCACTGTCTGCACACCCGATGCCCCCCATAGACCTCTGTGTGCAGAACCGATGGTCCCACAGACCTCTGTCTGCATACCCGATGCTGCCACAGACCTCTGTCTGCAGACCCGAAGCCCCCAGTGGATCTCTGTCTGCAGAGCCCATGGCCAAAGTGGACCTCTGTCTGCAGACCCGATGCCCCCACAGACCTCTGTCGGCAGACACGATGCCCCCCACAGACAATCTGTCTGCAGACCGGATGCCCTCCGCGGACCTTTGTCTACAGAACTGATGCCTCCATGGACCTCTGTCTGCAGACTCGATGCCCGCACAGACCTCTGTCTACAGAACTGATGCGTCCATGGACCTCTGTCTTCAGACCCGATGCCCCCAGAGTCCTCTGTCTGCAGACACGATGCCTCCAGAGGACCTCTGTATGCAGAACCAATGCTCCCAATGACCACTGTCTGCACACCGGATGCCCCCATAGACCTCTGTCTGAAGAATCGATGGTCCCACAGAAATCTGTCTGCAGACCCGATGACACCACAGACCTCTGTCTGCGGACACGATGCCCTCCGCAGACCTCGTTCTGGAGACCCGATGCCTTTGCAGACTCTGTCTGCAGTCCAGATGCCCCTGCAGACCTCTGTCTACAAAACTGATGCCAAAAGCAGTCGTCTTTCTGCAGACTTGATGCCCCCCACCGACCTATGTCTGCAGACCCGATGGCCCCACAGACCTCTGTCTGCAGAACCAATGCCCCCAGAGAACTCTGATTGCAGACCACATTCCCGCACAGACCTCTGTTGGCAGACACGATGCCCCCACAGACAATCTGTCTGCAGACCCGATGCCCCCAGCAGACATCTGTCTGCAGACCTGTAGCCCAAACAGACCTCTCTCTGGCAGACTGATGCCAAAACAGACCTCTGTCTGCAGGCCCGATGCCCCCAAAAACCTCTGTCTGCTGTCCCAAAGCCCCCACAGACCTCTGTCTGCAGTTCCGATGCCCCGCAGACCCTGTCTGCAAACCAAAACCCCGAAGACCTCTGTCTGCAGACCCGATGCCCCCCACAGACCTCTGTCTGCAGACCTGATGCCCCCAGAGACCTCTGTCTGCAGACCCGATGCACCCACAGACCATTTTTTGCAGACCCGATGACACTTTGATCTCTGTCTGCAGACCTGATGCCCCCAGTGGACATCTGTCTGCAGACCCGATGACCCACAGACCTCTGTCTGCGGACACGATGCCCTCCGCAGACCTCGTTCTGAAGACCTGATGCCCTCGCAAACTCTGTCTTCAGTCCAGATGCCACTGCAGACCTCTGTCTACAAACCTGATGCCAAAAGCGGTCATCTCTCTGCAGACTTGATGCCCCCACCGACCTATGTCTGCAGACCCGATGCCCCCACAGACCTGAGACCCGATGCCTTAGCAGACTCTGTCTGCACACCAGATGCCCCAACAGACCTCTGTTTGCAGACCCGATGACCCACAGATCTCTCTCTGCAGACGCAATGTCCCTTAGACCTCTGTCGGCAGACACAATGCCCCCAGAGACAATCTGTCTGCAGACCCGATGACCCCACAGACGTCTGTCTGCAGACCGGATGCCCCCAGCGGACCTCTTTCTGCAGATTTAATGCCCTAGCAGACTCTGTCTGCAGACCAGATTCCCCCACAGACCACTGTCTACAGACCCGATGCCCCCAGCGGACCTCTTTCTGCAGATCTGATGCAAACAGTAAGCGTCTGTCTGCAGACCCGATGCCACCAAAGATCTCTGTCTGTAGAACTGACGCCTCCAGCGGACCTCCGTCTGCATACCCGATGCCTCCACAGACCTCTGTCTGCAGACCCAATGCCCCCAGAGGCCTATGTCTGCAGACCAGATGCCAACAGAGGACCTCTGTCTGCAGACCCGATGCCCCCAAAGAAGTATGTCTGCAGACCCACTGCCCCCAGTGGACCCCTGTCTGCATACCCGATGCCCCCCGCAGACCTCTGTCTGCAGACAGGATGCCCTCAGCAGACCTCTTTCTGCAGACTCAATGCCCTAGCAGACTATGTCTGCAGACCAGATCCCCCGCAGACCACTGTCTACAGACCAGATGCCCCCATAGACCTCTGTCTGCAGACCTGATGCCAACAGTGGGCGTCTGTCTGCAGACCTGATGCCACTAAAGACCTCTGTCTGTAGAACTGATGCTTCCAGCAGACCTCGGTCTGCATACCCGATGCCTCCACAGACCTCTGTCTGCAGACCCAATGCCCCCAGAGGCCTCTGTCTGCAGACCAGATGCCCCCAGAGGACCTCTGTCTGCAGACCCTATGCCCCCCAAAGAAGTATGTCTGCAGACCCACTGCGCACAGTGGACCCCTGTCTGCATACCCGATGCCCCCCCACAGACATCTGTCTGCAGATCCGATGCCCTAGCAGACTCTGTCTGTAGATCAAATGCCCCCGCAGACCTCTGTCTCCAAACCCGATGTACCCAAAGACCTCTGTCTGCAGACCCGATGCCTACAGCGGTCGTTTGTCTGCAGACACGATGCCCACACAGACTTCTGTCTGTAGACCGGATGCCCCCGCAGACTCTGTCTGCAGACCATGCCCCCACAGACCTCTGTCTCCCTAATCAATGCCACCACAGACCACAGTCTGCCGGCCTGATGCCCCCACAGACCTTTGTATGCAGAAACGATGTTCTCAGAGACCTCTGTCTGCAGAACCGATTCCAGCACAGACCTCTGTCTGCAGACCCGATGCCCCCGTAGACCTCTGTCTGCAGACCAAATGCCAACAGCGTACATCTTTCTGCAGACCTGTAGCCCCCAGAGACCTCTCTCGGCAGACTGATGCACCCACAGACCTCTGTCTGCAGAACCGATGCCTTCAGCGGACCTCTGTCGGTAGACCCGTTGACCCACAGACCTCTCTGCAGACCTGATGCACCTTAGACCTCTCTCGGCAGACCCGATGCCCCCCACAGACCTCTGGTGCAGACCCGATGCCTTCAGCGGACCTCTGTTTGCAGACCCCAGGACCCACAGATCTCTCTCTGTAAACCCGATGGCCCTTAGACCTCTGTCGGCAGACGCGATGCCCCAACAGACAATCTGTCTGCAGACCCGATGCCCCCAGCGGACATCTGTCTGCAGACCTGTAGCCACCACAGAACTCTCTCGATATTCTGATACCCCCCACAGACCTCTGTCTGCAGATCCGATGCCCCCGCAGACTCTGTCTGCACACCATGACCCCGCATACCTCTGTCTGCAGACCCGATGCCACCACAGACCTCTGTCTGTAGACACGATGCCCCCAGAGACCTCTGTCTGCACACCCAATGCCCACACAGAAATCTGTCTGCAGACCTGATGCCCCCACAGACCTCTGTCTGCAGACCCAATGCCCCCACAGATCTCTGTCTGAAGATAAGACGCCCCCTGCGGACCTCTGTCTGCAGACCCGATGCTTACACAGACCTCTGTCTGCAGACACGATGCCCCCACACACCTCTGTCTGCAGACCTGATGCCCCCACAAACATCAGTCTGAAGACCCGATGCGACCACAGACCTCTGTCTGCAGAAACGATGCGCCCCCTCAGACTTCGTTCTGCAGACCCGATGTCCTCTCAGAATCTGTCTGCAGAACAGATGCCCCCGCAGACCTCTGTCTACAGACCCGATGCTCCCATAGAACTCTGTCTGCAGACCTGATGCCAAAAGCGGTTGTCTGTCTGCAGAAGCAATGCCCCCACAGACCTCTGTCTGCAGACCCGATGCCCCCACAGACCTCTGTCTGCAGACCCGATGCCCCCGAACTCTGTCTGCCAGACCTCATGCCCCCACAGACCTCTGTCTGCAGACCCGATGCCCCCAGGTGACCTCTGTCTGCATACCCGATTCTGGCCCGCAATCCACTGTCTGCAGACCTGATGCCCTAGCAGACAATGTCTGCAGGCCCAATGCCCCCACAGATCTCTGTCTGAAGATACGATGCCCCCTGCAGAACTCTGTCTACAGACATGATGCCCCCATAGACCTCTGTCTGCAGACCTGGTGCCAACAGCGGTCGTCTGTCTGCAGATTCGATGCCCCCACATACCTCTGTCTGAAGAACCCATGCCTCCAGCTGACCTCCATCTGCAGACCCGATGCCCTCACAGACCTCTGTCTGCAGACTAATGACCCCATAGACCTCTCTGTGCCGACCTCATGCCACACAGACCCTGTCTGTTTACCCGATGCCCCCACAGACCTCTGTCTGCAGAAACAATGACAGCACAGACACCTATCTGCAGACCCGAATGCCCCGAAAGACCTCTGTCGGCAGACCAACTGCCCCCAGCAGACCTCTGTCTGAAGACCCGATGCCTGCGCAGACTCTGTCTGCAGACCTGATGCCCCCAATGACCCCTGTATGCAGACCCAATGCCCACACAGACCTCTGTCTGTAGACATGATGCCCCCAGAGACCTCTGTCTGCAGACCTGATGCCCACACAGACCTCTTTCTGCAGATCCTATGCCCCCACAAACCTTTGTTTGCAGACCCAATGCAGCCCAGACCTCTGTCTGCAGACCCGATGCCCCCGCAGATTCAGTCTGCAGACCATACCCCCGTAGACCTCTGTCTCCATACTCATTGTCTCCACAGACCTCAGTCTGCAGGCCCGATGACCCCAGCGGACCTCCGTCTGCAGACCCGATGTCCACACAGACCTCTGTATGCAGACTCGATGCCACCACAGACCTCTGTCTGCAGACCCGATGCCCCCAGAGTCCTTTGTATTGAGACCCGATGTCCCCAGAGACCTCGGTCTTAAGACCCGATACCCCCAGAAACCTCTGTCTGCAGAACCGATGCCTCTACAGACCTCTGTCTGCAGACCCGATGAACCCAGAGACCTTTGTCTGCAGAAACGATGCCCCCACAGACCTCTGTCTGAAGACCCGATGCCCTCGCAGACTCTGTCTGCAGACCAGATGCCCCCACAGACCTATGTCTACAGACCGGATGCCCCCATAGACCTCTGTGTGCAGACCTGATGCCGACAGCGGTCGTCGGTCTGCAGACCCGATGCACCCTCAGACCTCTGTCTGCAGACCTAATGCCCCTGCAGTCCTCTGTCTGCAGACCCGATGCCCTCGCAGAACTCAGTCTGCGGACCCGATGCCCGCACCGAACCTCTGTCTGCAGACCCGATGCCCCCGTAGACTCTGTCTGCAGACCATGCCCCTCAGACCTCTGTCTCCATAATCAATGCCCCCCATAGACCTCAGTCTGCAGACCTGATGCCCGCACAGACGTCTGTCTGCAGACCCAATGCCCCAA
Source organism: Microtus obscurus (assembly GCA_963919715.1). Classification (NCBI taxonomy): domain Eukaryota; kingdom Metazoa; phylum Chordata; class Mammalia; order Rodentia; family Cricetidae; genus Microtus; species Microtus obscurus. Next base: position 75,171 of record CAWTZC010001525.1, on the reverse strand, counting down.
CAGACCTCTGTCTGCAGACCGGATGGCCCTACAGTCCTCTGTCTGCAGACCCGATGTCCCCACCGGAATTCTGTCTACAGACCCGATGCCCCCAGCAGACCTCTGTCTGCAGACCCGATGCCATCCCAGACCACTGTCTGCAGACCGGATGCCCCCACAGACCTCTGTATGCGTACTCGATGCCACCACAGACCTCTGTCTGCAGACCCGATGCCCCCCAGATTCCTCTGTCTTGAGACCCGATGCACCCAGAGACCTCTGTCTTGAGACCCGATACCCCCAGAGCCCTCTGTCTGCAGAAGCGATGCCTCTACAGACCTCTGTCTGCAGACCCGATGAAACCAGAGACCTCTGTCTGCAGAAACGATGCCCCCATAGACCTCTGTCTGCAGACCGATGCCCCCCACAGACCATTGTTTGCAGACCCGATGACACTTTGATCTCTGTCGGAAGACCCGATGCCCCCACTGGACATCTGTCTGCAGACCCGATGACCCACAGACATCTCTCGGCAGACTGATGCCCCCACAGACCTCTCTCTGCAGACCTGATGCCCCAAAGACCCTGTCTGTTGAACGGATGCCAGCACAGTCCTCTGTCTTCAGACCCAATGCCAGCACAGACCCCTATCTGCAGACCAAATGCCCCCGAAAGACCTCTGTCTGCAGACTCACTGCCCCCAGGAGACCTCTGTCTGCAGAACCGATGCCTGCGCAGACTCTGTCTGCAGACCAGAAGCCCCCGCAGACCGCTGTCTCCAAACGCTATACACCCATAGACCTCTGTCTGCAGACACGATGCCTACAGCGGTCGTTGGTCTGCAGAACCGATTCGCACACAGACCTCTGTCTGCAAACCCGCCTACCCCGCAGACCTCTGTATGCATAACCGATGCCCCCGCAGACCTCTGTCTGCAGACCCTATGTCCTCGCAGACTCTGTCTGCAGACCAGATGCCAACGCTGACCTCTGTCTCCTTACCCGATGCCTCAACAGACCTCAGTCTGCGGACCCGATGCCCCCACTGGACCTCTGTCTGCAGACCCGATGCCATCCTAGACTCTGTCTGAAGACCAGATGCCCATGCAGACCTCTGACTCCATATACGATGCCCCCACAGACCTCAGTCTGCGGACCCGATGTCCCCGCAGACTCTGTCCGCAGACTGGATGCCCCACAGACCTCTGTCTGCAGACCCGATGCCCCTACCAGACTTCATTCTACAGACCCGATGCCCCCATCGTACCTCTGATGCAAACCCGATGCCCCCAGCGGACCCCTGTCTGCAGACCCGATGCCCAAGCGTACCTCTGTCTGCAGACCCAATGCTCCAGCGTACCTCTGTCTGCAGACCCGATTCCTCCCCAGACCTCTGTCTGCAGACCCGATGGGCCAACAGACCTCTGTCTGCAGACCCGCTGCCCCCGCAGACCTCTATATGCAGAACCGATGCCCCCGCAGACCTTTGTCTGCAGAGCCTATGTCCTCGCAGAGACTGTCTGCATACCAGATGCTAACGCAGACCTCTGTCTCCGTTCCCGATGCCCCCCACAGACCTCAGTCTGCGGACCCGATGCCCCCACTGGACCTCTGTCTGTAGACCCGATGACCCCACTTGACCTCTGTCTGTTGACCTGATGCCCACAGAGTCCTCAGTCTGCAGACCTGATGCCCCCCACAGACCTCTCTCTGAGGAACCGATGCCCCCCACAGACCTCAGTCTACAGACACGATGCCCCCATAGACCCTCAGTCTGCAGACCCGATGCCCCCAACTGACATCTGTCTGCAGACCCGATGATCCACAGACTTCTCTTGTCAGATTGATGCACCCACAGACTCTGTCGTCATACCAGATGCCCTCGCAGACCTCTGTCTGCAAACCCGATGCCCTCGCAGACTCTGTCTGTAGACCATGCCCACGCAGACCTCTGTCTCCATACCCAATGCCCCCATAGACCTCAGTCTGCAGACCTGATGCCCCCACCGAACCTCTGTCTGCAGACCCGATGCACCCACGGACCTCTATCTGCAAACCCGATGCCCCCAGAGTCCTCTGTCTGCAGACCTGATGCGCCCACAGACCTCTGTATGTAGACCCAATGCCCCCAAGACCTCTGTCTGGATACCAGATGCCCCTGCAGACCTCTGTCTACAGACCCGATGCCCCCCATAGACTTCTGTCTGCAGACCTGATGCCAAAAGCGGTCATCTGTCTGCAGACCCGATGCCTCCACGGACCTCTGTCTAAAGAACTGATGACTTAACGGACCTCTGTCTTTAGAACCGATGCTCCCACAGACCTCTCTGTGCAGACATGATGCCCCACAGACCATCAGTCTGCAGACCCGATGCCGCCACTGACCTCTGTCTGCAGACCTGATGCCCCCACAAACCTCTATCTGCAGACTGATGACCCCACAGACCTCTCTCTGCAGACCTGATGCCACACAGACCCTGTCTTTTGACCGGATGCCCCCACAAACCTCTGTCTGCAGACCCGATTCCCCCCACAGACTTCTGTCTGCAGACCCGATGCCCCCACAGACGTCTGTCTGCAGACCCGATGCCCCCAGCGGACCTCCATCTGCAGACCCGATGCTCCCACCGATCTCTGTCTGCAGACCCAATTCCCCCAGAGACCTCTGGCTGGAGACCCGATGCCCCCGCAGAACCTATGTCTACAGACCGGATGCCCCCATAGACCTCGGTGTGCAGACCTGATGCCAACAGCGGTCGTCGGTCTGCAGACCCGATGCACCCTCAGACGTCTGTCTGCAGACCCAATGCCCCTGCAGTCCTCTGTCTGCAGACCCGATGCCCTCGCAGACCTCAGTCTGCGGACCCGATGCCCCGCACCCGAACCTCTGTCTGCAGACCCGATGCCCCCGTAGACTCTGTCTGCAGACCATGCCCCTCAGACCTCTGTCTCCATAATCAATGCCCCCATAGACCTCAGTCTGCAGACCTGATGCCCGCACAGACGTCTGTCTGTAGACCCAATGCCCCCACAGACCTCTGTCTGCAGACCGATGCCCCCACAGACCATTGTTTGCAGACCCAATGCAGCCCAGACCTCTGTCTGCAGACCCGATGCCCCCGCCAGATTCAGTCTGCAGACCATACCCCCGTAGACCTCTGTCTCCATACTCATTGTCTCCACAGACCTCAGTCTGCAGGCCCGATGACCCCAGCGGACCTCCGTCTGCAGACCCGATGTCCACACAGACCTCTGTATGCAGACTCGATGCCACCACAGACCTCTGTCTGCAGACCCGATGCCCCCAGAGTCCTTTGTATTGAGACCCGATGTCCCCAGAGACCTCGGTCTTAAGACCCGATACCCCCAGAAACCTCTGTCTGCAGAACCGATGCCTCTACAGACCTCTGTCTGCAGACCCGATGAACCCAGAGACCTTTGTCTGCAGAAACGATGCCCCCACAGACCTCTGTCCGAAGACCCGATGCCCTCGCAGACTCTGTCTGCAGACCAGATGCCCCCACAGACCTATGTCTACAGACCGGATGCCCCCATAGACCTCTGTGTGCAGACCTGATGCCGACAGCGGTCGTCGGTCTGCAGACCCGATGCACCCTCAGACCTCTGTCTGCAGACCCTAATGCCCCTGCAGTCCTCTGTCTGCAGACCCGATGCCCTCGCAGAACTCAGTCTGCGGACCCGATGCCCCGCACCGAACCTCTGTCTGCAGACCCGATGCCCCCGTAGACTCTGTCTGCAGACCATGCCCCCTCAGACCTCTGTCTCCATAATCAATGCCCCCCATAGACCTCAGTCTGCAGACCTGATGCCCGCACAGACGTCTGTCTGCAGACCCAATGCCCCCAACAGACCTCTGTCTGCAGACCGGATGGCCCTACAGTCCTCTGTCTGCAGACCCGATGTCCCCACCGGAATTCTGTCTACAGACCCGATGCCCCCCAGCAGACCTCTGTCTGCAGACCCGATGCCATCCCAGACCACTGTCTGCAGACCGGATGCCCCCACAGACCTCTGTATGCGTACTCGATGCCACCACAGACCTCTGTCTGCAGACCCGATGCCCCCCAGATTCCTCTGTCTTGAGACCCGATGCACCCAGAGACCTCTGTCTTGAGACCCGATACCCCCAGAGCCCTCTGTCTGCAGAAGCGATGCCTCTACAGACCTCTGTCTGCAGACCCGATGAAACCAGAGACCTCTGTCTGCAGAAACGATGCCCCCATAGACCTCTGTCTGCAGACCGATGCCCCCACAGACCATTGTTTGCAGACCCGATGACACTTTGATCTCTGTCGGAAGACCCGATGCCCCCACTGGACATCTGTCTGCAGACCCGATGACCCACAGACATCTCTCGGCAGACTGATGCCCCCACAGACCTCTCTCTGCAGACCTGATGCCCCAAAGACCCTGTCTGTTGAACGGATGCCAGCACAGTCCCTCTGTCTTCAGACCCAATGCCAGCACAGACCCCTATCTGCAGACCAAATGCCCCGAAAGACCTCTGTCTGCAGACTCACTGCCCCCCAGGAGACCTCTGTCTGCAGAACCGATGCCTGCGCAGACTCTGTCTGCAGACCAGAAGCCCCCGCAGACCGCTGTCTCCAAACGCTATACACCCATAGACCTCTGTCTGCAGACACGATGCCTACAGCGGTCGTTGGTCTGCAGAACCGATTCGCACACAGACCTCTGTCTGCAAACCCGCCTACCCCCGCAGACCTCTGTATGCATAACCGATGCCCCCGCAGACCTCTGTCTGCAGACCCTATGTCCTCGCAGACTCTGTCTGCAGACCAGATGCCAACGCTGACCTCTGTCTCCTTACCCGATGCCTCAACAGACCTCAGTCTGCGGACCCGATGCCCCCACTGGACCTCTGTCTGCAGACCCGATGCCATCCTAGACTCTGTCTGAAGACCAGATGCCCATGCAGACCTCTGACTCCATATACGATGCCCCCACAGACCTCAGTCTGCGGACCCGATGTCCCCGCAGACTCTGTCCGCAGACTGGATGCCCCACAGACCTCTGTCTGCAGACCCGATGCCCCTACCAGACTTCATTCTACAGACCCGATGCCCCCATCGTACCTCTGATGCAAACCCGATGCCCCCAGCGGACCCCTGTCTGCAGACCCGATGCCCAAGCGTACCTCTGTCTGCAGACCCAATGCCCCCAGCGTACCTCTGTCTGCAGACCCGATTCCTCCCCAGACCTCTGTCTGCAGACCCGATGGGCCAACAGACCTCTGTCTGCAGACCCGCTGCCCCCGCAGACCTCTATATGCAGAACCGATGCCCCCGCAGACCTTTGTCTGCAGAGCCTATGTCCTCGCAGAGACTGTCTGCATACCAGATGCTAACGCAGACCTCTGTCTCCGTTCCCGATGCCCCCACAGACCTCAGTCTGCGGACCCGATGCCCCCACTGGACCTCTGTCTGTAGACCCGATGACCCCACTTGACCTCTGTCTGTTGACCTGATGCCCACAGAGTCCTCAGTCTGCAGACCTGATGCCCCCACAGACCTCTCTCTGAGGAACCGATGCCCCCCACAGACCTCAGTCTACAGACACGATGCCCCCATAGACCCTCAGTCTGCAGACCCGATGCCCCCAACTGACATCTGTCTGCAGACCCGATGATCCACAGACTTCTCTTGTCAGATTGATGCACCCACAGACTCTGTCGTCATACCAGATGCCCTCGCAGACCTCTGTCTGCAAACCCGATGCCCTCGCAGACTCTGTCTGTAGACCATGCCCACGCAGACCTCTGTCTCCATACCCAATGCCCCCATAGACCTCAGTCTGCAGACCTGATGCCCCCACGGAACCTCTGTCTGCAGACCCGATGCACCCACGGACCTCTATCTGCAAACCCGATGCCCCCAGAGTCCTCTGTCTGCAGACCTGATGCGCCCCACAGACCTCTGTATGTAGACCCAATGCCCCCCAAGACCTCTGTCTGGATACCAGATGCCCCTGCAGACCTCTGTCTACAGACCCGATGCCCCCATAGACTTCTGTCTGCAGACCTGATGCCAAAAGCGGTCATCTGTCTGCAGACCCGATGCCTCCACGGACCTCTGTCTAAAGAACTGATGACTTAACGGACCTCTGTCTTTAGAACCGATGCTCCCACAGACCTCTCTGTGCAGACATGATGCCCCACAGACCATCAGTCTGCAGACCCGATGCCGCCACTGACCTCTGTCTGCAGACCTGATGCCCCCACAAACCTCTATCTGCAGACTGATGACCCCACAGACCTCTCTCTGCAGACCTGATGCCACACAGACCCTGTCTTTTGACCGGATGCCCCCCACAAACCTCTGTCTGCAGACCCGATTCCCCCCACAGACTTCTGTCTGCAGACCCGATGCCCCCACAGACGTCTGTCTGCAGACCCGATGCCCCCCAGCGGACCTCCATCTGCAGACCCGATGCTCCCACCGATCTCTGTCTGCAGACCCAATTCCCCCAGAGACCTCTGGCTGGAGACCCGATGCCCCCGCAGACCTCTTTCTGTATACCCGATGCCCACACAGACCTCTGTCTTCAGACCCGATGCCTCGATGGACCTCTGTCTGCAGACCCGATGCCCCCAGAGGCCTCTGTTTGCTGACCCGATGCTCACAGTGGACCTCTGTATGCAGAACCGATGCTCCCAATGACCACTGTCTGCACACCCAATGCCCCCATAGACCTCTGTGTGCAGAACCGATGGTCCCACAGACCTCAGTCTGCATACCCGATGCCGCCACAGACCTCTGTCTGCAGACCCGAAGCCCCCCAGTGGATCTCTGTCTGCAGAGCCCATGGCCAAAGTGGACCTCTGTCTGCAGACCCGATGCCCCCAGAGGCCTCTGTTTGCCGACCCAATGCTCCCATTGGACCTCTGTATGCAGAACCGATGCTCCCAATGACCACTGTCTGCACACCCGATGCCCCCATAGACCTCTGTGTGCAGAACCGATGGTCCCACAGACCTCTGTCTGCATACCCGATGCTGCCACAGACCTCTGTCTGCAGACCCGAAGCCCCCAGTGGATCTCTGTCTGCAGAGCCCATGGCCAAAGTGGACCTCTGTCTGCAGACCCGATGCCCCCACAGACCTCTGTCGGCAGACACGATGCCCCCACAGACAATCTGTCTGCAGACCGGATGCCCTCCGCGGACCTTTGTCTACAGAACTGATGCCTCCATGGACCTCTGTCTGCAGACTCGATGCCCGCACAGACCTCTGTCTACAGAACTGATGCGTCCATGGACCTCTGTCTTCAGACCCGATGCCCCCAGAGTCCTCTGTCTGCAGACACGATGCCCCCAGAGGACCTCTGTATGCAGAACCAATGCTCCCAATGACCACTGTCTGCACACCGGATGCCCCCATAGACCTCTGTCTGAAGAATCGATGGTCCCACAGAAATCTGTCTGCAGACCCGATGACACCACAGACCTCTGTCTGCGGACACGATGCCCTCCGCAGACCTCGTTCTGGAGACCCGATGCCTTTGCAGACTCTGTCTGCAGTCCAGATGCCCCTGCAGACCTCTGTCTACAAAACTGATGCCAAAAGCAGTCGTCTTTCTGCAGACTTGATGCCCCCACCGACCTATGTCTGCAGACCCGATGGCCCCACAGACCTCTGTCTGCAGAACCAATGCCCCCAGAGAACTCTGATTGCAGACCACATTCCCGCACAGACCTCTGTTGGCAGACACGATGCCCCCACAGACAATCTGTCTGCAGACCCGATGCCCCCAGCAGACATCTGTCTGCAGACCTGTAGCCCAAACAGACCTCTCTCGGCAGACTGATGCCAAAACAGACCTCTGTCTGCAGGCCCGATGCCCCCAAAAACCTCTGTCTGCTGTCCCAAAGCCCCCACAGACCTCTGTCTGCAGTTCTGATGCCCCGCAGACCCTGTCTGCAAACCAAAACCCCGAAGACCTCTGTCTGCAGACCCGATGCCCCCACAGACCTCTGTCTGCAGACCTGATGCCCCCAGAGACCTCTGTCTGCAGACCCGATGCACCCACAGACCATTTTTTGCAGACCCGATGACACTTTGATCTCTGTCTGCAGACCTGATGCCCCCCAGTGGACATCTGTCTGCAGACCCGATGACCCACAGACCTCTGTCTGCGGACACGATGCCCTCCGCAGACCTCGTTCTGAAGACCTGATGCCCTCGCAAACTCTGTCTTCAGTCCAGATGCCACTGCAGACCTCTGTCTACAAACCTGATGCCAAAAGCGGTCATCTCTCTGCAGACTTGATGCCCCCACCGACCTATGTCTGCAGACCCGATGCCCCCACAGACCTGAGACCCGATGCCTTAGCAGACTCTGTCTGCACACCAGATGCCCCAACAGACCTCTGTTTGCAGACCCGATGACCCACAGATCTCTCTCTGCAGACGCAATGTCCCTTAGACCTCTGTCGGCAGACACAATGCCCCCAGAGACAATCTGTCTGCAGACCCGATGACCCCACAGACGTCTGTCTGCAGACCGGATGCCCCCAGCGGACCTCTTTCTGCAGATTTAATGCCCTAGCAGACTCTGTCTGCAGACCAGATTCCCCCCACAGACCACTGTCTACAGACCCGATGCCCCCAGCGGACCTCTTTCTGCAGATCTGATGCAAACAGTAAGCGTCTGTCTGCAGACCCGATGCCACCAAAGATCTCTGTCTGTAGAACTGACGCCTCCAGCGGACCTCCGTCTGCATACCCGATGCCTCCACAGACCTCTGTCTGCAGACCCAATGCCCCCAGAGGCCTATGTCTGCAGACCAGATGCCAACGGAGGACCTCTGTCTGCAGACCTGATGCCCCCAAAGAAGTATGTCTGCAGACCCACTGCCCCCAGTGGACCCCTGTCTGCATACCCGATGCCCCCCGCAGACCTCTGTCTGCAGACAGGATGCCCTCAGCAGACCTCTTTCTGCAGACTCAATGCCCTAGCAGACTATGTCTGCAGACCAGATCCCCGCAGACCACTGTCTACAGACCAGATGCCCCCATAGACCTCTGTCTGCAGACCTGATGCCAACAGTGGGCGTCTGTCTGCAGACCTGATGCCACTAAAGACCTCTGTCTGTAGAACTGATGCTTCCAGCAGACCTCGGTCTGCATACCCGATGCCTCCACAGACCTCTGTCTGCAGACCCAATGCCCCCAGAGGCCTCTGTCTGCAGACCAGATGCCCCCAGAGGACCTCTGTCTGCAGACCCTATGCCCCCAAAGAAGTATGTCTGCAGACCCACTGCGCACAGTGGACCCCTGTCTGCATACCCGATGCCCCCCCCCCCCGCAGACATCTGTCTGCAGATCCGATGCCCTAGCAGACTCTGTCTGTAGATCAAATGCCCCCGCAGACCTCTGTCTCCAAACCCGATGTACCCAAAGACCTCTGTCTGCAGACCCGATGCCTACAGCGGTCGTTTGTCTGCAGACACGATGCCCGACAGACTTCTGTCTGTAGACCGGATGCCCCCGCAGACTCTGTCTGCAGACCATGCCCCCACAGACCTCTGTCTCCCTAATCAATGCCACCACAGACCACAGTCTGCCGGCCTGATGCCCCCACAGACCTTTGTATGCAGAAACGATGTTCTCAGAGACCTCTGTCTGCAGAACCGATTCCAGCACAGACCTCTGTCTGCAGACCCGATGCCCCCGTAGACCTCTGTCTGCAGACCAAATGCCAACAGCGTACATCTTTCTGCAGACCTGTAGCCCCCAGAGACCTCTCTCGGCAGACTGATGCACCCACAGACCTCTGTCTGCAGAACCGATGCCTTCAGCGGACCTCTGTCGGTAGACCCGTTGACCCACAGACCTCTCTGCAGACCTGATGCACCTTAGACCTCTCTCGGCAGACCCGATGCCCCCACAGACCTCTGGTGCAGACCCGATGCCTTCAGCGGACCTCTGTTTGCAGACCCCAGGACCCACAGATCTCTCTCTGTAAACCCGATGGCCCTTAGACCTCTGTCGGCAGACGCGATGCCCCAACAGACAATCTGTCTGCAGACCCGATGCCCCCAGCGGACATCTGTCTGCAGACCTGTAGCCACCACAGAACTCTCTCGATATTCTGATACCCCCACAGACCTCTGTCTGCAGATCCGATGCCCCCGCAGACTCTGTCTGCACACCATGACCCCGCATACCTCTGTCTGCAGACCCGATGCCACCACAGACCTCTGTCTGTAGACACGATGCCCCCAGAGACCTCTGTCTGCACACCCAATGCCCACACAGAAATCTGTCTGCAGACCTGATGCCCCCACAGACCTCTGTCTGCAGACCCAATGCCCCCCACAGATCTCTGTCTGAAGATAAGACGCCCCCCTGCGGACCTCTGTCTGCCCAGACCCGATGCTTACACAGACCTCTGTCTGCAGACACGATGCCCCCACACACCTCTGTCTGCAGACCTGATGCCCCCCACAAACATCAGTCTGAAGACCCGATGCGACCACAGACCTCTGTCTGCAGAAACGATGCGCCCCCTCAGACTTCGTTCTGCAGACCCGATGTCCTCTCAGAATCTGTCTGCAGAACAGATGCCCCCGCAGACCTCTGTCTACAGACCCGATGCTCCCATAGAACTCTGTCTGCAGACCTGATGCCAAAAGCGGTTGTCTGTCTGCAGAAGCAATGCCCCCCACAGACCTCTGTCTGCAGACCCGATGCCCCCACAGACCTCTGTCTGCAGACCCGATGCCCCCGAACTCTGTCTGCAGACCTCATGCCCCCCACAGACCTCTGTCTGCAGACCCGATGCCCCCAGGTGACCTCTGTCTGCATACCCGATTCTGGCCCGCAATCCACTGTCTGCAGACCTGATGCCCTAGCAGACAATGTCTGCAGGCCCAATGCCCCCACAGATCTCTGTCTGAAGATACGATGCCCCCTGCAGAACTCTGTCTACAGACATGATGCCCCCATAGACCTCTGTCTGCAGACCTGGTGCCAACAGCGGTCGTCTGTCTGCAGATTCGATGCCCCCCACATACCTCTGTCTGAAGAACCCATGCCTCCAGCTGACCTCCATCTGCAGACCCGATGCCCTCACAGACCTCTGTCTGCAGACTAATGACCCCATAGACCTCTCTGTGCCGACCTCATGCCACACAGACCCTGTCTGTTTACCCGATGCCCCCACAGACCTCTGTCTGCAGAAACAATGACAGCACAGACACCTATCTGCAGACCCGATGCCCCGAAAGACCTCTGTCGGCGAGACCAACTGCCCCCCAGCAGACCTCTGTCTGAAGACCCGATGCCTGCGCAGACTCTGTCTGCAGACCTGATGCCCCCAATGACCCCTGTATGCAGACCCAATGCCCACACAGACCTCTGTCTGTAGACATGATGCCCCCAGAGACCTCTGTCTGCAGACCTGATGCCCACACAGACCTCTTTCTGCAGATCCTATGCCCCCACAAACCTTTGTTTGCAGACCCAATGCAGCCCAGACCTCTGTCTGCAGACCCGATGCCCCCGCAGATTCAGTCTGCAGACCATACCCCCGTAGACCTCTGTCTCCATACTCATTGTCTCCACAGACCTCAGTCTGCAGGCCCGATGACCCCAGCGGACCTCCGTCTGCAGACCCGATGTCCACACAGACCTCTGTATGCAGACTCGATGCCACCACAGACCTCTGTCTGCAGACCCGATGCCCCCAGAGTCCTTTGTATTGAGACCCGATGTCCCCAGAGACCTCGGTCTTAAGACCCGATACCCCCAGAAACCTCTGTCTGCAGAACCGATGCCTCTACAGACCTCTGTCTGCAGACCCGATGAACCCAGAGACCTTTGTCTGCAGAAACGATGCCCCCACAGACCTCTGTCTGAAGACCCGATGCCCTCGCAGACTCTGTCTGCAGACCAGATGCCCCCACAGACCTATGTCTACAGACCGGATGCCCCCATAGACCTCTGTGTGCAGACCTGATGCCGACAGCGGTCGTCGGTCTGCAGACCCGATGCACCCTCAGACCTCTGTCTGCAGACCTAATGCCCCTGCAGTCCTCTGTCTGCAGACCCGATGCCCTCGCAGAACTCAGTCTGCGGACCCGATGCCCGCACCGAACCTCTGTCTGCAGACCCGATGCCCCCCGTAGACTCTGTCTGCAGACCATGCCCCCTCAGACCTCTGTCTCCATAATCAATGCCCCCATAGACCTCAGTCTGCAGACCTGATGCCCGCACAGACGTCTGTCTGCAGACCCAATGCCCCAACAGACCTCTGTCTGCAGACCGGATGGCCCTACAGTCCTCTGTCTGCAGACCCGATGTCCCCACCGGAATTCTGTCTACAGACCCGATGCCCCCAGCAGACCTCTGTCTGCAGACCCGATGCCATCCCAGACCACTGTCTGCAGACCGGATGCCCCCACAGACCTCTGTATGCGTACTCGATGCCACCACAGACCTCTGTCTGCAGACCCGATGCCCCCCAGATTCCTCTGTCTTGAGACCCGATGCACCCAGAGACCTCTGTCTTGAGACCCGATACCCCCAGAGCCCTCTGTCTGCAGAAGCGATGCCTCTACAGACCTCTGTCTGCAGACCCGATGAAACCAGAGACCTCTGTCTGCAGAAACGATGCCCCCATAGACCTCTGTCTGCAGACCGATGCCCCCCACAGACCATTGTTTGCAGACCCGATGACCACTTTGATCTCTGTCGGAAGACCCGATGCCCCCACTGGACATCTGTCTGCAGACCCGATGACCCACAGACATCTCTCGGCAGACTGATGCCCCCAAGACCTCTCTCTGCAGACCTGATGCCCCAAAGACCCTGTCTGTTGAACGGATGCCAGCACAGTCCTCTGTCTTCAGACCCAATGCCAGCACAGACCCCTATCTGCAGACCAAATGCCCCCGAAAGACCTCTGTCTGCAGACTCACTGCCCCCAGGAGACCTCTGTCTGCAGAACCGATGCCTGCGCAGACTCTGTCTGCAGACCAGAAGCCCCCCCGCAGACCGCTGTCTCCAAACGCTATACACCCATAGACCTCTGTCTGCAGACACGATGCCTACAGCGGTCGTTGGTCTGCAGAACCGATTCGCACACAGACCTCTGTCTGCAAACCCGCCTACCCCGCAGACCTCTGTATGCATAACCGATGCCCCCGCAGACCTCTGTCTGCAGACCCTATGTCCTCGCAGACTCTGTCTGCAGACCAGATGCCAACGCTGACCTCTGTCTCCTTACCCGATGCCTCAACAGACCTCAGTCTGCGGACCCGATGCCCCCCACTGGACCTCTGTCTGCAGACCCGATGCCATCCTAGACTCTGTCTGAAGACCAGATGCCCATGCAGACCTCTGACTCCATATACGATGCCCCCACAGACCTCAGTCTGCGGACCCGATGTCCCCGCAGACTCTGTCCGCAGACTGGATGCCCCACAGACCTCTGTCTGCAGACCCGATGCCCCTACCAGACTTCATTCTACAGACCCGATGCCCCCATCGTACCTCTGATGCAAACCCGATGCCCCCAGCGGACCCCTGTCTGCAGACCCGATGCCCAAGCGTACCTCTGTCTGCAGACCCAATGCCCCAGCGTACCTCTGTCTGCAGACCCGATTCCTCCCCAGACCTCTGTCTGCAGACCCGATGGGCCAACAGACCTCTGTCTGCAGACCCGCTGCCCCCGCAGACCTCTATATGCAGAACCGATGCCCCCGCAGACCTTTGTCTGCAGAGCCTATGTCCTCGCAGAGACTGTCTGCATACCAGATGCTAACGCAGACCTCTGTCTCCGTTCCCGATGCCCCCCACAGACCTCAGTCTGCGGACCCGATGCCCCCACTGGACCTCTGTCTGTAGACCCCGATGACCCCACTTGACCTCTGTCTGTTGACCTGATGCCCACAGAGTCCTCAGTCTGCAGACCTGATGCCCCCACAGACCTCTCTCTGAGGAACCGATGCCCCCACAGACCTCAGTCTACAGACACGATGCCCCCATAGACCCTCAGTCTGCAGACCCGATGCCCCCCAACTGACATCTGTCTGCAGACCCGATGATCCACAGACTTCTCTTGTCAGATTGATGCACCCACAGACTCTGTCGTCATACCAGATGCCCTCGCAGACCTCTGTCTGCAAACCCGATGCCCTCGCAGACTCTGTCTGTAGACCATGCCCACGCAGACCTCTGTCTCCATACCCAATGCCCCCATAGACCTCAGTCTGCAGACCTGATGCCCCACGGAACCTCTGTCTGCAGACCCGATGCACCCACGGACCTCTATCTGCAAACCCGATGCCCCCAGAGTCCTCTGTCTGCAGACCTGATGCGCCCACAGACCTCTGTATGTAGACCCAATGCCCCCAAGACCTCTGTCTGGATACCAGATGCCCCTGCAGACCTCTGTCTACAGACCCGATGCCCCCATAGACTTCTGTCTGCAGACCTGATGCCAAAAGCGGTCATCTGTCTGCAGACCCGATGCCTCCACGGACCTCTGTCTAAAGAACTGATGACTTAACGGACCTCTGTCTTTAGAACCGATGCTCCCACAGACCTCTCTGTGCAGACATGATGCCCCACAGACCATCAGTCTGCAGACCCGATGCCGCCACTGACCTCTGTCTGCAGACCTGATGCCCCCACAAACCTCTATCTGCAGACTGATGACCCCACAGACCTCTCTCTGCAGACCTGATGCCACACAGACCCTGTCTTTTGACCGGATGCCCCCCACAAACCTCTGTCTGCAGACCCGATTCCCCCCACAGACTTCTGTCTGCAGACCCGATGCCCCCACAGACGTCTGTCTGCAGACCCGATGCCCCCAGCGGACCTCCATCTGCAGACCCGATGCTCCCACCGATCTCTGTCTGCAGACCCAATTCCCCCCAGAGACCTCTGGCTGGAGACCCGATGCCCCCGCAGAACCTCTTTCTGTATACCCGATGCCCACACAGACCTCTGTCTTCAGACCCGATGCCTCGATGGACCTCTGTCTGCAGACCCGATGCCCCCAGAGGCCTCTGTTTGCTGACCCGATGCTCACAGTGGACCTCTGTATGCAGAACCGATGCTCCCAATGACCACTGTCTGCACACCCAATGCCCCCATAGACCTCTGTGTGCAGAACCGATGGTCCCACAGACCTCAGTCTGCATACCCGATGCCGCCACAGACCTCTGTCTGCAGACCCGAAGCCCCCAGTGGATCTCTGTCTGCAGAGCCCATGGCCAAAGTGGACCTCTGTCTGCAGACCCGATGCCCCCAGAGGCCTCTGTTTGCCGACCCAATGCTCCCATTGGACCTCTGTATGCAGAACCGATGCTCCCAATGACCACTGTCTGCACACCCGATGCCCCCATAGACCTCTGTGTGCAGAACCGATGGTCCCACAGACCTCTGTCTGCATACCCGATGCTGCCACAGACCTCTGTCTGCAGACCCGAAGCCCCCAGTGGATCTCTGTCTGCAGAGCCCATGGCCAAAGTGGACCTCTGTCTGCAGACCCGATGCCCCCCACAGACCTCTGTCGACAGACACGATGCCCCCACAGACAATCTGTCTGCAGACCGGATGCCCTCCGCGGACCTTTGTCTACAGAACTGATGCCTCCATGGACCTCTGTCTGCAGACTCGATGCCCGCACAGACCTCTGTCTACAGAACTGATGCGTCCATGGACCTCTGTCTTCAGACCCGATGCCCCCAGAGTCCTCTGTCTGCAGACACGATGCCCCCAGAGGACCTCTGTATGCAGAACCAATGCTCCCAATGACCACTGTCTGCACACCGGATGCCCCCATAGACCTCTGTCTGAAGAATCGATGGTCCCACAGAAATCTGTCTGCAGACCCGATGACACCACAGACCTCTGTCTGCGGACACGATGCCCTCCGCAGACCTCGTTCTGAAGACCTGATGCCCTCGCAAACTCTGTCTTCAGTCCAGATGCCACTGCAGACCTCTGTCTACAAACCTGATGCCAAAAGCGGTCATCTCTCTGCAGACTTGATGCCCCCACCGACCTATGTCTGCAGACCCGATGCCCCCACAGACCTGAGACCCGATGCCTTAGCAGACTCTGTCTGCACACCAGATGCCCCAACAGACCTCTGTTTGCAGACCCGATGACCCACAGATCTCTCTCTGCAGACGCAATGTCCCTTAGACCTCTGTCGGCAGACACAATGCCCCCAGAGACAATCTGTCTGCAGACCCGATGACCCCACAGACGTCTGTCTGCAGACCGGATGCCCCCAGCGGACCTCTTTCTGCAGATTTAATGCCCTAGCAGACTCTGTCTGCAGACCAGATTCCCCCCACAGACCACTGTCTACAGACCCGATGCCCCCAGCGGACCTCTTTCTGCAGATCTGATGCAAACAGTAAGCGTCTGTCTGCAGACCCGATGCCACCAAAGATCTCTGTCTGTAGAACTGACGCCTCCAGCGGACCTCCGTCTAGCATACCCGATGCCTCCACAGACCTCTCGTCTGCAGACCCAATGCCCCCAGAGGCCTATGTCTGCAGACCAGATGCCAACAGAGGACCCTCTGTCTGCAGACCCGATGCCCCCAAAGAAGTATGTCTGCAGACCCACTGCCCCCAGTGGACCCCTGTCTGCATACCCGATGCCCCCCCCCGCAGACCTCTGTCTGCAGACAGATGCCCTCAGCAGACCTCTTTCTGCAGACTCAATGCCCTAGCAGACTATGTCTGCAGACCAGATCCCCCGCAGACCACTGTCTACAGACCAGATGCCCCCATAGACCTCTGTCTGCAGACCTGATGCCAACAGTGGGCGTCTGTCTGCAGACCTGATGCCACTAAAGACCTCTGTCTGTAGAACTGATGCTTCCAGCAGACCTCGGTCTGCATACCCGATGCCTCCACAGACCTCTGTCTGCAGACCCAATGCCCCCAGAGGCCTCTGTCTGCAGACCAGATGCCCCCAGAGGACCTCTGTCTGCAGACCCTATGCCCCCAAAGAAGTATGTCTGCAGACCCACTGCGCACAGTGGACCCCTGTCTGCATACCCGATGCCCCCCGCAGACATCTGTCTGCAGATCCGATGCCCTAGCAGACTCTGTCTGTAGATCAAATGCCCCCGCAGACCTCTGTCTCCAAACCCGATGTACCCAAAGACCTCTGTCTGCAGACCCGATGCCTACAGCGGTCGTTTGTCTGCAGACACGATGCCCGCACAGACTTCTGTCTGTAGACCGGATGCCCCCGCAGACTCTGTCTGCAGACCATGCCCCCACAGACCTCTGTCTCCCTAATCAATGCCACCACAGACCACAGTCTGCCGGCCTGATGCCCCCACAGACCTTTGTATGCAGAAACGATGTTCTCAGAGACCTCTGTCTGCAGAACCGATTCCAGCACAGACCTCTGTCTGCAGACCCGATGCCCCCGTAGACCTCTGTCTGCAGACCAAATGCCAACAGCGTACATCTTTCTGCAGACCTGTAGCCCCCAGAGACCTCTCTCGGCAGACTGATGCACCCACAGACCTCTGTCTGCAGAACCGATGCCTTCAGCGGACCTCTGTCGGTAGACCCGTTGACCCACAGACCTCTCTGCAGACCTGATGCACCTTAGACCTCTCTCGGCAGACCCGATGCCCCCACAGACCTCTGGTGCAGACCCGATGCCTTCAGCGGACCTCTGTTTGCAGACCCCAGGACCCACAGATCTCTCTCTGTAAACCCGATGGCCCTTAGACCTCTGTCGGCAGACGCGATGCCCCAACAGACAATCTGTCTGCAGACCCGATGCCCCCCAGCGGACATCTTTCTGCAGACCTGTAGCCACCACAGAACTCTCTCGATATTCTGATACCCCCACAGACCTCTGTCTGCAGATCCGATGCCCCCGCAGACTCTGTCTGCACACCATGACCCCGCATACCTCTGTCTGCAGACCCGATGCCACCACAGACCTCTGTCTGTAGACACGATGCCCCCAGAGACCTCTGTCTGCACACCCAATGCCCACACAGAAATCTGTCTGCAGACCTGATGCCCCCACAGACCTCTGTCTGCAGACCCAATGCCCCCACAGATCTCTGTCTGAAGATAAGACGCCCCCTGCGGACCTCTGTCTGCAGACCCGATGCTTACACAGACCTCTGTCTGCAGACACGATGCCCCCCACACACCTCTGTCTGCAGACCTGATGCCCCCACAAACATCAGTCTGAAGACCCGATGCGACCACAGACCTCTGTCTGCAGAAACGATGCGCCCCCCTCAGACTTCGTTCTGCAGACCCGATGTCCTCTCAGAATCTGTCTGCAGAACAGATGCCCCCGCAGACCTCTGTCTACAGACCCGATGCTCCCCATAGAACTCTGTCTGCAGACCTGATGCCAAAAGCGGTTGTCTGTCTGCAGAAGCAATGCCCCCACAGACCTCTGTCTGCAGACCCGATGCCCCCACAGACCTCTGTCTGCAGACCCGATGCCCCCCGAACTCTGTCTGCAGACCTCATGCCCCCACAGACCTCTGTCTGCAGACCCGATGCCCCCAGGTGACCTCTGTCTGCATACCCGATTCTGGCCCGCAATCCACTGTCTGCAGACCTGATGCCCTAGCAGACAATGTCTGCAGGCCCAATGCCCCCACAGATCTCTGTCTGAAGATACGATGCCCCCTGCAGAACTCTGTCTACAGACATGATGCCCCCATAGACCTCTGTCTGCAGACCTGGTGCCAACAGCGGTCGTCTGTCTGCAGATTCGATGCCCCCCACATACCTCTGTCTGAAGAACCCATGCCTCCAGCTGACCTCCATCTGCAGACCCGATGCCCTCACAGACCTCTGTCTGCAGACTAATGACCCCATAGACCTCTCTGTGCCGACCTCATGCCACACAGACCCTGTCTGTTTACCCGATGCCCCCACAGACCTCTGTCTGCAGAAACAATGACAGCACAGACACCTATCTGCAGACCCGATGCCCCCGAAAGACCTCTGTCGGCAGACCAACTGCCCCCAGCAGACCTCTGTCTGAAGACCCGATGCCTGCGCAGACTCTGTCTGCAGACCTGATGCCCCCAATGACCCCTGTATGCAGACCCAATGCCCACACAGACCTCTGTCTGTAGACATGATGCCCCCAGAGACCTCTGTCTGCAGACCTGATGCCCACACAGACCTCTTTCTGCAGATCCCTATGCCCCCACAAACCTTTGTTTGCAGACCCAATGCAGCCCAGACCTCTGTCTGCAGACCCGATGCCCCCGCAGATTCAGTCTGCAGACCATACCCCCAGTAGACCTCTGTCTCCATACTCATTGTCTCCACAGACCTCAGTCTGCAGGCCCGATGACCCCAGCGGACCTCCGTCTGCAGACCCGATGTCCACACAGACCTCTGTATGCAGACTCGATGCCACCACAGACCTCTGTCTGCAGACCCGATGCCCCCAGAGTCCTTTGTATTGAGACCCGATGTCCCCAGAGACCTCGGTCTTAAGACCCGATACCCCCAGAAACCTCTGTCTGCAGAACCGATGCCTCTACAGACCTCTGTCTGCAGACCCGATGAACCCAGAGACCTTTGTCTGCAGAAACGATGCCCCCACAGACCTCTGTCTGAAGACCCGATGCCCTCGCAGACTCTGTCTGCAGACCAGATGCCCCCACAGACCTATGTCTACAGACCGGATGCCCCCATAGACCTCTGTGTGCAGACCTGATGCCGACAGCGGTCGTCGGTCTGCAGACCCGATGCACCCTCAGACCTCTGTCTGCAGACCTAATGCCCCTGCAGTCCTCTGTCTGCAGACCCGATGCCCTCGCAGAACTCAGTCTGCGGGACCCGATGCCCGCACCGAACCTCTGTCTGCAGACCCGATGCCCCCGTAGACTCTGTCTGCAGACCATGCCCCTCAGACCTCTGTCTCCATAATCAATGCCCCCATAGACCTCAGTCTGCAGACCTGATGCCCGCACAGACGTCTGTCTGCAGACCCAATGCCCCAACAGACCTCTGTCTGCAGACCGGATGGCCCTACAGTCCTCTGTCTGCAGACCCGATGTCCCCACCGGAATTCTGTCTACAGACCCGATGCCCCCAGCAGACCTCTGTCTGCAGACCCGATGCCATCCCAGACCACTGTCTGCAGACCGGATGCCCCCACAGACCTCTGTATGCGTACTCGATGCCACCACAGACCTCTGTCTGCAGACCCGATGCCCCCAGATTCCTCTGTCTTGAGACCCGATGCACCCAGAGACCTCTGTCTTGAGACCCGATACCCCCAGAGCCCTCTGTCTGCAGAAGCGATGCCTCTACAGACCTCTGTCTGCAGACCCGATGAAACCAGAGACCTCTGTCTGCAGAAACGATGCCCCCATAGACCTCTGTCTGCAGACCGATGCCCCCACAGACCATTGTTTGCAGACCCGATGACACTTTGATCTCTGTCGGAAGACCCGATGCCCCCACTGGACATCTGTCTGCAGACCCGATGACCCACAGACATCTCTCGGCAGACTGATGCCCCCACAGACCTCTCTCTGCAGACCTGATGCCCCAAAGACCCTGTCTGTTGAACGGATGCCAGCACAGTCCTCTGTCTTCAGACCCAATGCCAGCACAGACCCCTATCTGCAGACCAAATGCCCCGAAAGACCTCTGTCTGCAGACTCACTGCCCCCAGGGAGACCTCTGTCTGCAGAACCGATGCCTGCGCAGACTCTGTCTGCAGACCAGAAGCCCCCGCAGACCGCTGTCTCCAAACGCTATACACCCATAGACCTCTGTCTGCAGACACGATGCCTACAGCGGTCGTTGGTCTGCAGAACCGATTCGCACACAGACCTCTGTCTGCAAACCCGCCTACCCCGCAGACCTCTGTATGCATAACCGATGCCCCCGCAGACCTCTGTCTGCAGACCCTATGTCCTCGCAGACTCTGTCTGCAGACCAGATGCCAACGCTGACCTCTGTCTCCTTACCCGATGCCTCAACAGACCTCAGTCTGCGGACCCGATGCCCCCACTGGACCTCTGTCTGCAGACCCGATGCCATCCTAGACTCTGTCTGAAGACCAGATGCCCATGCAGACCTCTGACTCCATATACGATGCCCCCCACAGACCTCAGTCTGCGGACCCGATGTCCCCGCAGACTCTGTCCGCAGACTGGATGCCCCACAGACCTCTGTCTGCAGACCCGATGCCCCTACCAGACTTCATTCTACAGACCCGATGCCCCCCATCGTACCTCTGATGCAAACCCGATGCCCCCAGCGGACCCCTGTCTGCAGACCCGATGCCCAAGCGTACCTCTGTCTGCAGACCCAATGCCCCAGCGTACCTCTGTCTGCAGACCCGATTCCTCCCCAGACCTCTGTCTGCAGACCCGATGGGCCAACAGACCTCTGTCTGCAGACCCGCTGCCCCCGCAGACCTCTATATGCAGAACCGATGCCCCCGCAGACCTTTGTCTGCAGAGCCTATGTCCTCGCAGAGACTGTCTGCATACCAGATGCTAACGCAGACCTCTGTCTCCGTTCCCGATGCCCCCACAGACCTCAGTCTGCGGACCCGATGCCCCCACTGGACCTCTGTCTGTAGACCCGATGACCCCACTTGACCTCTGTCTGTTGACCTGATGCCCACAGAGTCCTCAGTCTGCAGACCTGATGCCCCCACAGACCTCTCTCTCTGAGGAACCGATGCCCCCCACAGACCTCAGTCTACAGACACGATGCCCCCATAGACCCTCAGTCTGCAGACCCGATGCCCCCAACTGACATCTGTCTGCAGACCCGATGATCCACAGACTTCTCTTGTCAGATTGATGCACCCACAGACTCTGTCGTCATACCAGATGCCCTCGCAGACCTCTGTCTGCAAACCCGATGCCCTCGCAGACTCTGTCTGTAGACCATGCCCACGCAGACCTCTGTCTCCATACCCAATGCCCCCATAGACCTCAGTCTGCAGACCTGATGCCCCCACGGAACCTCTGTCTGCAGACCCGATGCACCCACGGACCTCTATCTGCAAACCCGATGCCCCCAGAGTCCTCTGTCTGCAGACCTGATGCGCCCACAGACCTCTGTATGTAGACCCAATGCCCCCCAAGACCTCTGTCTGGATACCAGATGCCCCTGCAGACCTCTGTCTACAGACCCGATGCCCCCATAGACTTCTGTCTGCAGACCTGATGCCAAAAGCGGTCATCTGTCTGCAGACCCGATGCCTCCACGGACCTCTGTCTAAAGAACTGATGACTTAACGGACCTCTGTCTTTAGAACCGATGCTCCCACAGACCTCTCTGTGCAGACATGATGCCCCACAGACCATCAGTCTGCAGACCCGATGCCGCCACTGACCTCTGTCTGCAGACCTGATGCCCCCACAAACCTCTATCTGCAGACTGATGACCCCACAGACCTCTCTCTGCAGACCTGATGCCACACAGACCCTGTCTTTTGACCGGATGCCCCCACAAACCTCTGTCTGCAGACCCGATTCCCCCCACAGACTTCTGTCTGCAGACCCGATGCCCCCACAGACGTCTGTCTGCAGACCCGATGCCCCCAGCGGACCTCCATCTGCAGACCCGATGCTCCCACCGATCTCTGTCTGCAGACCCAATTCCCCCAGAGACCTCTGGCTGGAGACCCGATGCCCCCGCAGACCTCTTTCTGTATACCCGATGCCCACACAGACCTCTGTCTTCAGACCCGATGCCTCGATGGACCTCTGTCTGCAGACCCGATGCCCCCAGAGGCCTCTGTTTGCTGACCCGATGCTCACAGTGGACCTCTGTATGCAGAACCGATGCTCCCAATGACCACTGTCTGCACACCCAATGCCCCCATAGACCTCTGTGTGCAGAACCGATGGTCCCACAGACCTCAGTCTGCATACCCGATGCCGCCACAGACCTCTGTCTGCAGACCCGAAGCCCCCAGTGGATCTCTGTCTGCAGAGCCCATGGCCAAAGTGGACCTCTGTCTGCAGACCCGATGCCCCCAGAGGCCTCTGTTTGCCGACCCAATGCTCCCATTGGACCTCTGTATGCAGAACCGATGCTCCCAATGACCACTGTCTGCACACCCGATGCCCCCATAGACCTCTGTGTGCAGAACCGATGGTCCCACAGACCTCTGTCTGCATACCCGATGCTGCCACAGACCTCTGTCTGCAGACCCGAAGCCCCCAGTGGATCTCTGTCTGCAGAGCCCATGGCCAAAGTGGACCTCTGTCTGCAGACCCGATGCCCCCCACAGACCTCTGTCGGCAGACACGATGCCCCCCACAGACAATCTGTCTGCAGACCGGATGCCCTCCGCGGACCTTTGTCTACAGAACTGATGCCTCCATGGACCTCTGTCTGCAGACTCGATGCCCGCACAGACCTCTGTCTACAGAACTGATGCGTCCATGGACCTCTGTCTTCAGACCCGATGCCCCCAGAGTCCTCTGTCTGCAGACACGATGCCCCCAGAGGACCTCTGTATGCAGAACCAATGCTCCCAATGACCACTGTCTGCACACCGGATGCCCCCATAGACCTCTGTCTGAAGAATCGATGGTCCCACAGAAATCTGTCTGCAGACCCGATGACACCACAGACCTCTGTCTGCGGACACGATGCCCTCCGCAGACCTCGTTCTGAAGACCTGATGCCCTCGCAAACTCTGTCTTCAGTCCAGATGCCACTGCAGACCTCTGTCTACAAACCTGATGCCAAAAGCGGTCATCTCTCTGCAGACTTGATGCCCCCACCGACCTATGTCTGCAGACCCGATGCCCCCACAGACCTGAGACCCGATGCCTTAGCAGACTCTGTCTGCACACCAGATGCCCCAACAGACCTCTGTTTGCAGACCCGATGACCCACAGATCTCTCTCTCGCAGACGCAATGTCCCTTAGACCTCTGTCGGCAGACACAATGCCCCCAGAGACAATCTGTCTGCAGACCCGATGACCCCACAGACGTCTGTCTGCAGACCGGATGCCCCCAGCGGACCTCTTTCTGCAGATTTAATGCCCTAGCAGACTCTGTCTGCAGACCAGATTCCCCCACAGACCACTGTCTACAGACCCGATGCCCCCAGCGGACCTCTTTCTGCAGATCTGATGCAAACAGTAAGCGTCTGTCTGCAGACCCGATGCCACCAAAGATCTCTGTCTGTAGAACTGACGCCTCCAGCGGACCTCCGTCTGCATACCCGATGCCTCCACAGACCTCTGTCTGCAGACCCAATGCCCCCAGAGGCCTATGTCTGCAGACCAGATGCCAACGGAGGACCTCTGTCTGCAGACCTGATGCCCCCAAAGAAGTATGTCTGCAGACCCACTGCCCCCAGTGGACCCCTGTCTGCATACCCGATGCCCCCCCGCAGACCTCTGTCTGCAGACAGGATGCCCTCAGCAGACCTCTTTCTGCAGACTCAATGCCCTAGCAGACTATGTCTGCAGACCAGATCCCCCGCAGACCACTGTCTACAGACCAGATGCCCCCATAGACCTCTGTCTGCAGACCTGATGCCAACAGTGGGCGTCTGTCTGCAGACCTGATGCCACTAAAGACCTCTGTCTGTAGAACTGATGCTTCCAGCAGACCTCGGTCTGCATACCCGATGCCTCCACAGACCTCTGTCTGCAGACCCAATGCCCCCAGAGGCCTCTGTCTGCAGACCAGATGCCCCCAGAGGACCTCTGTCTGCAGACCCTATGCCCCCAAAGAAGTATGTCTGCAGACCCACTGCGCACAGTGGACCCCTGTCTGCATACCCGATGCCCCCCCGCAGACATCTGTCTGCAGATCCGATGCCCTAGCAGACTCTGTCTGTAGATCAAATGCCCCCGCAGACCTCTGTCTCCAAACCCGATGTACCCAAAGACCTCTGTCTGCAGACCCGATGCCTACAGCGGTCGTTTGTCTGCAGACACGATGCCCGCACAGACTTCTGTCTGTAGACCGGATGCCCCCGCAGACTCTGTCTGCAGACCATGCCCCCACAGACCTCTGTCTCCCTAATCAATGCCACCACAGACCACAGTCTGCCGGCCTGATGCCCCCACAGACCTTTGTATGCAGAAACGATGTTCTCAGAGACCTCTGTCTGCAGAACCGATTCCAGCACAGACCTCTGTCTGCAGACCCGATGCCCCCGTAGACCTCTGTCTGCAGACCAAATGCCAACAGCGTACATCTTTCTGCAGACCTGTAGCCCCCAGAGACCTCTCTCGGCAGACTGATGCACCCACAGACCTCTGTCTGCAGAACCGATGCCTTCAGCGGACCTCTGTCGGTAGACCCGTTGACCCACAGACCTCTCTGCAGACCTGATGCACCTTAGACCTCTCTCGGCAGACCCGATGCCCCCACAGACCTCTGGTGCAGACCCGATGCCTTCAGCGGACCTCTGTTTGCAGACCCCAGGACCCACAGATCTCTCTCTGTAAACCCGATGGCCCTTAGACCTCTGTCGGCAGACGCGATGCCCCAACAGACAATCTGTCTGCAGACCCGATGCCCCCAGCGGACATCTGTCTGCAGACCTGTAGCCACCACAGAACTCTCTCGATATTCTGATACCCCCACAGACCTCTGTCTGCAGATCCGATGCCCCCGCAGACTCTGTCTGCACACCATGACCCCGCATACCTCTGTCTGCAGACCCGATGCCACCACAGACCTCTGTCTGTAGACACGATGCCCCCAGAGACCTCTGTCTGCACACCCAATGCCCACACAGAAATCTGTCTGCAGACCTGATGCCCCCACAGACCTCTGTCTGCAGACCCAATGCCCCCACAGATCTCTGTCTGAAGATAAGACGCCCCCTGCGGACCTCTGTCTGCAGACCCGATGCTTACACAGACCTCTGTCTGCAGACACGATGCCCCCCCACACACCTCTGTCTGCAGACCTGATGCTCCCCACAAACATCAGTCTGAAGACCCGATGCGACCACAGACCTCTGTCTGCAGAAACGATGCGCCCCCTCAGACTTCGTTCTGCAGACCCGATGTCCTCTCAGAATCTGTCTGCAGAACAGATGCCCCCGCAGACCTCTGTCTACAGACCCGATGCTCCCATAGAACTCTGTCTGCAGACCTGATGCCAAAAGCGGTTGTCTGTCTGCAGAAGCAATGCCCCCACAGACCTCTGTCTGCAGACCCGATGCCCCCACAGACCTCTGTCTGCAGACCCGATGCCCCCCGAACTCTGTCTGCAGACCTCATGCCCCCACAGACCTCTGTCTGCAGACCCGATGCCCCCAGGTGACCTCTGTCTGCATACCCGATTCTGGCCCGCAATCCACTGTCTGCAGACCTGATGCCCTAGCAGACAATGTCTGCAGGCCCAATGCCCCCACAGATCTCTGTCTGAAGATACGATGCCCCCTGCAGAACTCTGTCTACAGACATGATGCCCCCATAGACCTCTGTCTGCAGACCTGGTGCCAACAGCGGTCGTCTGTCTGCAGATTCGATGCCCCCCACATACCTCTGTCTGAAGAACCCATGCCTCCAGCTGACCTCCATCTGCAGACCCGATGCCCTCACAGACCTCTGTCTGCAGACTAATGACCCCATAGACCTCTCTGTGCCGACCTCATGCCACACAGACCCTGTCTGTTTACCCGATGCCCCCACAGACCTCTGTCTGCAGAAACAATGACAGCACAGACACCTATCTGCAGACCCGATGCCCCGAAAGACCTCTGTCGGCAGACCAACTGCCCCCAGCAGACCTCTGTCTGAAGACCCGATGCCTGCGCAGACTCTGTCTGCAGACCTGATGCCCCCAATGACCCCTGTATGCAGACCCAATGCCCACACAGACCTCTGTCTGTAGACATGATGCCCCCAGAGACCTCTGTCTGCAGACCTGATGCCCACACAGACCTCTTTCTGCAGATCCTATGCCCCCACAAACCTTTGTTTGCAGACCCAATGCAGCCCAGACCTCTGTCTGCAGACCCGATGCCCCCGCAGATTCAGTCTGCAGACCATACCCCCGTAGACCTCTGTCTCCATACTCATTGTCTCCACAGACCTCAGTCTGCAGGCCCGATGACCCCAGCGGACCTCCGTCTGCAGACCCGATGTCCACACAGACCTCTGTATGCAGACTCGATGCCACCACAGACCTCTGTCTGCAGACCCGATGCCCCCAGATTCCTCTGTCTTGAGACCCGATGCACCCAGAGACCTCTGTCTTGAGACCCGATACCCCCAGAGCCCTCTGTCTGCAGAAGCGATGCCTCTACAGACCTCTGTCTGCAGACCCGATGAAACCAGAGACCTCTGTCTGCAGAAACGATGCCCCCATAGACCTCTGTCTGCAGACCGATGCCCCCACAGACCATTGTTTGCAGACCCGATGACACTTTGATCTCTGTCGGAAGACCCGATGCCCCCACTGGACATCTGTCTGCAGACCCGATGACCCACAGACATCTCTCGGCAGACTGATGCCCCCACAGACCTCTCTCTGCAGACCTGATGCCCCAAAGACCCTGTCTGTTGAACGGATGCCAGCACAGTCCTCTGTCTTCAGACCCAATGCCAGCACAGACCCCTATCTGCAGACCAAATGCCCCGAAAGACCTCTGTCTGCAGACTCACTGCCCCCAGGAGACCTCTGTCTGCAGAACCGATGCCTGCGCAGACTCTGTCTGCAGACCAGAAGCCCCCGCAGACCGCTGTCTCCAAACGCTATACACCCATAGACCTCTGTCTGCAGACACGATGCCTACAGCGGTCGTTGGTCTGCAGAACCGATTCGCACACAGACCTCTGTCTGCAAACCCGCCTACCCCGCAGACCTCTGTATGCATAACCGATGCCCCCGCAGACCTCTGTCTGCAGACCCTATGTCCTCGCAGACTCTGTCTGCAGACCAGATGCCAACGCTGACCTCTGTCTCCTTACCCGATGCCTCAACAGACCTCAGTCTGCGGACCCGATGCCCCCACTGGACCTCTGTCTGCAGACCCGATGCCATCCTAGACCCTGTCTGAAGACCAGATGCCCATGCAGACCTCTGACTCCATATACGATGCCCCCCACAGACCTCAGTCTGCGGACCCGATGTCCCCGCAGACTCTGTCCGCAGACTGGATGCCCCACAGACCTCTGTCTGCAGACCCGATGCCCCTACCCGACTTCATTCTACAGACCCGATGCCCCCATCGTACCTCTGATGCAAACCCGATGCCCCCAGCGGACCCCTGTCTGCAGACCCGATGCCCAAGCGTACCTCTGTCTGCAGACCCAATGCCCCAGCGTACCTCTGTCTGCAGACCCGATTCCTCCCCAGACCTCTGTCTGCAGACCCGATGGGCCAACAGACCTCTGTCTGCAGACCCGCTGCCCCCGCAGACCTCTATATGCAGAACCGATGCCCCCGCAGACCTTTGTCTGCAGAGCCTATGTCCTCGCAGAGACTGTCTGCATACCAGATGCTAACGCAGACCTCTGTCTCCGTTCCCCGATGCCCCCCACAGACCTCAGTCTGCCGGACCCGATGCCCCCACTGGACCTCTGTCTGTAGACCCGATGACCCCACTTGACCTCTGTCTGTTGACCTGATGCCCACAGAGTCCTCAGTCTGCAGACCTGATGCCCCCACAGACCTCTCTCTGAGGAACCGATGCCCCCCACAGACCTCAGTCTACAGACACGATGCCCCCATAGACCCTCAGTCTGCAGACCCGATGCCCCCAACTGACATCTGTCTGCAGACCCGATGATCCACAGACTTCTCTTGTCAGATTGATGCACCCACAGACTCTGTCGTCATACCAGATGCCCTCGCAGACCTCTGTCTGCAAACCCGATGCCCTCGCAGACTCTGTCTGTAGACCATGCCCACGCAGACCTCTGTCTCCATACCCAATGCCCCCATAGACCTCAGTCTGCAGACCTGATGCCCCCACGGAACCTCTGTCTGCAGACCCGATGCACCCACGGACCTCTATCTGCAAACCCGATGCCCCCAGAGTCCTCTGTCTGCAGACCTGATGCGCCCACAGACCTCTGTATGTAGACCCAATGCCCCCAAGACCTCTGTCTGGATACCAGATGCCCTTGCAGACCTCTGTCTACAGACCCGATGCCCCCCATAGACTTCTGTCTGCAGACCTGATGCCAAAAGCGGTCATCTGTCTGCAGACCCGATGCCTCCACGGACCTCTGTCTAAAGAACTGATGACTTAACGGACCTCTGTCTTTAGAACCGATGCTCCCACAGACCTCTCTGTGCAGACATGATGCCCCACAGACCATCAGTCTGCAGACCCGATGCCGCCACTGACCTCTGTCTGCAGACCTGATGCCCCCACAAACCTCTATCTGCAGACTGATGACCCCACAGACCTCTCTCTCTGCAGACCTGATGCCACACAGACCCTGTCTTTTGACCGGATGCCCCCACAAACCTCTGTCTGCAGACCCGATTCCCCCCACAGACTTCTGTCTGCAGACCCGATGCCCCCACAGACGTCTGTCTGCAGACCCGATGCCCCCAGCGGACCTCCATCTGCAGACCCGATGCTCCCACCGATCTCTGTCTGCAGACCCAATTCCCCCAGAGACCTCTGGCTGGAGACCCGATGCCCCCGCAGACCTCTTTCTGTATACCCGATGCCCACACAGACCTCTGTCTTCAGACCCGATGCCTCGATGGACCTCTGTCTGCAGACCCGATGCCCCCAGAGGCCTCTGTTTGCTGACCCGATGCTCACAGTGGACCTCTGTATGCAGAACCGATGCTCCCAATGACCACTGTCTGCACACCCAATGCCCCCATAGACCTCTGTGTGCAGAACCGATGGTCCCACAGACCTCAGTCTGCATACCCGATGCCGCCACAGACCTCTGTCTGCAGACCCGAAGCCCCCAGTGGATCTCTGTCTGCAGAGCCCATGGCCAAAGTGGACCTCTGTCTGCAGACCCGATGCCCCCAGAGGCCTCTGTTTGCCGACCCAATGCTCCCATTGGACCTCTGTATGCAGAACCGATGCTCCCAATGACCACTGTCTGCACACCCGATGCCCCCATAGACCTCTGTGTGCAGAACCGATGGTCCCACAGACCTCTGTCTGCATACCCGATGCTGCCACAGACCTCTGTCTGCAGACCCGAAGCCCCCAGTGGATCTCTGTCTGCAGAGCCCAAGGCCAAAGTGGACCTCTGTCTGCAGACCCGATGCCCCCACAGACCTCTGTCGGCAGACACGATGCCCCCACAGACAATCTGTCTGCAGACCGGATGCCCTCCGCGGACCTTTGTCTACAGAACTGATGCCTCCATGGACCTCTGTCTGCAGACTCGATGCCCGCACAGACCTCTGTCTACAGAACTGATGCGTCCATGGACCTCTGTCTTCAGACCCGATGCCCCCAGAGTCCTCTGTCTGCAGACACGATGCCCCCAGAGGACCTCTGTATGCAGAACCAATGCTCCCAATGACCACTGTCTGCACACCGGATGCCCCCATAGACCTCTGTCTGAAGAATCGATGGTCCCACAGAAATCTGTCTGCAGACCCGATGACGCCACAGACCTCTGTCTGCGGACACGATGCCCTCCGCAGACCTCGTTCTGGAGACCCGATGCCTTTGCAGACTCTGTCTGCAGTCCAGATGCCCCTGCAGACCTCTGTCTACAAAACTGATGCCAAAAGCAGTCGTCTTTCTGCAGACTTGATGCCCCCACCGACCTATGTCTGCAGACCCGATGGCCCCACAGACCTCTGTCTGCAGAACCAATGCCCCCAGAGAACTCTGATTGCAGACCACATTCCCGCACAGACCTCTGTTGGCAGACACGATGCCCCCACAGACAATCTGTCTGCAGACCCGATGCCCCCAGCAGACATCTGTCTGCAGACCTGTAGCCCAAACAGACCTCTCTCTCGGCAGACTGATGCCAAAACAGACCTCTGTCTGCAGGCCCGATGCCCCCAAAAACCTCTGTCTGCTGTCCCAAAGCCCCCCACAGACCTCTGTCTGCAGTTCTGATGCCCCGCAGACCCTGTCTGCAAACCAAAACCCCGAAGACCTCTGTCTGCAGACCCGATGCCCCCACAGACCTCTGTCTGCAGACCTGATGCCCCCAGAGACCTCTGTCTGCAGACCCGATGCACCCACAGACCATTTTTTGCAGACCCGATGACACTTTGATCTCTGTCTGCAGACCTGATGCCCCCAGTGGACATCTGTCTGCAGACCCGATGACCCACAGACCTCTGTCTGCGGACACGATGCCCTCCGCAGACCTCGTTCTGAAGACCTGATGCCCTCGCAAACTCTGTCTTCAGTCCAGATGCCACTGCAGACCTCTGTCTACAAACCTGATGCCAAAAGCGGTCATCTCTCTGCAGACTTGATGCCCCCACCGACCTATGTCTGCAGACCCGATGCCCCCACAGACCTGAGACCCGATGCCTTAGCAGACTCTGTCTGCACACCAGATGCCCCAACAGACCTCTGTTTGCAGACCCGATGACCCACAGATCTCTCTCTGCAGACGCAATGTCCCTTAGACCTCTGTCGGCAGACACAATGCCCCCAGAGACAATCTGTCTGCAGACCCGATGACCCCACAGACGTCTGTCTGCAGACCGGATGCCCCCAGCGGACCTCTTTCTGCAGATTTAATGCCCTAGCAGACTCTGTCTGCAGACCAGATTCCCCCACAGACCACTGTCTACAGACCCGATGCCCCCAGCGGACCTCTTTCTGCAGATCTGATGCAAACAGTAAGCGTCTGTCTGCAGACCCGATGCCACCAAAGATCTCTGTCTGTAGAACTGACGCCTCCAGCGGACCTCCGTCTGCATACCCGATGCCTCCACAGACCTCTGTCTGCAGACCCAATGCCCCCAGAGGCCTCTGTCTGCAGACCAGATGCCCCCAGAGGACCTCTGTCTGCAGACCCTATGCCCCCAAAGAAGTATGTCTGCAGACCCACTGCGCACAGTGGACCCCTGTCTGCATACCCGATGCCCCCCCCGCAGACATCTGTCTGCAGATCCGATGCCCTAGCAGACTCTGTCTGTAGATCAAATGCCCCCGCAGACCTCTGTCTCCAAACCCGATGTACCCAAAGACCTCTGTCTGCAGACCCGATGCCTACAGCGGTCGTTTGTCTGCAGACACGATGCCCGCACAGACTTCTGTCTGTAGACCGGATGCCCCCGCAGACTCTGTCTGCAGACCATGCCCCCACAGACCTCTGTCTCCCTAATCAATGCCACCACAGACCACAGTCTGCCGGCCTGATGCCCCCACAGACCTTTGTATGCAGAAACGATGTTCTCAGAGACCTCTGTCTGCAGAACCGATTCCAGCACAGACCTCTGTCTGCAGACCCGATGCCCCCGTAGACCTCTGTCTGCAGACCAAATGCCAACAGCGTACATCTTTCTGCAGACCTGTAGCCCCCAGAGACCTCTCTCGGCAGACTGATGCACCCACAGACCTCTGTCTGCAGAACCGATGCCTTCAGCGGACCTCTGTCGGTAGACCCGTTGACCCACAGACCTCTCTGCAGACCTGATGCACCTTAGACCTCTCTCGGCAGACCCGATGCCCCCACAGACCTCTGGTGCAGACCCGATGCCTTCAGCGGACCTCTGTTTGCAGACCCCAGGACCCACAGATCTCTCTCTGTAAACCCGATGGCCCTTAGACCTCTGTCGGCAGACGCGATGCCCCAACAGACAATCTGTCTGCAGACCCGATGCCCCCAGCGGACATCTGTCTGCAGACCTGTAGCCACCACAGAACTCTCTCGATATTCTGATACCCCCCACAGACCTCTGTCTGCAGATCCGATGCCCCCGCAGACTCTGTCTGCACACCATGACCCCGCATACCTCTGTCTGCAGACCCGATGCCACCACAGACCTCTGTCTGTAGACACGATGCCCCCAGAGACCTCTGTCTGCACACCCAATGCCCACACAGAAATCTGTCTGCAGACCTGATGCCCCCACAGACCTCTGTCTGCAGACCCAATGCCCCCCACAGATCTCTGTCTGAAGATAAGACGCCCCCTGCGGACCTCTGTCTGCAGACCCGATGCTTACACAGACCTCTGTCTGCAGACACGATGCCCCCACACACCTCTGTCTGCAGACCCTGATGCCCCCACAAACATCAGTCTGAAGACCCGATGCGACCACAGACCTCTGTCTGCAGAAACGATGCGCCCCCTCAGACTTCGTTCTGCAGACCCGATGTCCTCTCAGAATCTGTCTGCAGAACAGATGCCCCCCGCAGACCTCTGTCTACAGACCCGATGCTCCCATAGAACTCTGTCTGCAGACCTGATGCCAAAAGCGGTTGTCTGTCTGCAGAAGCAATGCCCCCCACAGACCTCTGTCTGCAGACCCGATGCCCCCACAGACCTCTGTCTGCAGACCCGATGCCCCCCGAACTCTGTCTGCAGACCTCATGCCCCCACAGACCTCTGTCTGCAGACCCTATGCCCCCAGGTGACCTCTGTCTGCATACCCCGATTCTGGCCCGCAATCCACTGTCTGCAGACCTGATGCCCTAGCAGACAATGTCTGCAGGCCCAATGCCCCCACAGATCTCTGTCTGAAGATACGATGCCCCCCTGCAGAACTCTGTCTACAGACATGATGCCCCCATAGACCTCTGTCTGCAGACCTGGGCCAACAGCGGTCGTCTGTCTGCAGATTCGATGCCCCCACATACCTCTGTCTGAAGAACCCATGCCTCCAGCTGACCTCCATCTGCAGACCCGATGCCCTCACAGACCTCTGTCTGCAGACTAATGACCCCATAGACCTCTCTGTGCCGACCTCATGCCACACAGACCCTGTCTGTTTACCCGATGCCCCCACAGACCTCTGTCTGCAGAAACAATGACAGCACAGACACCTATCTGCAGACCCGATGCCCCCGAAAGACCTCTGTCGGCAGACCAACTGCCCCCAGCAGACCTCTGTCTGAAGACCCGATGCCTGCGCAGACTCTGTCTGCAGACCTGATGCCCCCAATGACCCCTGTATGCAGACCCAATGCCCACACAGACCTCTGTCTGTAGACATGATGCCCCCAGAGACCTCTGTCTGCAGACCTGATGCCCACACAGACCTCTTTCTGCAGATCCTATGCCCCCACAAACCTTTGTTTGCAGACCCAATGCAGCCCAGACCTCTGTCTGCAGACCCGATGCCCCCTGCAGATTCAGTCTGCAGACCATACCCCCGTAGACCTCTGTCTCCATACTCATTGTCTCCACAGACCTCAGTCTGCAGGCCCGATGACCCCAGCGGACCTCCGTCTGCAGACCCGATGTCCACACAGACCTCTGTATGCAGACTCGATGCCACCACAGACCTCTGTCTGCAGACCCGATGCCCCCAGATTCCTCTGTCTTGAGACCCGATGCACCCAGAGACCTCTGTCTTGAGACCCGATACCCCCAGAGCCCTCTGTCTGCAGAAGCGATGCCTCTACAGACCTCTGTCTGCAGACCCGATGAAACCAGAGACCTCTGTCTGCAGAAACGATGCCCCCATAGACCTCTGTCTGCAGACCGATGCCCCCACAGACCATTGTTTGCAGACCCGATGACACTTTGATCTCTGTCGGAAGACCCGATGCCCCCACTGGACATCTGTCTGCAGACCCGATGACCCACAGACATCTCTCGGCAGACTGATGCCCCCACAGACCTCTCTCTGCAGACCTGATGCCCCAAAGACCCTGTCTGTTGAACGGATGCCAGCACAGTCCTCTGTCTTCAGACCCAATGCCAGCACAGACCCCTATCTGCAGACCAAATGCCCCGAAAGACCTCTGTCTGCAGACTCACTGCCCCCAGGAGACCTCTGTCTGCAGAACCGATGCCTGCCAGACTCTGTCTGCAGACCAGAAGCCCCCGCAGACCGCTGTCTCCAAACGCTATACACCCATAGACCTCTGTCTGCAGACACGATGCCTACAGCGGTCGTTGGTCTGCAGAACCGATTCGCACACAGACCTCTGTCTGCAAACCCGCCTACCCCGCAGACCTCTGTATGCATAACCGATGCCCCCGCAGACCTCTGTCTGCAGACCCTATGTCCTCGCAGACTCTGTCTGCAGACCAGATGCCAACGCTGACCTCTGTCTCCTTACCCGATGCCTCAACAGACCTCAGTCTGCGGACCCGATGCCCCCCACTGGACCTCTGTCTGCAGACCCGATGCCATCCTAGACTCTGTCTGAAGACCAGATGCCCATGCAGACCTCTGACTCCATATACGATGCCCCCACAGACCTCAGTCTGCGGACCCGATGTCCCCCGCAGACTCTGTCCGCAGACTGGATGCCCCACAGACCTCTGTCTGCAGACCCGATGCCCCTACCAGACTTCATTCTACAGACCCGATGCCCCCATCGTACCTCTGATGCAAACCCGATGCCCCCAGCGGACCCCTGTCTGCAGACCCGATGCCCAAGCGTACCTCTGTCTGCAGACCCAATGCCCCAGCGTACCTCTGTCTGCAGACCCGATTCCTCCCCAGACCTCTGTCTGCAGACCCGATGGGCCAACAGACCTCTGTCTGCAGACCCGCTGCCCCCGCAGACCTCTATATGCAGAACCGATGCCCCCGCAGACCTTTGTCTGCAGAGCCTATGTCCTCGCAGAGACTGTCTGCATACCAGATGCTAACGCAGACCTCTGTCTCCGTTCCCGATGCCCCCACAGACCTCAGTCTGCGGACCCGATGCCCCCACTGGACCTCTGTCTGTAGACCCGATGACCCCACTTGACCTCTGTCTGTTGACCTGATGCCCACAGAGTCCTCAGTCTGCAGACCTGATGCCCCCACAGACCTCTCTCTGAGGAACCGATGCCCCCACAGACCTCAGTCTACAGACACGATGCCCCCATAGACCCTCAGTCGCAGACCCGATGCCCCCAACTGACATCTGTCTGCAGACCCGATGATCCACAGACTTCTCTTGTCAGATTGATGCACCCACAGACTCTGTCGTCATACCAGATGCCCTCGCAGACCTCTGTCTGCAAACCCGATGCCCTCGCAGACTCTGTCTGTAGACCATGCCCACGCAGACCTCTGTCTCCATACCCAATGCCCCCATAGACCTCAGTCTGCAGACCTGATGCCCCCACGGAACCTCTGTCTGCAGACCCGATGCACCCACGGACCTCTATCTGCAAACCCGATGCCCCCAGAGTCCTCTGTCTGCAGACCTGATGCGCCCACAGACCTCTGTATGTAGACCCAATGCCCCCAAGACCTCTGTCTGGATACCAGATGCCCCTGCAGACCTCTGTCTACAGACCCGATGCCCCCATAGACTTCTGTCTGCAGACCTGATGCCAAAAGCGGTCATCTGTCTGCAGACCCGATGCCTCCACGGACCTCTGTCTAAAGAACTGATGACTTAACGGACCTCTGTCTTTAGAACCGATGCTCCCACAGACCTCTCTGTGCAGACATGATGCCCCACAGACCATCAGTCTGCAGACCCGATGCCGCCACTGACCTCTGTCTGCAGACCTGATGCCCCCACAAACCTCTATCTGCAGACTGATGACCCCACAGACCTCTCTCTGCAGACCTGATGCCACACAGACCCTGTCTTTTGACCGGATGCCCCCACAAACCTCTGTCTGCAGACCCGATTCCCCCACAGACTTCTGTCTGCAGACCCGATGCCCCCACAGACGTCTGTCTGCAGACCCGATGCCCCCAGCGGACCTCCATCTGCAGACCCGATGCTCCCACCGATCTCTGTCTGCAGACCCAATTCCCCCAGAGACCTCTGGCTGGAGACCCGATGCCCCCGCAGACCTATGTCTACAGACCGGATGCCCCCATAGACCTCTGTGTGCAGACCTGATGCCAACAGCGGTCGTCGGTCTGCAGACCCGATGCACCCTCAGATGTCTGTCTGCAGACCTAATGCCCCTGCAGTCCTCTGTCTGCAGACCCGATGCCCTCGCAGAGCAGGTCTGCGGACCCGATGCCCGCACCGAACCTCTGTCTGCAGACCCGATGCCCCCGTAGACTCTGTCTGCAGACCATGCCCCTCAGACCTCTGTCTCCATAATCAATGCCCCCATAGACCTCAGTCTGCAGACCTGATGCCCGCACAGACGTCTGTCTGTAGACCCAATGCCCCAACAGACCTCTGTCTGCAGACCGATGCCCCCACAGACCATTGTTTGCAGACCCAATGCAGCCCAGACCTCTGTCTGCAGACCCGATGCCCCCGCAGATTCAGTCTGCAGACCATACCCCCGTAGACCTCTGTCTCCATACTCATTGTCTCCACAGACCTCAGTCTGCAGGCCCGATGACCCCAGCGGACCTCCGTCTGCAGACCCGATGTCCACACAGACCTCTGTATGCAGACTCGATGCCACCACAGACCTCTGTCTGCAGACCCGATGCCCCCAGAGTCCTTTGTATTGAGACCCGATGTCCCCAGAGACCTCGGTCTTAAGACCCGATACCCCCAGAAACCTCTGTCTGCAGAACCGATGCTTCTACAGACCTCTGTCTGCAGACCCGATGAACCCAGAGACCTTTGTCTGCAGAAACGATGCCCCCACAGACCTCTGTCTGAAGACCCGATGCCCTCGCAGACTCTGTCTGCAGACCAGATGCCCCCACAGACCTATGTCTACAGACCGGATGCCCCCATAGACCTCTGTGTGCAGACCTGATGCCGACAGCGGTCGTCGGTCTGCAGACCCGATGCACCCTCAGACCTCTGTCTGCAGACCCGATGCCCTCGCAGAACTCAGTCTGCGGACCCGATGCCCGCACCGAACCTCTGTCTGCAGACCCGATGCCCCCGTAGACTCTGTCTGCAGACCATGCCCCTCAGACCTCTGTCTCCATAATCAATGCCCCCATAGACCTCAGTCTGCAGACCTGATGCCCGCACAGACGTCTGTCTGCAGACCCAATGCCCCAACAGACCTCTGTCTGCAGACCGGATGGCCCTACAGTCCTCTGTCTGCAGACCCGATGTCCCCACCGGAATTCTGTCTACAGACCCGATGCCCCCAGCAGACCTCTGTCTGCAGACCCGATGCCATCCCAGACCACTGTCTGCAGACCGGATGCCCCCACAGACCTCTGTATGCGTACTCGATGCCACCACAGACCTCTGTCTGCAGACCCGATGCCCCCAGATTCCTCTGTCTTGAGACCCGATGCACCCAGAGACCTCTGTCTTGAGACCCGATACCCCCAGAGCCCTCTGTCTGCAGAAGCGATGCCTCTACAGACCTCTGTCTGCAGACCCGATGAAACCAGAGACCTCTGTCTGCAGAAACGATGCCCCCATAGACCTCTGTCTGCAGACCGATGCCCCCACAGACCATTGTTTGCAGACCCGATGACACTTTGATCTCTGTCGGAAGACCCGATGCCCCCACTGGACATCTGTCTGCAGACCCGATGACCCACAGACATCTCTCGGCAGACTGATGCCCCCACAGACCTCTCTCTGCAGACCTGATGCCCCAAAGACCCTGTCTGTTGAACGGATGCCAGCACAGTCCTCTGTCTTCAGACCCAATGCCAGCACAGACCCCTATCTGCAGACCAAATGCCCCGAAAGACCTCTGTCTGCAGACTCACTGCCCCCAGGAGACCTCTGTCTGCAGAACCGATGCCTGCGCAGACTCTGTCTGCAGACCAGAAGCCCCCGCGAGACCGCTGTCTCCAAACGCTATACACCCATAGACCTCTGTCTGCAGACACGATGCCTACAGCGGTCGTTGGTCTGCAGAACCGATTCGCACACAGACCTCTGTCTGCAAACCCGCCTACCCCGCAGACCTCTGTATGCATAACCGATGCCCCCGCAGACCTCTGTCTGCAGACCCTATGTCCTCGCAGACTCTGTCTGCAGACCAGATGCCAACGCTGACCTCTGTCTCCTTACCCGATGCCTCAACAGACCTCAGTCTGCGGACCCGATGCCCCCACTGGACCTCTGTCTGTAGACCCGATGACCCCACTTGACCTCTGTCTGTTGACCTGATGCCCACAGAGTCCTCAGTCTGCAGACCTGATGCCCCCACAGACCTCTCTCTGAGGAACCGATGCCCCCACAGACCTCAGTCTACAGACACGATGCCCCCATAGACCCTCAGTCTGCAGACCCGATGCCCCCAACTGACATCTGTCTGCAGACCCGATGATCCACAGACTTCTCTTGTCAGATTGATGCACCCACAGACTCTGTCCGTCATACCAGATGCCCTCGCAGACCTCTGTCTGCAAACCCGATGCCCTCGCAGACTCTGTCTGTAGACCATGCCCACGCAGACCTCTGTCTCCAACCCAATGCCCCCATAGACCTCAGTCTGCAGACCTGATGCCCCCACGGAACCTCTGTCTGCAGACCCGATGCACCCACGGACCTCTATCTGCAAACCCGATGCCCCCAGAGTCCTCTGTCTGCAGACCTGATGCGCCCACAGACCTCTGTATGTAGACCCAATGCCCCCAAGACCTCTGTCTGGATACCAGATGCCCCTGCAGACCTCTGTCTACAGACCCGATGCCCCCCATAGACTTCTGTCTGCAGACCTGATGCCAAAAGCGGTCATCTGTCTGCAGACCCGATGCCTCCACGGACCTCTGTCTAAAGAACTGATGACTTAACGGACCTCTGTCTTTAGAACCGATGCTCCCACAGACCTCTCTGTGCAGACATGATGCCCCACAGACCATCAGTCTGCAGACCCGATGCCGCCACTGACCTCTGTCTGCAGACCTGATGCCCCCACAAACCTCTATCTGCAGACTGATGACCCCACAGACCTCTCTCTGCAGACCTGATGCCACACAGACCCTGTCTTTTGACCGGATGCCCCCACAAACCTCTGTCTGCAGACCCGATTCCCCCCACAGACTTCTGTCTGCAGACCCGATGCCCCCACAGACGTCTGTCTGCAGACCCGATGCCCCCAGCGGACCTCCATCTGCAGACCCGATGCTCCCACCCGATCTCTGTCTGCAGACCCAATTCCCCCAGAGACCTCTGGCTGGAGACCCGATGCCCCCGCAGACCTATGTCTACAGACCGGATGCCCCCATAGACCTCTGTGTGCAGACCTGATGCCAACAGCGGTCGTCGGTCTGCAGACCCGATGCACCCTCAGATGTCTGTCTGCAGACCTAATGCCCCTGCAGTCCTCTGTCTGCAGACCCGATGCCCTCGCAGAGCTCAGTCTGCGGACCCGATGCCCGCACCGAACCTCTGTCTGCAGACCCGATGCCCCCGTAGACTCTGTCTGCAGACCATGCCCCTCAGACCTCTGTCTCCATAATCAATGCCCCCATAGACCTCAGTCTGCAGACCTGATGCCCGCACAGACGTCTGTCTGTAGACCCAATGCCCCAACAGACCTCTGTCTGCAGACCGATGCCCCCACAGACCATTGTTTGCAGACCCAATGCAGCCCAGACCTCTGTCTGCAGACCCGATGCCCCCGCAGATTCAGTCTGCAGACCATACCCCGTAGACCTCTGTCTCCATACTCATTGTCTCCACAGACCTCAGTCTGCAGGCCCGATGACCCCAGCGGACCTCCGTCTGCAGACCCGATGTCCACACAGACCTCTGTATGCAGACTCGATGCCACCACAGACCTCTGTCTGCAGACCCGATGCCCCCAGAGTCCTTTGTATTGAGACCCGATGTCCCCAGAGACCTCCGGTCTTAAGACCCGATACCCCCAAAAACCTCTGTCTGCAGAACCGATGCCTCTACAGACCTCTGTCTGCAGACCCGATGAACCCAGAGACCTTTGTCTGCAGAAACGATGCCCCCACAGACCTCTGTCTGAAGACCCGATGCCCTCGCAGACTCTGTCTGCAGACCAGATGCCCCCACAGACCTATGTCTACAGACCGGATGCCCCCATAGACCTCTGTGTGCAGACCTGATGCCGACAGCGGTCGTCGGTCTGCAGACCCGATGCACCCTCAGACCTCTGTCTGCAGACCTAATGCCCCTGCAGTCCTCTGTCTGCAGACCCGATGCCCTCGCAGAACTCAGTCTGCGGACCCGATGCCCGCACCGAACCTCTGTCTGCAGACCCGATGCCCCCGTAGACTCTGTCTGCAGACCATGCCCCTCAGACCTCTGTCTCCATAATCAATGCCCCCATAGACCTCAGTCTGCAGACCTGATGTCGCACAGACGTCTGTCTGCAGACCCAATGCCCCAACAGACCTCTGTCTGCAGACCGGATGGCCCTACAGTCCTCTGTCTGCAGACCCGATGTCCCCACCGGAATTCTGTCTACAGACCCGATGCCCCCAGCAGACCTCTGTCTGCAGACCCGATGCCATCCCAGACCACTGTCTGCAGACCGGATGCCCCCACAGACCTCTGTATGCGTACTCGATGCCACCACAGACCTCTGTCTGCAGACCCGATGCCCCCAGATTCCTCTGTCTTGAGACCCGATGCACCCAGAGACCTCTGTCTTGAGACCCGATACCCCCAGAGCCCTCTGTCTGCAGAAGCGATGCCTCTACAGACCTCTGTCTGCAGACCCGATGAAACCAGAGACCTCTGTCTGCAGAAACGATGCCCCCATAGACCTCTGTCTGCAGACCGATGCCCCCACAGACCATTGTTTGCAGACCCGATGACACTTTGATCTCTGTCGGAAGACCCGATGCCCCCACTGGACATCTGTCTGCAGACCCGATGACCCACAGACATCTCTCGGCAGACTGATGCCCCCACAGACCTC
This sequence comes from Microtus obscurus, assembly GCA_963919715.1. Classification (NCBI taxonomy): domain Eukaryota; kingdom Metazoa; phylum Chordata; class Mammalia; order Rodentia; family Cricetidae; genus Microtus; species Microtus obscurus. The sequence goes on along the minus strand of CAWTZC010001525.1, from coordinate 33,382 downwards.
TCTCTGCAGACCTGATGCCCCAAAGACCCTGTCTGTTGAACGGATGCCAGCACAGTCCTCTGTCTTCAGACCCAATGCCAGCACAGACCCCTATCTGCAGACCAAATGCCCCGAAAGACCTCTGTCTGCAGACTCACTGCCCCCAGGAGACCTCTGTCTGCAGAACCGATGCCTGCGCAGACTCTGTCTGCAGACCAGAAGCCCCCGCAGACCGCTGTCTCCAAACGCTATACACCCATAGACCTCTGTCTGCAGACACGATGCCTACAGCGGTCGTTGGTCTGCAGAACCGATTCGCACACAGACCTCTGTCTGCAAACCCGCCTACCCCGCAGACCTCTGTATGCATAACCGATGCCCCCGCAGACCTCTGTCTGCAGACCCTATGTCCTCGCAGACTCTGTCTGCAGACCAGATGCCAACGCTGACCTCTGTCTCCTTACCCGATGCCTCAACAGACCTCAGTCTGCGGACCCGATGCCCCCACTGGACCTCTGTCTGCAGACCCGATGCCATCCTAGACTCTGTCTGAAGACCAGATGCACATGCAGACCTCTGACTCCATATACGATGCCCCCCACAGACCTCAGTCTGCGGACCCGATGTCCCCGCAGACTCTGTCCGCAGACTGGATGCCCCACAGACCTCTGTCTGCAGACCCGATGCCCCTACCAGACTTCATTCTACAGACCCGATGCCCCCATCGTACCTCTGATGCAAACCCGATGCCCCCAGCGGACCCCTGTCTGCAGACCCGATGCCCAAGCGTACCTCTGTCTGCAGACCCAATGCCCCAGCGTACCTCTGTCTGCAGACCCGATTCCTCCCCAGACCTCTGTCTGCAGACCCGATGGGCCAACAGACCTCTGTCTGCAGACCCGCTGCCCCCGCAGACCTCTATATGCAGAACCGATGCCCCCGCAGACCTTTGTCTGCAGAGCCTATGTCCTCGCAGAGACTGTCTGCATACCAGATGCTAACGCAGACCTCTGTCTCCGTTCCCGATGCCCCCACAGACCTCAGTCTGCGGACCCGATGCCCCCACTGGACCTCTGTCTGTAGACCCGATGACCCCACTTGACCTCTGTCTGTTGACCTGATGCCCACAGAGTCCTCAGTCTGCAGACCTGATGCCCCCACAGACCTCTCTCTGAGGAACCGATGCCCCCACAGACCTCAGTCTACAGACACGATGCCCCCATAGACCCTCAGTCTGCAGACCCGATGCCCCCAACTGACATCTGTCTGCAGACCCGATGATCCACAGACTTCTCTTGTCAGATTGATGCACCCACAGACTCTGTCGTCATACCAGATGCCCTCGCAGACCTCTGTCTGCAAACCCGATGCCCTCGCAGACTCTGTCTGTAGACCATGCCCACGCAGACCTCTGTCTCCATACCCAATGCCCCCATAGACCTCAGTCTGCAGACCTGATGCCCCCACGGAACCTCTGTCTGCAGACCCGATGCACCCACGGACCTCTATCTGCAAACCCGATGCCCCCAGAGTCCTCTGTCTGCAGACCTGATGCGCCCACAGACCTCTGTATGTAGACCCAATGCCCCCAAGACCTCTGTCTGGATACCAGATGCCCCTGCAGACCTCTGTCTACAGACCCGATGCCCCCATAGACTTCTGTCTGCAGACCTGATGCTCAAAAGCGGTCATCTGTCTGCAGACCCGATGCCTCCACGGACCTCTGTCTAAAGAACTGATGACTTAACGGACCTCTGTCTTTAGAACCGATGCTCCCACAGACCTCTCTGTGCAGACATGATGCCCCACAGACCATCAGTCTGCAGACCCGATGCCGCCACTGACCTCTGTCTGCAGACCTGATGCCCCCACAAACCTCTATCTGCAGACTGATGACCCCACAGACCTCTCTCTGCAGACCTGATGCCACACAGACCCTGTCTTTTGACCGGATGCCCCCACAAACCTCTGTCTGCAGACCCGATTCCCCCCACAGACTTCTGTCTGCAGACCCGATGCCCCCACAGACGTCTGTCTGCAGACCCGATGCCCCCCAGCGGACCTCCATCTACAGACCCGATGCTCCCACCGCTCTCTGTCTGCAGACCCAATTCCCCCAGAGACCTCTGGCTGGAGACCCGATGCCCCCGCAGACCTATGTCTACAGACCGGATGCCCCCATAGACCTCTGTGTGCAGACCTGATGCCAACAGCGGTCGTCGGTCTGCAGACCCGATGCACCCTCAGATGTCTGTCTGCAGACCTAATGCCCCTGCAGTCCTCTGTCTGCAGACCCGATGCCCTCGCAGAGCTCAGTCTGCGGACCCGATGCCCGCACCGAACCTCTGTCTGCAGACCCGATGCCCCCGTAGACTCTGTCTGCAGACCATGCCCCTCAGACCTCTGTCTCCATAATCAATGCCCCCCATAGACCTCAGTCTGCAGACCTGATGCCCGCACAGACGTCTGTCTGTAGACCCAATGCCCCAACAGACCTCTGTCTGCAGACCGATGCCCCCACAGACCATTGTTTGCAGACCCAATGCAGCCCAGACCTCTGTCTGCAGACCCGATGCCCCCGCAGATTCAGTCTGCAGACCATACCCCCGTAGACCTCTGTCTCCATACTCATTGTCTCCACAGACCTCAGTCTGCAGGCCCGATGACCCCAGCGGACCTCCGTCTGCAGACCCGATGTCCACACAGACCTCTGTATGCAGACTCGATGCCACCACAGACCTCTGTCTGCAGACCCGATGCCCCCAGAGTCCTTTGTATTGAGACCCGATGTCCCCAGAGACCTCGGTCTTAAGACCCGATACCCCCAGAAACCTCTGTCTGCAGAACCGATGCCTCTACAGACCTCTGTCTGCAGACCCGATGAACCCAGAGACCTTTGTCTGCAGAAACGATGCCCCCCACAGACCTCTGTCTGAAGACCCGATGCCCTCGCAGACTCTGTCTGCAGACCAGATGCCCCCACAGACCTATGTCTACAGACCGGATGCCCCCATAGACCTCTGTGTGCAGACCTGATGCCGACAGCGGTCGTCGGTCTGCAGACCCGATGCACCCTCAGACCTCTGTCTGCAGACCTAATGCCCCTGCAGTCCTCTGTCTGCAGACCCGATGCCCTCGCAGAACTCAGTCTGCGGACCCGATGCCCGCACCGAACCTCTGTCTGCAGACCCGATGCCCCCGTAGACTCTGTCTGCAGACCATGCCCCTCAGACCTCTGTCTCCATAATCAATGCCCCCATAGACCTCAGTCTGCAGACCTGATGCCCGCACAGACGTCTGTCTGCAGACCCAATGCCCCAACAGACCTCTGTCTGCAGACCGGATGGCCCTACAGTCCTCTGTCTGCAGACCCGATGTCCCCACCGGAATTCTGTCTACAGACCCGATGCCCCCAGCAGACCTCTGTCTGCAGACCCGATGCCATCCCAGACCACTGTCTGCAGACCGGATGCCCCCACAGACCTCTGTATGCGTACTCGATGCCACCACAGACCTCTGTCTGCAGACCCGATGCCCCCCAGATTCCTCTGTCTTGAGACCCGATGCACCCAGAGACCTCTGTCTTGAGACCCGATACCCCCAGAGCCCTCTGTCTGCAGAAGCGATGCCTCTACAGACCTCTGTCTGCAGACCCGATGAAACCAGAGACCTCTGTCTGCAGAAACGATGCCCCCATAGACCTCTGTCTGCAGACCGATGCCCCCACAGACCATTGTTTGCAGACCCGATGACACTTTGATCTCTGTCGGAAGACCCGATGCCCCCACTGGACATCTGTCTGCAGACCCGATGACCCACAGACATCTCTCGGCAGACTGATGCCCCCACAGACCTCTCTCTGCAGACCTGATGCCCCAAAGACCCTGTCTGTTGAACGGATGCCAGCACAGTCCTCTGTCTTCAGACCCAATGCCAGCACAGACCCCTATCTGCAGACCAAATGCCCCGAAAGACCTCTGTCTGCAGACTCACTGCCCCCAGGAGACCTCTGTCTGCAGAACCGATGCCTGCGCAGACTCTGTCTGCAGACCAGAAGCCCCCGCAGACCGCTGTCTCCAAACGCTATACACCCATAGACCTCTGTCTGCAGACACGATGCCTACAGCGGTCGTTGGTCTGCAGAACCGATTCCGCACACAGACCTCTGTCTGCAAACCCGCCTACCCCGCAGACCTCTGTATGCATAACCGATGCCCCCCGCAGACCTCTGTCTGCAGACCCTATGTCCTCGCAGACTCTGTCTGCAGACCAGATGCCAACGCTGACCTCTGTCTCCTTACCCGATGCCTCAACAGACCTCAGTCTGCGGGACCCGATGCCCCCACTGGACCTCTGTCTGCAGACCCGATGCCATCCTAGACTCTGTCTGAAGACCAGATGCCCATGCAGACCTCTGACTCCATATACGATGCCCCCCACAGACCTCAGTCTGCGGACCCGATGTCCCCGCAGACTCTGTCCGCAGACTGGATGCCCCACAGACCTCTGTCTGCAGACCCGATGCCCCTACCAGACTTCATTCTACAGACCCGATGCCCCCATCGTACCTCCTGATGCAAACCCGATGCCCCCAGCGGACCCCTGTCTGCAGACCCGATGCCCAAGCGTACCTCTGTCTGCAGACCCAATGCCCCAGCGTACCTCTGTCTGCAGACCCGATTCCTCCCCAGACCTCTGTCTGCAGACCCGATGGGCCAACAGACCTCTGTCTGCAGACCCGCTGCCCCCGCAGACCTCTATATGCAGAACCGATGCCCCCGCAGACCTTTGTCTGCAGAGCCTATGTCCTCGCAGAGACTGTCTGCATACCAGATGCTAACGCAGACCTCTGTCTCCGTTCCCGATGCCCCCACAGACCTCAGTCTGCGGACCCGATGCCCCCACTGGACCTCTGTCTGTAGACCCGATGACCCCACTTGACCTCTGTCTGTTGACCTGATGCCCACAGAGTCCTCAGTCTGCAGACCTGATGCCCCCCACAGACCTCTCTCTGAGGAACCGATGCCCCCACAGACCTCAGTCTACAGACACGATGCCCCCCATAGACCCTCAGTCTGCAGACCCGATGCCCCCAACTGACATCTGTCTGCAGACCCGATGATCCACAGACTTCTCTTGTCAGATTGATGCACCCACAGACTCTGTCGTCATACCAGATGCCCTCGCAGACCTCTGTCTGCAAACCCGATGCCCTCGCAGACTCTGTCTGTAGACCATGCCCACGCAGACCTCTGTCTCCATACCCAATGCCCCCCATAGACCTCAGTCTGCAGACCTGATGCCCCCACGGAACCTCTGTCTGCAGACCCGATGCACCCACGGACCTCTATCTGCAAACCCGATGCCCCCAGAGTCCTCTGTCTGCAGACCTGATGCGCCCACAGACCTCTGTATGTAGACCCAATGCCCCCAAGACCTCTGTCTGGATACCAGATGCCCCTGCAGACCTCTGTCTACAGACCCGATGCCCCCATAGACTTCTGTCTGCAGACCTGATGCCAAAAGCGGTCATCTGTCTGCAGACCCGATGCCTCCACGGACCTCTGTCTAAAGAACTGATGACTTAACGGACCTCTGTCTTTAGAACCGATGCTCCCACAGACCTCTCTGTGCAGACATGATGCCCCACAGACCATCAGTCTGCAGACCCGATGCCGCCACTGACCTCTGTCTGCAGACCTGATGCCCCCCACAAACCTCTATCTGCAGACTGATGACCCCACAGACCTCTCTCTGCAGACCTGATGCCACACAGACCCTGTCTTTTGACCGGATGCCCCCACAAACCTCTGTCTGCAGACCCGATTCCCCCCACAGACTTCTGTCTGCAGACCCGATGCCCCCACAGACGTCTGTCTGCAGACCCGATGCCCCCCAGCGGACCTCCATCTGCAGACCCGATGCTCCCACCGATCTCTGTCTGCAGACCCAATTCCCCCAGAGACCTCTGGCTGGAGACCCGATGCCCCCGCAGACCTATGTCTACAGACCGGATGCCCCCATAGACCTCTGTGTGCAGACCTGATGCCAACAGCGGTCGTCGGTCTGCAGACCCGATGCACCCTCAGATGTCTGTCTGCAGACCTAATGCCCCTGCAGTCCTCTGTCTGCAGACCCGATGCCCTCGCAGAACTCAGTCTGCGGACCCGATGCCCGCACCGAACCTCTGTCTGCAGACCCGATGCCCCCGTAGACTCTGTCTGCAGACCATGCCCCTCAGACCTCTGTCTCCATAATCAATGCCCCCATAGACCTCAGTCTGCAGACCTGATGCCCGCACAGACGTCTGTCTGTAGACCCAATGCCCCAACAGACCTCTGTCTGCAGACCGATGCCCCCACAGACCATTGTTTGCAGACCCAATGCAGCCCAGACCTCTGTCTGCAGACCCGATGCCCCCGCAGATTCAGTCTGCAGACCATACCCCCGTAGACCTCTGTCTCCATACTCATTGTCTCCACAGACCTCAGTCTGCAGGCCCGATGACCCCAGCGGACCTCCGTCTGCAGACCCGATGTCCACACAGACCTCTGTATGCAGACTCGATGCCACCACAGACCTCTGTCTGCAGACCCGATGCCCCCAGAGTCCTTTGTATTGAGACCCGATGTCCCCAGAGACCTCGGTCTTAAGACCCGATACCCCCAGAAACCTCTGTCTGCAGAACCGATGCCTCTACAGACCTCTGTCTGCAGACCCGATGAACCCAGAGACCTTTGTCTGCAGAAACGATGCCCCCACAGACCTCTGTCTGAAGACCCGATGCCCTCGCAGACTCTGTCTGCAGACCAGATGCCCCCCACAGACCTATGTCTACAGACCGGATGCCCCCCATAGACCTCTGTGTGCAGACCTGATGCCGACAGCGGTCGTCGGTCTGCAGACCCGATGCACCCTCAGACCTCTGTCTGCAGACCTAATGCCCCTGCAGTCCTCTGTCTGCAGACCCGATGCCCTCGCAGAACTCAGTCTGCGGACCCGATGCCCGCACCGAACCTCTGTCTGCAGACCCGATGCCCCCGTAGACTCTGTCTGCAGACCATGCCCCTCAGACCTCTGTCTCCATAATCAATGCCCCCATAGACCTCAGTCTGCAGACCTGATGCCCGCACAGACGTCTGTCTGCAGACCCAATGCCCCAACAGACCTCTGTCTGCAGACCGGATGGCCCTACAGTCCTCTGTCTGCAGACCCGATGTCCCCACCGAATTCTGTCTACAGACCCGATGCCCCCAGCAGACCTCTGTCTGCAGACCCGATGCCATCCCAGACCACTGTCTGCAGACCGGATGCCCCCACAGACCTCTGTATGCGTACTCGATGCCACCACAGACCTCTGTCTGCAGACCCGATGCCCCCAGATTCCTCTGTCTTGAGACCCGATGCACCCAGAGACCTCTGTCTTGAGACCCGATACCCCCAGAGCCCTCTGTCTGCAGAAGCGATGCCTCTACAGACCTCTGTCTGCAGACCCGATGAAACCAGAGACCTCTGTCTGCAGAAACGATGCCCCCATAGACCTCTGTCTGCAGACCGATGCCCCCACAGACCATTGTTTGCAGACCCGATGACACTTTGATCTCTGTCGGAAGACCCGATGCCCCCACTGGACATCTGTCTGCAGACCCGATGACCCACAGACATCTCTCGGCAGACTGATGCCCCCACAGACCTCTCTCTGCAGACCTGATGCCCCAAAGACCCTGTCTGTTGAACGGATGCCAGCACAGTCCTCTGTCTTCAGACCCAATGCCAGCACAGACCCCTATCTGCAGACCAAATGCCCCGAAAGACCTCTGTCTGCAGACTCACTGCCCCCAGGAGACCTCTGTCTGCAGAACCGATGCCTGCGCAGACTCTGTCTGCAGACCAGAAGCCCCCGCAGACCGCTGTCTCCAAACGCTATACACCCATAGACCTCTGTCTGCAGACACGATGCCTACAGCGGTCGTTGGTCTGCAGAACCGATTCGCACACAGACCTCTGTCTGCAAACCCGCCTACCCCCGCAGACCTCTGTATGCATAACCGATGCCCCCGCAGACCTCTGTCTGCAGACCCTATGTCCTCGCAGACTCTGTCTGCAGACCAGATGCCAACGCTGACCTCTGTCTCCTTACCCGATGCCTCAACAGACCTCAGTCTGCGGACCCGATGCCCCCACTGGACCTCTGTCTGCAGACCCGATGCCATCCTAGACTCTGTCTGAAGACCAGATGCCCATGCAGACCTCTGACTCCATATACGATGCCCCCACAGACCTCAGTCTGCGGACCCGATGTCCCCGCAGACTCTGTCCGCAGACTGGATGCCCCACAGACCTCTGTCTGCAGACCCGATGCCCCTACCAGACTTCATTCTACAGACCCGATGCCCCCATCGTACCTCTGATGCAAACCCGATGCCCCCCAGCGGACCCCTGTCTGCAGACCCGATGCCCAAGCGTACCTCTGTCTGCAGACCCAATGCCCCAGCGTACCTCTGTCTGCAGACCCGATTCCTCCCCAGACCTCTGTCTGCAGACCCGATGGGCCAACAGACCTCTGTCTGCAGACCCGCTGCCCCCGCAGACCTCTATATGCAGAACCGATGCCCCCGCAGACCTTTGTCTGCAGAGCCTATGTCCTCGCAGAGACTGTCTGCATACCAGATGCTAACGCAGACCTCTGTCTCCGTTCCCGATGCCCCCCCACAGACCTCAGTCTGCGGACCCGATGCCCCCACTGGACCTCTGTCTGTAGACCCGATGACCCCACTTGACCTCTGTCTGTTGACCTGATGCCCACAGAGTCCTCAGTCTGCAGACCTGATGCCCCCACAGACCTCTCTCTGAGGAACCGATGCCCCCACAGACCTCAGTCTACAGACACGATGCCCCCATAGACCCTCAGTCTGCAGACCCGATGCCCCCAACTGACATCTGTCTGCAGACCCGATGATCCACAGACTTCTCTTGTCAGATTGATGCACCCACAGACTCTGTCGTCATACCAGATGCCCTCGCAGACCTCTGTCTGCAAACCCGATGCCCTCGCAGACTCTGTCTGTAGACCATGCCCACGCAGACCTCTGTCTCCATACCCAATGCCCCCATAGACCTCAGTCTGCAGACCTGATGCCCCCACGGAACCTCTGTCTGCAGACCCGATGCACCCACGGACCTCTATCTGCAAACCCGATGCCCCCAGAGTCCTCTGTCTGCAGACCTGATGCGCCCACAGACCTCTGTATGTAGACCCAATGCCCCCCAAGACCTCTGTCTGGATACCAGATGCCCCTGCAGACCTCTGTCTACAGACCCGATGCCCCCATAGACTTCTGTCTGCAGACCTGATGCCAAAAGCGGTCATCTGTCTGCAGACCCGATGCCTCCACGGACCTCTGTCTAAAGAACTGATGACTTAACGGACCTCTGTCTTTAGAACCGATGCTCCCACAGACCTCTCTGTGCAGACATGATGCCCCACAGACCATCAGTCTGCAGACCCGATGCCGCCACTGACCTCTGTCTGCAGACCTGATGCCCCCACAAACCTCTATCTGCAGACTGATGACCCCACAGACCTCTCTCTGCAGACCTGATGCCACACAGACCCTGTCTTTTGACCGGATGCCCCCCACAAACCTCTGTCTGCAGACCCGATTCCCCCCACAGACTTCTGTCTGCAGACCCGATGCCCCCACAGACGTCTGTCTGCAGACCCGATGCCCCCAGCGGACCTCCATCTACAGACCCGATGCTCCCACCGATCTCTGTCTGCAGACCCAATTCCCCCAGAGACCTCTGGCTGGAGACCCGATGCCCCCCGCAGACCTCTTTCTGTATACCCGATGCCCACACAGACCTCTGTCTTCAGACCCGATGCCTCGATGGACCTCTGTCTGCAGACCCGATGCCCCCAGAGGCCTCTGTTTGCTGACCCGATGCTCACAGTGGACCTCTGTATGCAGAACCGATGCTCCCAATGACCACTGTCTGCACACCCAATGCCCCCATAGACCTCTGTGTGCAGAACCGATGGTCCCACAGACCTCTGTCTGCATACCCGATGCTGCCACAGACCTCTGTCTGCAGACCCGAAGCCCCCAGTGGATCTCTGTCTGCAGAGCCCATGGCCAAAGTGGACCTCTGTCTGCAGACCCGATGCCCCCACAGACCTCTGTCGGCAGACACGATGCCCCCACAGACAATCTGTCTGCAGACCGGATGCCCTCCGCGGACCTTTGTCTACAGAACTGATGCCTCCATGGACCTCTGTCTGCAGACTCGATGCCCGCACAGACCTCTGTCTACAGAACTGATGCATCCATGGACCTCTGTCTTCAGACCCGATGCCCCCAGAGTCCTCTGTCTGCAGACACGATGCCCCCAGAGGACCTCTGTATGCAGAACCAATGCTCCCAATGACCACTGTCTGCACACCGGATGCCCCCATAGACCTCTGTCTGAAGAATCGATGGTCCCACAGACCTCTGTCTGCAGACCCGATGACGCCACAGACCTCTGTCTGCGGACACGATGCCCTCCGCAGACCTCGTTCTGGAGACCCGATGCCTTTGCAGACTCTGTCTGCAGTCCAGATGCCCCTGCAGACCTCTGTCTACAAAACTGATGCCAAAAGCAGTCGTCTTTCTGCAGACTTGATGCCCCCACCGACCTATGTCTGCAGACCCGATGGCCCCACAGACCTCTGTCTGCAGAACCAATGCCCCCAGAGAACTCTGATTGCAGACCACATTCTTGCACAGACCTCTGTTGGCAGACACGATGCCCCCACAGACAATCTGTCTGCAGACCCGATGCCCCCAGCAGACATCTGTCTGCAGACCTGTAGCCCAAACAGACCTCTCTCGGCAGACTGATGCCAAAACAGACCTCTGTCTGCAGGCCCGATGCCCCCAAAAACCTCTGTCTGCTGTCCCAAAGCCCCCACAGACCTCTGTCTGCAGTTCTGATGCCCCGCAGACCCTGTCTGCAAACCAAAACCCCGAAGACCTCTGTCTGCAGACCCAATGCCCCCACAGACCTCTGTCTGTAGACACGATGTGCCAGAGACCTCTGTCTGCAGACCCGATGCCTACACAGACCTCTGTCTGCAAACCCGATGCCCCCACAGACCTCTGTCTGCAGACCTGATGCCCCTACAGACCTCCTTCTGCAGACCCGATGACCCACAGACCTTTGTCTACAGACCGGATGCCATCTCAGACCTCTGTCTGCAGTCCTGATGCCCACACAGACCTCTGTCTGCAGACCCGATGCCCCCACAGACCCCTGTCTGCAGACCCGAATACCCTGTGGACCTCTGTCTGCAGACCCGATGCCCACAGAATCCTCTGTCTGCAGACCTGATGCCTCCACAGACCACTGTATGCAGACCCGATGACCACAGAGACCTTTGTCTGGGGATCTGATGCCCCCAAAGACCTCTGTCTGCAGACCCGATGCCTCCACAGACCTCTGTCTGTAGACCAGATACCCCCACAGACCTCTGTCTGCAGACCCGATGCCCACAGCGGACCTCCGTCTGCAGACCCGACGCCTCCAAAGACTTCTGTCTGCAGACACAATGCCCCCAGTGAACTCTGTCGGCAGACCCGATGCCCCCACAGAAATCTGTCTGCACCCCGATGTCCCCATTGACCTCTGTCTGCAGAACCGATTCCCCCATAGACCTCTGACTGCAGACCCGATGTCCCACAGACCTCTGTCTTAAAACCGGATGCCCCCAGCGGACCTCTGTCTGCAGACCCGATGCTCCCACGGACCTCTGTCTACAGAACTGATGCCTCCATGGACCTCTGTCTTCAGACCCGATGCGGCCACAGACCTCTGTCTTTAGACCCAATGCCCCCACAGACATCTGTCTGCAGAACCGATACCACCACAAACCTCTGTCTACAGACCCTGATCCCCCACAGACCTCTCTCTGTGCAGAACCGATGCCCCCAGACGCCTCTGTATGCAAACCCGATGCCCCTAGAGGACCACTGTGCAGAACCGATGCCCACACAGACCACTGTCTGCACACCCGATGCCCACATAGACCTCTGTCTGCAGAAACGATGGTCCTTCAGACGTCTGTCTGTAGGCCCGATGCCGCCACTGACCTCTGTCTGCGGACACGATGCCCCCGGCAGACCTCGTTCTGGAGACCCGAGGCCCTCGCAGACTCTGTCTGCAGTCCAGATGCCCCTGCAGACCTCTGTCTACAGACTCGATGCACCCATAGACCTATGTCTGCAGACCTGATGCCAAAAGCGGACGTCTCTTTGCAGACTTGATGCCCCCACCGACCTATATCAGCAGAATCAATGCCCTCATAGACCTTTGTCTACACACCCGATGTCCCCAGCGGGACTCTGTCTGCATACCCGATGCCCCCCCCCCCCGCAGACCTCTGTCTGCAGAACCGATGCCTCCAGAGACCTCTGTCTGTAGAACTGAAGACACCAGCCGACCTTTGTCTGCAGACTCAATGCCTCCACAGACCTCTGTCTGATGACACAATGCCCCCAGCGGACCTCTGTCTGAAGACCCGATGCTCCCACAGACCTCACTCTGCAGACACGATGCACCACAGATCATCAGTCTGCAGACCAGATGCCCCTAGCGGACATCTGTCTGCAGACCTGATGCCCCCACAAACCTCTTTCTGCAGACTGATGACCCCAAAGACCTCTCTCTGCAGACCTGATGCCACACAGACCCTGTGTTTTGACCGGATGACCCCACAGACCTCTGTCTGCAGACCCGATGCCCCCACAGACCTCTGTCTGCAGACCCGATGCCTCCACAGACCTCTGTCTGCAAACACAATGCCCCCAGCGGACCTCTGTCTGAAGACCCGATGCTCCCACAGACCTCTCTCTGCATACACGATGCACCACCGATCATCAGTCTGCAGACCCGAAGCCCCCACGGACTTCTGTCTGCAGACCAGATATGCCCACAGACCTCTGTCTGCAGACCCGATGCCCCCAGCGGACCTCCGTCTGCAGACCCGATGCTCCCACAGACCTCTGTCTGCAGACCCAATTCTCCCAGAGACCTCTGGCTGGAGACCCGATGCGCATGCAGATTTCTTTCTGAAGACCCGATGCCTTCACAGACCTCTGTCTTCAGAACCGATGCCCACAGCGGACCTCTGTTTGCAGACCCGATGACCCCAGAGACCTCTGTCTGCAGACCCAATGCCCCCATAGACCTCTGTCTGTAGAACCGATGCTCCCATGGAACTCTCTCTGCATACCCGATGCCCCCCACTGGACCTCTGTGTGCAGACCCGATGCCCCCACAGACCTATGTCTGCAGACCTGATGCCCCCAGAGACTTCTGTCTGCAGACCAGATGCACCCACAGACCTCTATCTGCAAACACGATGCACACAGAGACCTCTGTCTGCAGACACGAAGCCCCCCACAGACCTCTGTCTCCAGATCCGATGCCCCCAGCGGACCTCTGTTTGCAGACCCGATGACCCCAGAGTCCTCTGTCTGCAGACCCAATGCCCCCATAGACCTCTGTCTGTAGAACCGATGCTTCCACGGAACTCTCTCTGCACACCCGATGCCCCCACTGGACCTCTGTGTGCAGAACCGATGCCCCCAGCGGACCTCTGTCTGCAGACCCAGTGCACCCAGGTGACCTCTGTCTGCATACCCGATGCTGGCCCGCAATCCTCTGTCTGCAGACCTAATGCCCCTAGCAGACTCTGTCTGCAGACCAGATGCCCCTGCAGAACTCTGTCTACAGACACGATGCCCCCATAGACCTCGGTCGGCAGACCTGGTGCCAACAGCGGTCGTCTGTCTGCAGATTCGATGCCCCCACATACCTCTGTCTGAAGACCCTATTCCTCCAGCTGACCTCCATCTGCAGACCCGATGCCCTCACAGACCTCTGTCTGCAGACTAATGACCCCATAGACCTCTCTGTGCCGACCTCATGCCACACAGAACCTGTCTGTTGACCGGATGCCCCCACAGACCTCTGTCTCCAGACCTGATGCACAAAGTGGACCTCTGTCTGCAGACCCGATGCCTCACAGACCTCTGTCTGCAGACCGGATCCCCCACAGACCTCTGTCTGCAGACCCGATGCCCCCAGATTCCTCTGTCTTGAGACCCGATGCACCCAGAGACCTCTGTCTTGAGACCCGATACCCCCAGAGCCCTCTGTCTGCAGAAGCGATGCCTCTACAGACCTCTGTCTGCAGACCCGATGAAACCAGAGACCTCTGTCTGCAGAAACGATGCCCCCTTAGACCTCTGTCTGCAGACCGATGCCCCCACAGACCATTGTTTGCAGACCCGATGACACTTTGATCTCTGTCGGCAGACCCGATGCCCCACTGGACATCTGTCTGCAGGCCCGATGACCCACAGACATCTCTCGGCAGACTGGTGCCCCCAAAGACCTCTCTCTGCAGACCTGATGCGCCACAGACCCTGTCTATTGAACGGATGCCACCACAGTCCTCTGTCTGCAGACCCAATGCCAGCAGAGACCCCTATCTGCAGACCCGGTGCCCCGAAAGACCTCTGTCTGCAGACCCACTGCCCCCAGCAGACCTTTTTGCAGACCCGATGCCTGCGCAGACTCTGTCTGCAGACCAGAAGCCCCCGCAGACTGCTGTCTCCAAACGCTATACACCCATAGACCTCTGTATGCAGACTCGATGCCGACAGCATTCGTTGGTCTGCAGAACCGATTCGCCCACACATCTCTGTCTGCAGAGCCGCCTACACCGCAGACCTCTGTATGCAGACCCGATGCCCCCGCAGACTCTGTCTGTCGACCAGATATCCCCGCAGACCTCTGACTCCAAAACCGATGCAACCATAGACCTCTGTCTGTAGACGCGATGCCGACAGCAGTTGTTAGTATGCAGAACCGATGCGCCCACAGACCTCTGTCTGCAGACCCGCTGCCCCCGCAGACCCCTGTATGCAGAACTGATGCCCCCACAGACCTCTGTCTGCAGACCCTATGTCCTCGCAGACTCTGTCTGCAGACGAGATGCCAAAGCAAACCTCTGTCTCCGTACCCGATGCCTTCACAGACCTCTGTCTGCAGACCCGAAGCCCCCCCTGCAGACCTCTTTTTGCAGACCCGATGCTCCCAGCGGACCTCTGTTTGCAGAGCCGATGGCCCCAGTGAACATCTGTCTGGAGAACTTATGCCTCCACAACCTCTACCTGCAGACTATTGATGCCACAGACCTCTCTGTGCGGACCTGATGCCACACAGACCCTGTCTCTTGACTGGATGCCCCAAGAGACCTCTGTCTGCAGACCCTATGCCTCCAGCGAACCTATGTGTGCAGATCCGATGACTGCACAGACCTCTGTCTGCAGACCTGATGCCCCCACTGACCGCTGTATGCAGATCCGATGCCCCCGCAGAGTCTGTCTGTTGACCAGATGTCCCGCAGACCTCTGTCTCCAAACATGATGCACCCATAGACCTCTGTCTGCAAACCCGATGCCAACAGTGGTCGTCTGTCTGCAGACCAGATGCTCCCGCAGAATCTGTCTGTAGACCATAACCCCGTAAACCTCTGTCTCCATACTCAATGTCCCCACAGACCTCAGTCTGCAGACGCGATGACCCCAGTGGACCTCCGTCTGCAGACCCGATGCCCCCACAAACCTCTGTCTGCAGACCCGATGCCCCCACAAACCTCTCTCTGCAGACCCAATGCCACCACAGACGTCTGTCTGCAGTCCCGATACCCCCAGCGGACCTTCGTCTGCAGACACGATGCCACCACAGACCTCTGTCTACAGACCCAATGCCCTCACAGACCTCTCTCTGAAGACCTGATGCCCCACAGACCCTGTCTGTTGACCGGATGACCCACAGACCTCTGTCTGCAGACGGAATGCCAGCACAGACCCCTATCTGCAGACCCGATGCCCACGCAGACCTCTGCCTCTATACAAGATGCCCCCACAGACCACAGTCTGCGGACCCGATGTCCCCACAGAGCTCTGTCTGCAGACCTGATGCTGCCACTCACCACTGTATGCAGACCCGATGCCCCCGCAGACTCTGTCTGTCGACCAGATGTCCCCGCAGACTTCTGACTCCAAACCCGATGCACCCATAGACCTCTGTCTGTAGACCCGATGCCGACAGCGGTTGTTGGTCTGCAGAACCGATGCGCCCACAGACCTCTGTCTGCAGACCCGTTGCCCCCACAGAACTCTGTATGCAGAACCAATGCCCCCGCAGACCTCTGTCTGCAGACCCTATGTCCTCGCTGACTCTGTCTGCAGACGAGATGCCAAAGCAAACCTCTGTCTCCGTACCCGATGCCCCCACAGACCTCAGTCTGCGGACCCGATGCCCCCCACTGGACCCATATCTGCAGACCCGACGCCCCCCACTGGACCTTTGTCTGTAGATTTGATGCCCACACAGTCCTCAGTCTGGAGACCCGATTCCCCCACAAACCTCTGTCTGCAGACCTGATGCACCCGCAGAATCTGTCTGCAGACCGGATGCCCCAACAGACCTCTGTCTGCAGACCCGATGCCCCCCACCGGACTTCTGTCTACAGAACCGATGCCGAAATCGGACCTCTGTCTGCAGACCCGATGCCCCCAGCGGACCTCTGTATGCAGACCCGATGCCATCCCAGACCTCTGTCTGCAGACCTGATGCCCCCAGCTAACATCTGTCTGCAGACCGATGACCCACAGACTTCTCTCGTCAGACTGATGCCCCCACAGTCTCTGTCTGCAGACCAGATGCCCCCGTTAACCTCTGTCTCCCAACCCGATGCCCCCATAGACATCTGTCCGCAGACCTGATGCCAACAGCGGTCGTCTGTCTGCAGACCCGATGCCCGCACAGACCTCTGTCTGCAGACCCGATGGCCTCGCAGACTCTGTCTGCAGACCATGCCACACGCAGACCTCTGTCTCCATACCCAATGCCCCCATAGACCTCAGTCTGCTGACCTGATGCACCCACATACCTCTGTCTGCAGACCCGATGTCCCCACAGAACCTCTGTCTGCAGATCCTATGCCCGCACAGACCTCTGTCTGCAGACCCGATGTCCTCGCAGACTCTGTCTGCATACCAGATGCTAACGCAGAACTCTGTCTCCGGACCCGATGCCACCACAGACCTCAGTCTGCAGATCCGATGCCCCCACTGGACCTCTGTGTGCAGACGCGATGCCCCCAGCGGACCTCTGGCTGCAGACCCGAGGCCCCCACTGACCTCTGTCTGCAGAACTGATGCCTCCACAGACCTCTGTCTTTACACCCGATGCACGCATAGACCTCTGTCTGCAGACGTGATGCCACACAGACCTCTGTCTGCAATCCTGATGCACCAACAGACCTCTGTCTGCAAACCTGATGCCACCAGCGGACATCTGTCTGCAGACCTGATGTCCCACATACCTCTGTCTGCAGATCCGATGCCCCACAGACCACTGTCTGCAGACCCGATGCCCCCACAGACCCCTGTATGCAGAACCGAAGCCCCTGTGAACCTCTGTCTGCAGACCTGATGCCCCAAGAGTCATCTGTCTGCAGACACGATGCTCCCACAGACCACAGTATGCAGACTCGATGGCCCCAGAGACCTCTGTCTGCAGACATGATGTCCTCACAGACCTCTGTCTGCAGACCCGATGCCCCCACAAACCTCTGTCTGCAGACCCGATGCCTCCATAGACCTCTGTCTGCAGACCCGATGCCCCAAGAGACGTCTGTCTGCAGACCGGATGCCCCCACAGACCTCAGTCTGTAGAACCGATGCCCCCGAAGACTTCTGTCTGCAGACCCGATGCCCCCACAAACCTCTGTCTGTAATCCCGATGCCCCCACGGATCTCTGTCTGTAGACCAGATACTCCCAGAGACCTCTGTCTGCAGACCCGATGTCCACAGCGGACCTCCGTCTGTAGACCCGATGCCTCCAAAGACCTCTGTCTGCAGACCCGATGCAGCCAGAGACCTCTGTCTGCAGACCCGATGCCCCCAGAGGCCTCTGTCTGCAAACCCGATGCCGCCAGAGGTCCTCTATCTGCAGAACCGATGCACACACGGACCTCTCTCTGCAGACCCGATGCCCTCATAGACCTCTGCCTGCAGAACCGATGGTCCCACAGACCTCTGTCTGCAGACCCGATGTGCCACAGACCTCTGTCTGCGAACACGATGCCCTCCGCAGACCTCGTTCTGAAGACCTGATGCCCTCGCAAACTCTGTCTACAGTCCAGATGCACCTGCAGACCTCTCGCTACAAACCTGATGCCAAAAGCGGTCATCTCACTGCAGACTTGATGCCCCCACCGACCTATGTCTGCAGACCCGATGCCCCCACAGACCTCAGACCCGATGCCTTAGCAGACTCTGTCTGCAGACCAGATGCCCCAGCAGAACTCTGTTTGCAGACCCGATGACCCACAGATCTCTCTCTGCAGACCCGATGAGCCTTAGACCTTTGTCTGCAGACACGATGCCCGCACAGACCTTTGTCTATAGACCGGGTGCCCCCGCAGACTGTGTCTGCAGACCATGCCCTCACAGACCTCTGTCTCCAAACTCAATGCCCCCACAGACCTCAGTCTGCTGGCCTGATGCCCTCACAGACCTTTGTATGCAGAAACGATGCCCTCAGAGACCTCTGTCTGCAGACACGATGACCCCACAGACCTCTGTCTGCAGACACGATGCCCCCAGAGACCTGTGTCTGCCGAACCAATGCCCACACTTACCTCTGTCTTCAGACCTGATGCCCCCACAAACCTCTGTCTGCATACGCGATGCCCCCACAGACCTCTGTCTGAAGACACGATGCCCCCATCGGACCTCTGTCTGTGGACCCGATGCCCCCACAGACGTCTGTCCGCAGACCCGATGAGCCCACAGACCTCTGTCTGTAGACCCGATGCTCCCACAAACCTCAGTCTGAAGACCTGATGCCACCAGAGACATCTGTCTGCAGACACGATGCCACCCTCAGACCTTGTTCTGCAGACACAACGTCCTCGCAGACTCTGTCTGCAGACCAGATGCCCCCGCAGAACTCTGTCTACAGACCCGATGCACCCATAGACCCTGAGTCTGCAGACCCGATGCCTCCATAGACCTCTGTCTGCAGACCCGATGCCTCCATAGACCTCTGTCTGCAGACCCGATGACCCCAGTGGACCTCTGTCTGCAGACCCGATGCCCCCGCAGACCTCTGTCTACAGACTGGATGCCCCCACAGACCTCTGTATGCAGACTTGATGCCACCTCAGACCTCTGTGTGCAGACCGGATGCCCCCAGAGTCCTCTGTTCTGAGACCCGATGCCCCTCGAGACCTCTATCTTGAGACCCGATAACCCCCTGAGACCTCTGGCTATAGAACAGATGCCTCTACAGACCTCTGTTTGCAGACCCGATGAACCCAGAGTCCTCTGTCTTGAGACCCGATGCCCCCAGAGACTTCTGTCTTGAGAACCGATACCCCCAGACACCTCTGTCTGCAGAACCGATGACTCTACAGACCTCTGTCTACAGACCCGATGAAGCCACAGACCTCTGTCTGCAGACACGATGCCCCCACAGACCTCTGTCTGCCGACCCAATGCCCCCACAGACCATTGTTTGCATATCCGATGGCCTTTTGATCTCTGTCGGAGGACCCGATGCCCCCACCGAACATCTGTCTGCAGACCCGATGACCCACAGACATCTCTTGGCAGACTGATGCCCCACAGACCTCTCTCTGCAGACCTGATGCCCCACAGACACTGTCTGTTGAACGGATGCCCCCACAGACCTCTGTCTGCAGACACAATGACAGCACAGACACCTATCTGCAGAACCGATGCCCCGAAAGACCTAAGTCGACAGACCCACTGCCCCCAGCAGACCTCTGTCTGCAGACCCGATGCCTGCGCAGACTCTGTCTGCAGACCTGATGCTCCCAATGACCACTGTATGCAGACCCAATGCCCCCGCAGACTCTGCCTGTTGACCAGATGTCCCCGCAGACCTATGTCTCCAAACCTAATGCACCCATAGACCTCTGTCTGCAGACCTGATGCTGACAGTGGTCGTCTGTCTGCAGAACTGATGCCCACTCAGTCCTCTGTCTCCATACTCAATGCCACCGCAGACCTCAGTCTGCGGACCCGATGATCCCACAGAGCTCTGCTGCAGTACCGATGCCCACAAAGACCTCTGTCTGCAGACTCGATGCCCCCACAGACCTTTGTTTGCAGACCTGATGCCACCCAGACCTCTGTCTGCAGACCTGATGCCCCCACATGCCTCTGTCTGCAGACCTGATGTACAAACAAACTTCTTTCTGCAGACCCGAAGCCACCACAGACCACTGTCTGCAACCATAGACCTCTGTCTGCAGACCCGATGTCGACAGTGGTCGTCTGTCTGCAGACCAGATGCCCACGCAGACCTCTGTCTCCATACTCAATGCCCCCACAGACCTCAGTCTGCGGACCCGATGTCCCCACTGAGCTCTGTCTGCAGTACCGATGCCCACAAAGACCTCTGTCTGCAGACCCGATGCTCCCACATACCTCTGTCTGCAGACCTGATGCCCAAACAAACCTCTTTCTGCAGACCCGAAGCCACCACAGACCACTGTCTGCAGAATCCATGCCACCACAGACCTCTGTCTGCAGACCTGATTTCCCCACTGACCACTGTATGCAGACCCGATGCCCCCACAGACCCTGTCTGTCGACCAGATGTTCCCGCAGACCTCTGTCTCCAAAACTGATGCACCCATAGACATCTGTCTGCAGACCTGATGCCAACAGTTGTCGTATCTCTGCAGACTGGATGCCCCGGCAAATTTGTCTGAAGACCATACCCGCTCAAAACTCTGTCTCCATACTCAATGTACCCACAGACCTCAGTCTGCAGACGCGATGACCCCAGTGGACCTCCGTCTGCAGACCCGATGCCCCCACAGACCTCTGTCTGCAGAGACGAAGACCCCACAAACCTCTGTCTGCAGAATCGATGCCCCCACAGACCTTTCTCTGCAGAAACGATGCCACACAGACCCTCTGTCTGCAGACCCGATGCACCCAGCGGACCTCCGTCTGCAGACACGATGCCACCATAGACCTCTGTCTACAGACCCGATGCCACCACAAACCTCTTTCTGCAGACCCGATGAACCCACAGACCTCTGTTTGCAGACCAGTTGCCCCCAGCGCACCTCTGTCTGCAGACACGATGCCCCCACAGACCACTCTCTGCAGAAACGATGCCCCACAGACCCTCTGTCTGCAGAACCAATGTCCCCAGCGAACATCTGTGTGCAGATCCGATGCCCCCACAGACCTTTCTCTACAGAAACAATGCCCCACAGACCCTCTGTCTGCCGAACCGATGACCCCACAGACCTCTGTCGGCAGACCCGATGCCCACACAGACCTCTGTCTGCAGACCTGATGCCCCTACAGACCTCTGTCTGCTGACCAGATGCCCCCAGCTTACATCTGTCTGCAGATGCGATGCCCTCACACTCCCCTGTCTGCAGACCCGTTCCTCCACAGACCTCTGTCTCCAGAACCGATGCCATGACAAACCTCACTCTGCAGACCCGATGACTCCAGAGAAGACTGTATGCAGACCTGATGCCCATACAGACCTCTGTCTGCAGACCAGATGCCCCCAGGACACCATTATCTGCATACCCGATGCCCCAAGAGACCATTGTCTGCAGACCCAATGCCCCAAGCTTACCTCTGTCTGCAGATGCGATGCCCTCACACTCCTCTGTCTGCACATGATGCCCCCACTGACCGCTGTATGCAGACCTGATGCCCCCGCAGACTCTGTCTGTTGACCAGATGTTCCCGCAGACCTCTGTCTCCAAACCTGATGCACCCATTGACATCTGTCTGCAGACCACATGCCCTCAGCAGACATCCGTGTGCAGACCCGAAGCCCCCAGAGACCTCTGTCTGCAGACCGGATGCCCCTACAGACATCTGTCTGTAGACCCGTTGCCGCCACAGACCTCTGTCTGCAGACACGATGCCACCGGCAGACCTCGTTCTGGAGAGCCGATGCCCTTGCAGACTCTGTCTGCAGGATAGATGCCCCTGCAGAACTCTGTCTACAGACCCGATGTACCCATAGACCTATGTCTGCAGACCTGATGCCAAAAGCGGACGTCTCTTTGCAGATTTGGTGCCCCCACCGACCTATATCAGCAGAATCAATGCCCCCACAGACCTCTGTCTCCACACCCGATGTCCCAGCGGAACTCTGTCCGCATACCCGATGCCCTGCTCAGACCTCTGTCTGCAGACCGAATGCCCCCACAGACGTCTGTCTGCAGACCCGATGCCCCCAGCCGACCTCCGTCTGCAGACACGATGCCACCATAGACCTATGTCTACAGACCCGATGCCACCACAAACCTCTTTCTGCAGACCCGATGAACCCACAGACCTCTGTTTGCAGACCAGATGCCCCCAGCGCACCTATGTCTGCAGACCCGATGCCCCCACAGTCCACTCTCTGCAGAAACGATGCCCCACAGACCCTCTGTCTGCAGAACCGATGTCCCCAGCGGACCTCTGTCTGCAGACCCGATGCCCCCACAGACCTCTCTCTGCAGAAACGATGCCCCACAGACCCGCTGTCTGCAGAACCGATGTCCCCAGCGGACATCTGTCTGCAGAACCGATGCCCCCACAGTCCTTTCTCTGCAGAAACGATGCCCCACAGACCCTCTGTGTGCAGACCCGATGCCCACACAGACCTCTGTCTGCAGACCTGATTCCCCTACAGACCTCCGTCTGCAGACCAGATGCCCCCAGCTTACCTCTGTCTGCAGATGTGATGCCCCCACACTCCCCTGTCTGCAGACCCGATTCCTCCACAGACCTCTGTCTCCAGAACCGATGCCATGACAAACCTCACTCTGCAGACCCGATGACTCCAGAGACCACTGTATGCAGACCTGATGTCCATAGAGACCTCTGTCTGTAGACCAGATGCCCGCAGGACACCACTATCTGCATACCCGATGCCCCAACAGACCATTGTCTGCAGACCCGATGCCCCCAGCTTACCTCTGTCTGCAGATGCGATGCCCTCACACTCCCCTGTCTGCAGATGATGCCCCCACTGACCGCTGTATGCAGACCTGATGCCCCCGCATACTCTGTCTGTTGACCAGATATCCCCACAGACCTCTGTCTCCTAACCTGATGCACCCATAGACCTCTGTCTGCAGACCTCATGCTCTCAGCAGACATCCGTGTGCAGAGGCGAAGCCCCCACAGACCTCTGTCTGCAGACCGGATGCCCCTACAGACATCTGTCTGCAGACCCGATGCCCCCACAGACCTCTATCTGCAGACCAGTTGCCCCTACAGACCTCTTTCTGCAGACCCAATGCCGCCACCGGACTTCTGTCTACAGACCCGATGCCCCCATCGGACCTCTGTCTGCAGACCCGATGCCCCCAGCAGACCTCCTTCTGCAGACCCGATGCCCACACAGACCTCTGTCTGCAGACCGGTTACCCCTACAGACCTCTTTCTGCAGACGCAATGCCCCAACCGGACTTCTGTCTACAGACCCGATGCCCCCACAGACCTTTTTCTGCAGACCCGATGCCCACAGCTTACCTCTGTCTGCAGACCTGATGACCACACATACCTCTGTCTGCAGTCTCGATGCCCCATAGACCTCTGTCTGCAGACCCGATGCCCCCAGGAGACCTCTGTCTGCAGACCCGATGCCTCCACAGACCTCTGTCTCCAGAACCGATGCCATGAGAAACCTCACTCTGCAGACCTGATGACCCCAGAGACCGCTGTATGCAGACCTATGCCCCTACAGACCTCTGTCTGCAGACCAGACGCCCCCAGGACACAACTATCTGCATACCCGATGCCACCACAGACAT
This sequence comes from Microtus obscurus, assembly GCA_963919715.1. Classification (NCBI taxonomy): domain Eukaryota; kingdom Metazoa; phylum Chordata; class Mammalia; order Rodentia; family Cricetidae; genus Microtus; species Microtus obscurus. Next base: position 9,461 of record CAWTZC010001525.1, on the reverse strand, counting down.
TTCTCTGCAGAAACGATGCCCCCAGCTTACCTTTGTCTGCAAATGCGATGCCCTCACATTCCCCTGTCTTCAGACCTGATACCCCCGCAGACTCTGTTGACCAGATGTCCCCGCAGACCTATGTCTCCAAACCTAATGCACCCATAGACCTCTGTCTGCACACCCGATGTCGACAGTGGTCGTCTGTCTGCAGACCAGATGCCCACACAGACCTCTGTCTCCATACTCAATGCCCCCACAGACCTCAGTCTGCGGACCCGATGTCCCAACAGAGCTCTGTCTGCAGTACCGATGCCCACAAAGACCTCTGTCTGCAGACCCGATGCCCCCACAGACCTTTGTTTGCAGACCCGATGCCACCCAGACCTCTGTCTGCAGACCCGATGCCCACACATACCTCTGTCTGCAGACCTGATGCCCAAACAAACCTCGTTCTGCAGAACCGAAGCCACCACAGACCACTGTCTGCAGAATCTATGCCACCACAGACCTCTGTCTGCAGACCGGATGCCCCCACAGACCTCTGCCAGCAGAACCGATGGCCCCACCGGACATCTGTCTACAGACCCGATGCCCCCGCGGACCTCTGTCTGCAGACCCGATGCCCCAGCGGACTTCTGTCTGCAGACCCGATGCCATTTCAGACCTCTCTCTGCAGACTGGATGCCCCCACAGACCTCTGTATGCAGACTCGATGCCACCACAGACCTCAGTCTGCAGACCCGATGCCCCCAGAGTCCTCTGTCTTGAGACGCTATGCTCCCGGAGACCTCTATCTTGATTCCCGATACTCCCAGAGAACTCTGTCTGCAGACGCGATGCCCCTACAGACCTCTGACTGCAGACCCGATGCCTCCGCATACTCTGTCTGCAGACCATGCCCCTGCATACCTTTGTCTCCATACCCAATGCCCCCAGAGACCTCCGTCTGCAGACCTGATGACCACACATACCTCTGTCTGCAGTCTCGATGCCCCCACAGACCTCTGTCTGCAGAACCGATGCCCCCACAGACCTCTGTCTGCAGACCCGATGCCCCACAGACCTCTGTCTGCAGACCTGATGCCCCTACAGACCTCTGTCTGCAGACCAGATGCCCCCAGAAAACCACTATCTGCAGACAAGATGCCCCCACAGACCCTTGTCTACAGACCCGATATCCCCAAGACACAACTGTCTGCATACCCGATGCCCCCACAGACCTTTATATGCAGACCCGATGCCCCCAGCTTACCTCTGTCTGCAAATGCGATGCCCTCACACTCCCCTGTCCTCAGACCTGATGCCCCCACTGACCGCTGTATGCTGACCTGATGCCCCCGCAGACTCTGTCTGTTGACCAGATGTCCCCGGAGACCTCTGTCTCCAAACCTGATGCACCCATAGACCTCTGTCTGCAGACCCGATGCCAACAGTGGTCATCTGTCTGCAGACCGGATGCCCCCGCAGAATCTGTCTGTAGACCATACCCCCGCAAACCTCTGTCTCCATACTCAATGTCCCCACAGACCTCAGTCTGCAGACGCGATGACCCCAGTGGACCTCCGTCTGCAGACCCGATGCCCCCGCAGACCACTGTCTACAGTCCGGATGCCCCCACAGACCTCTGTATGCAGACTCGATGCCACCACAGACCTCTGTCTGCAGACCGGATGCCCCCAGAGTCTTCTTTTCTGAGACCCGATGCCCCTAGAGACCTCTATCTTGAGACCCGATACCCCCAGAGACCTCTGTCTGTGGAACAGTTGCCTCTACAGTCCTCTCTTTGTAGACCCGATGAACCCAGAGTCCTCTGTCTTGAGACCTGATGCCCACAGAGACCTCTGTCTTGAGACCCGATACCCCCAGAAACCTCTGTCTGCAGAACCGATGACTCTACAGACCTCTGTCTGCAGACCCGATGAACCCAGAGACCTCTGTCTGCCGACCCGATAACCCCACAGATCATTCTTTGCATACCCGATGCCCTTTTGATCTCTGTCGGCAGACCCGATGCCGCCACCGAACATCTGTCTCCAGACCCGATGACCCACAGACATCTCTTGGCAGACTGATGCCCCCACAGACCTCTCTCTGCAGACCTGATGCCCCACAGACACTGTCTGTTGAACGGATGCCCCCACAGACCTCTGTCTGCAGAAACAATGACAGCACAGACACCTATCTGCAGACCCGATGCCCCGAAAGACCTCTGTCGGCAGATTCACTGCCCCCAGCAGACCTCTGTCTGCAGACCCGATGCCTGCGCAGACTCTGTCTGCAGACCTGATGCCCCCAATGACCGCTGTATGCAGACCCAATGCCCCCGCAGACTCTGTCTGTTGACCAGATGTCCCCGCAGAACTATGTCTCCAAACCTAATGCACCCATAGACTTCTGTCTGCATACCGGATGCCGACAGTGGTCGTCTGTCTGCAGAACAGATGCCCACGCAGACCTCTGTCTCCATACTCAATGCCCCCACAGCCCTCAGTCTGTGGACCCGATGAGCCCACAGACTTCTGTCGTCAGACCCGATGCCCCCACAGACTCTGTCTGTCGACCAGATGTTCCCGCAGACCTCTGTCTCCAAACCTGATGCACCCATAGACATCTGTCTGCAGACCTGATGCCAACAGTGGTCGTCTCTCTGCAGACCAGATGCCCCGGGAAATTTGTCTGTAGACCATACCCCCTCAAACCTCTGTCTCCATACTCAATGTTCCCACAGACCTCAGTCTGCACACGCGATGACCCCAGTGGACCTCCATCTGCAGAATTGATGCCCCACAGACCTCTGTCTGCAGACACGAAGCCCCCACAAACCTCTTTCTACAGACACAATGCCCCCACAGACGTCTGTCTGCAGACCCGATGCCCCCAGCGGACCTCCGTCTGCAGACACGATGCCACCATAGACCTCTGTCTACAGACCCGATGCCACCACAAACCCCTTTCTGCAGAACCAATGAACCCACAGACCTCTGTTTGCAGACCAGATGCCCCCAGGGCACCTCTGTCTGCAGACCCGATGACCAAACAGACCACTCTCTGCAGAAACGATGCCCCACAGACACTCTGTCTGCAGAACCGATGTACCCAGCGGACCTCTGTCTGCAGACTTGATGCCAAGAGCGGTCGTCTGTCTGCAGACACGATGCCCCCACAGACCTCTGACTGCAGACCCGATGCCAACAGTGGTCCTCTGTCTGCAGACCTAATGCCCCCACAGACCTCTGTCTGTATACCCGATGTCCCCACTGGACCTCTGTCTGCAGACCCGATGCCCCCCACAGACTTTTGTCTGCAGACCCGGTGCCGCCCAAACCACTGTCTGCAGACGCGATGCCCCTACAGACCACTTTCTGCAGACGCGATGCCCCCGCAGACTCTGTCTGCAGACCATGCCCCCACAGACCTCTTTCTCTATACCCAATGCCCCCACAGACCTCAGTCTTCAGACCTGATGCCCCCACATACCTCTGTTTGCAGATTCGATGCCCCCACAGACCTCTGTCTGCAGACCGGATGCCCCCACAGACCTCTGCCAGCAGAACCGATGGCCCCACCGGACATCTGTCTACAGACCCGATGCCCCCGCGGACCTCTGTCTGCAGACCCGATGCCCCCGCGGACCTCTGTCTGCAGACCCGATGCCCCAGCGGACTTCTGTCTGCAGACCCGATGCCATTTCAGACCTCTGTCTGCAGACTGGATGCCCCCACAGACCCTTGTATGCAGACTCGATGCCACCACAGACCTCAGTCTGCAGACCCGATGCCCCCAGAGTCCTCTGTCTTGAGACGCTATGCTCCCGGAGACCTCTATCTTGATTCCCGATACTCCCAGAGAACTCTGTCTGCAGACGCGATGCCCCTACAGACCTCTGACTGCAGACCCGATGCCTCCGCATACTCTGTCTGCAGACCATGCCCCTGCATACCTTTGTCTCCATACCCAATGCCCCCAGAGACCTCCGTCTGCAGACCTGATGACCACACATACCTCTGTCTGCAGTCTCGATGCCCCCACAGACCTCTGTCTGCAGAACCGATGCCCCCACAGACCTCTGTCTGCAGACCCGATGCCCCACAGACCTCTGTCTGCAGACCTGATGCCCCTACAGACCTCTGTCTGCAGACCCGATGAACCCAGAGACCTCTGTCTGCAGACACGATGCCCCCACAGACCTCTGTCTGCTGACCAGATGCCCCCAGCTTACCTCTGTCTGCAGACACGATGCCCTCACACTCCCCTGTCTGCAGACGCGATTCCTCCACAGACCTCTGTCTCCAGAACCGATGCCATGACAAACCTCACTCTGCAGACCCGATGACTCCAGAGACCACTGTATGCAGACCTGATGTCCATAGAGACCTCTGTCTGTAGACCAGATGCCCGCAGGACACCACTATCTGCATACCCGATGCCCCAACAGACCATTGTCTGCAGACCCGATGCCCCCAGCTTACCTCTGTCTGCAGATGCGATGCCCTCACACTCCCCTGTCTGCAGATGATGCCCCCACTGACCGCTGTATGCAGACCTGATGCCCCCGCATACTCTGTCTGTTGACCAGATATCCCCACAGACCTCTGTCTCCTAACCTGATGCACCCATAGACCTCTGTCTGCAGACCTCATGCCCTCAGCAGACATCCGTGTGCAGACCCGAAGCCCCCACAGACCTCTGTCTGCAGACCGGATGCCCCTACAGACATTTGTCTGCAGACCCGATGCCCCCACAGACCTCTATCTGCAGACCGGATGCCCCTACAGACCTCTTTCTGCAGACCCAATGCCCCCACGGGACTTCTGTCTACAGACCCGATGCCCCCATTGGACCTCTGTCTGCAGACCCGATGCCCCCAGCAGACCTCCTTCTGCAGACCCGAGGCCCACACAGACCTCTGTCTTCAGACCGGATACCCCTACAGACCTCTTTCTGCAGACGCAATGCCCCAACCGGACTTCTGTCTACAGACCCGATGCCCCCACAGACCTTTTTCTGCAGACCCGATGCCCACAGCTTACCTCTGTCTGCAGACCTGATGACCACACATACCTCTGTCTGCAGTCTCGATGCCCCCATAGACCTCTGTCTGCAGACCCGATGCCCCCAGGAGACCTCTGTCTGCAGACCCGATGCCTCCACAGACCTCTGTCTCCAGAACCGATGCCATGAGAAACCTCACTCTGCAGAACTGATGACCCCAGAGACCGCTGTATGCAGACCTATGCCCCTACAGACCTCTGTCTGCAGACCAGACGCCATCAGGACACAATTATCTGCATACCCGATGCTCCCACAGACCTTTATATGCAGACCCGTTGCCCCCAGCTTACCTCTGTCTGCAAATGCGATGCCCTCACACTCCCCTGTCTGCAGACCTGATGCCCACACTGACAGCTGTATGCTGACCTGATGCCCCCGCAGACTCTGTCTGTTGACCAGATGTCCCCGCTTACCTCTGTCTCCAAACCTGATGCACCCATAGACTTCTGTCTGCAGACCCGATGCCAACAGTGGTCATCTGTCTGCAGACTGGATGCCCCCGCAGAATCTGTCTGTAGAACATACCCCCGCAAACCTCTGTCTCCATACTCAATGTCCCCACAGACCTCAGTCTGCAGACGCGATGACCCCAGTGGACCTCCGTCTGCAGACCCGATGCCCCCGCAGACCACTGTCTACAGTCCGGATGCCCCACAGACCTCTGTATGCAGACTCGATGCCACCACAGACCTCTGTCTGCAGACCGGATGCCCCCAGAGTCTTCTTTTCTGAGACCCGATGCCCCTAGAGACCTCTATCTTGAGACCCGATACCCCCAGAGACCTCTGTCTGTGGAACAGATGCCTCTACAGACCTCTCTTTGTAGACCCGATGAACCCAGAGTCCTCTGTCTTGAGACCTGATGCCCCCAGAGACCTCTGTCTTCAGACCCGATACCCCCAGAAACCTCTGTCTGCAGAACCGATGACTCTACAGACCTCTGTCTGCAGACCCGATGAACCCAGAGACCTCTGTCTGCCGACCCGATGCCCCCACAGATCATTCTTTGCATACCCGATGCCCTTTTGATCTCTGTCGGCAGACCCTATGCCCCCACCGGACATCTGTCTGCAGACCCGATGACCCACAGACATCTCTTGGCAGACTGATGCCCCCACAGACCTCTCTCTGCAGACCTGATGCCCCACAGACACTGTCTGTTGAACGGATGCCCCCACAGACCTCTGTCTGCAGAAACAATGACAGCACAGACACCTATCTGCAGACCCGATGCCCCAAAAGACCTCTCTCGGCAGATTCACTGCCCCCAGCAGACCTCTGTCTGCAGACCCGATGCCTGCGCAGACTCTGTCTGCAGACCTGATGCCCCCAATGACCGCTGTATGCAGACCCAATGCCCCCGCAGACTCTGTCTGTTGACCAGATGTCCCCTCAGACCTATTTCTCTAAACCTAATGCACCCATAGACCTCTGTCTGCACACCGGATCCCGACAGTGGTCGTCTGTCTGCAGAACAGATGCCCACGCAGACCTCTGTCTCCATACTCAATGCCCCCACAGCCCTCAGTCTGCGGACCCGATGAGCCCACAGACTTCTGTCGTCAGACCCGATGCCCCCACAGACTCTGTCTGTCGACCAGATGTTCCCGCAGACCTCTGTCTCCAAACCTGATGCACCTATAGACATCTGTCTGCAGACCTGATGCCAACAGTGGTCGTCTCTCTGCAGACCAGATGCCCCGGGAAATTTGTCTGTAGACCATACCCCCTCAAACCTCTGTCTCCATACTCAATGTTCCCACAGACATCAGTCTGCACACGCGATGACCCCAGTGGACCTCCGTCTGCAGAATCGATGCCCCACAGACCTCTGTCTGCAGACACGAAGCCCCCACAATCCTCTTTCTACAGACACAATGCCCCCACAGACGTCTGTCTGCAGACCCGATGCCCCCACAGACCTCTGACTGCAGACCTGATGCCAACAGCGGTCCTCTGTCTGCAGACCTAATGCCCCCACAGACCTCTGTCTGCATACCCGATGTCCCCACTGGACCTCTGTTTGCAGACCAGATGCCCCCCACAGACTTTTGTCTGCAGACCCGGTGCCGCCCAAACCACTGTCTGCAGACGCGATGCCCCTACCAACCTCTTTCTGCAGACGCGATGCCGCCGCAGACTCTGTCTGCAGACCATGCCCCCACAGACCTCTTTCTCCATACCCAATGCCCCCACAGACCTCAGTCTGCAGACCTGATGTGCCCACATACCTCTGTTTGCAGATTTGATGCCCCCACAGACCTCTGTCTGCAGACCGGATGCCCCCTCAGAGTTCTGCCAGCAGAACCGATGGCCCCACCGGACATCTGTCTACAGACCCGATGCCCCTGCGGACCTCTGTCTGCAGACCCGATGCCCCAGCGGACCTCTGTCTGCAGACCCGATGCCATTTCAGACCTCTGTCTGCAGACTGGATGCCCCCAAAGACCTCTGTATGCAGACTCGATGCCACCACAGACCTCAGTCTGCAGACCCGATGCCCCCAGAGTCCTCTGTCTTGAGACACTATGCTCCCGGAGACCTCTATCTTGATTCCTGATAGTCCCAGAGAACTCTGTCTGCAGACGCGATGCCCCTACATACCTCTGACTGCAGACCCGATGCCTCCGCATACTCTGTCTGCAGACCATGCCCCTGCAGACCTTTGTCTCCATACCCAATGCCCCCAGAGACCTCCGTCTGCAGACCTGATGACCACACATACCTCTGTCTGCAGTCTCGATGCCCCCACAGACCTCTGTCTGCAGAACCGATGCCCCCACAGACCTCTGTCTGCAGACCCGATGCCCCACAGACCTCTGTCTGCAGACCTGATGCCCCTACAGACCTCTGTCTGCAGACCAGATGCCCCCAGAACACCACTATCTGCAGACAAGATGCCCCCACAGACCCTTGTCTACAGACCCGATATCCCCAGGAAACAACTATCTGCATACCCGATGCCCCCACAGACCTTTTTCTGCCGACCCGATGCCACCAGCTTACCTCTGTCTGCAAATGCGATGCCCTCACACTCCCGTCTGCAGACCTGATGCCCCCACTGACCGCTCTATGCAGACCTGATGCCCCTGAAGACTCTTTCTGTTGACCAGATGTCCCCGCAGACCTCTGTCTCCAAAACTGATGCACCCATAGACCTCTGTCTGCAGACCCGATGCCAACAGTGGTCGTCTGTCTGCAGACTGGATGCCCCCGTAGAATCTGTCTGTAGACCATACGCCCGCAAACCTCTGTCTCCATAATCAATGTCCCCACAGACCTCAGTCTGCAGACGCGATGACCCCAGTGTACCTCCGTCTGCAGACCCGATGCCCCCGCAGACCACTGTCTACAGACCGGATGCCCCGACAGACCTCAGCTGCAGACTCGATGCCAACAGAGACATCTGTCTGCAGACCGAATGCCCCCACAGAACTCTTTCTGCAGATGCGATGCCCCCAGCGGACCTCTGTCTTCAGACCCGATGCCCCCACAGACCTCTGTCTGCAGACCCAAAGCCCCCAGTGGACCTCTGTCTGCAGAGCCCATGGCCAAAATGGACCTCTGTCTGCAGACCCGATGCCCCCACAGACCTCTGTCTTCAGACCCGATGCTCCCAGAGAACCTCTGTAGGTAGAACCGATGCTCCCAATGACCACTGTCTCCACACACGATGCCCTATAAACCTCTGTCTGCAGAACCGATGGTCCCACAGACCTCTGTCTGCAGACCCGATGCCGCCACAGACATCTGTCGGCAGACTCGAAGCCCTCAGTGGACCTCTGTCTGCAGAGCCCGTGGCCAAAGTGGACCTCTGTCTGCAGACCCGATGCCCCCAGAGACCTCTGTCTGCAGACCCGAAGCCCCCAGTAGACCTCTGTCTGCAGAGGCCATGGCCAAAGAGGACCTCTGTCTGCAGACCCGATGCCCCCAGATTCCTCTGTTTGCAGACCCGATGCCCCCACAGAGCTCTGTCTGCAGACACGAAGCCCCCAGTGGACCTCTGTCTGCAGAGCCAATGGCCAAAGTGGACCTCTGTCTGCAGACCCGATGCCCCCACAGACCTCTGTCTTCAGACCCGATGCTCCCAGAGGACCTCTGTATGCAGAACCGATGCTCCCAATGACCACTGTCTCCACACCCGATGCCCCCATAGACCTCTGTCTGCAGAACCGATGGTCCCACAGACCTCTGTCTGCTGACCCGATGCCGCCACAGACATCTGTCTGCAGACCCGAAGCCCCCCAGTGGACCTCTGTCTGCAGAGCCCGTGGGCCAAAGTGGACCTCTGTCTGCAGACCCGATGCCCCCAGAGACCTCTGTCTGCAGACCCGAAGCCTCCAGTGGACCTCTGTCTGCATAGCCCATGGCCAAAGTGGACCTTTGTCTACAGACCCGATGCCCCCAGAGTCCTCTGTCTGCAGACC
>CAWTZC010001524.1:0-129354 GCA_963919715.1 Microtus obscurus | reverse complement strand
CGATGCGCCCACAGATCTCTGTTTGTAGATTCGATGCCCCCAAGACCTCTGTCTGGAGACCTGATGTCCCCACAGAACTCTTTCTGCAGATGCAGTGCCCCCAGCGGACCTCTGTCTGCAGACTCGATGCTGCCACAGACCTCTGTCTGCAGACCCGAAGTCCCCAGTGGACCTCTGTCTGCAGAACCCATGGCCCAAATGGACCATTGTCTGCAGACCCGATGCCCTCACAGACCTCTGTCTGCAGACCTGATGTGCCCACAGACCTCTGTTTGTAGACCAAATGCCCCGAATTCCTATGTCTGGAGATCAGATGCCCCTGCAGACCTCTGTCTACACACACGATGCCCCCATAAACCTCTGTCTGCAGAACTGATGCCAAAAGCGGTCGTCTGTCTGCAAACCCGATGCCTCCACAGACCTCTGTCTACAGAACTGATGCCTTCACGGACCTCTGTCTTTAGACCCGATGCTCCCACAGACCTCTCTGTGCAGGCACGATGCCCCACAGACCATCAGTCTGCAGATCTGAAGCCCCCACAGATCTCTGTCTGCAGAACCGATGCCCCTAGAGACCTCTGATTGCAGACCCCATTCCCGCACAGACCTCTGTCTGCAGACGCGATGCCTTAGCAGACTCTGTCTGCAGACCAGATGCCCCAGCAGACCTCTGTTTGCAGACCCGATGACCCACAGATCTCTCTCTGCAGACGCGATGCCCCTTAGACCTCTGTCAACAGACATGAAACCCCACAGACAATCTGTCTGCAGACCCGATGCCCCCAGAGGCCTCTGTCTGCAGACCTGTAGCCCAAATTAAACTCTCTCTGCAGACTGATGCCCACACAGACCTCTGTCTGCAGGCCCGATGCCCCCACGAACCTCTGTCTGCAGACCCAAAGCCCCCACAGACCTCTCTCTGCAGATCTGATGCCCCGCTGACTCTGTCTGCAAACCATAACCCCGAAGACCTCTGTCTGCAGACCCGATGACCCCACAGACCTCTGTCGGTAGACACGATGCCCCCAGAGACCTCTGTCTGCAGACCCGATGCCTTCATAGACCTCTGTCTGCAGACCCAATGCCCTCACGGACCTCTGTCTGTAGACCAGATACCCCCACAGACCCCTGTCTGCAGACCCGCATCCCCTGTGGTCCTCTGTCTGCAGGCCCGATGCCCCCAGAATCCTCTGTCTGCAGACCCGATGCCTCCACAGACCACTGTATGCAGACCCGATGACCACAGAGACCTTTGTCTGGGGATCCTATGCCCCCACAGACCTCTGTCTGCAGGCCTGATGCCTTCATAGACCTCTGAAGGCGTAAGCCACGAACAATGCCACACCAGTTATGAATTATTATTAATAGGGTAGTATTTATTTAAAGAGGAAAAACTTACAGATCACGATCCCAGACAACAGCCCTTTTCGCAATCATGAAGCGAGACTAATCGCCAGCCGAACAGGAAGTCAAGAGACCAGCGGAAGGAAATAGAAGCCTTTTGAAGGGAGAGAAACCACGCCCCAATGGGCTGGTATCTCAGCAGCTATTGGTTGGAGGGGCGGGAAGACCTCCCGCAACACCTCCCCCTTTTGTTTAAATAAGAGAGTTCTAAACCTACTACGAAATTATATACAATAAGTATAAATATCCTATTCTAACTAGCTTAGGACTTGTATAATAAATAACTTGGCCAAGTCATGAGAGAAAAGTAACTATAGTTATATAGTCTTCAACCCCATCAAAGATCTGAGAAGGGAAATAATGTTACCTGGGTATTTAGGAAGTTCAGTAAAACAACTTCCTAAGCATGCAACAAATCACAGGGACAACTAGCTACCTTGGCAATCACCCAAAGTCACATTTGCAGTGTTGAAGCAACCAACTTTGGCTAAGGCCTAACATAACTGACATACCATTTTCAAAGGCAAGCAACTTTTCAAAACTATCTTACCCTGTCTTGGCAGGATATGACAGTCCTGTTTTATCCATTGATGCACGCTCTGTATCTCTGTCAGTGGTTGAGGTATGGGCATTTCTTTGCCCCAAGGCCAGTTCTGCCAAAAAGAAAGGCTCCAGGTGGAGTGTCTTTGGTGCTCAACATTCTCTCGGGAATAGAGCGGTGTTGCCAGGAGCAATTGTGTCTCACTACCACCAAACTCTGAGGTAGATTAAAGGCCATTTTCTACAGCTCTTTGAAGAGGTTGAAGATCATCTATCTATACTGAGTATAATCTCTATATATCTAAATAACCTGATTAGTCTAATTATAAATGGCAAACTTAGATGACTATTAATCTATATAATTCTCAATATCTATCTAACTTAAAGACTAAGACAATAAACATCTGTGTAACAAATGAGGATAATGGCCTCCAAATATAAACAATGTACAAATATACATTGCAATATGGTAAATATATATCAATACACAAACAATATATAAGTATCTTAATCAAAGGTAGAAATGTACACTGCAATATGGTAAATATATACAATACATATATATCGATACAATATATGTCAATACATAAAAAATATTTTAAACAGAGGTAGAAACATGCATGCATACAATAGTCAATATAATTTAACTTTGTATCAATATACAAGAATCAATACCAATATTTGTCTAAAAATTGTAACTCACAATTACAAATCTATTATCCCATCATCCCTCTTTTTTTTTTTGATCTCTGAGCTTATAAAATTTCTCCCCTAACTTCCCAACCCCTAAATGATGTCCCTAAACCCAGGGGCAAACTTTACTGGGAGAGGGGACGTCGTCCTCTAGAATTACTTCCAGCTGTCATAGGGGCGACGTTCTTTCTGGGGGATCCTGTGAAAGCAAAATGATGGTTAAATTTTAAGATCAATGTCTTTTAAAATTGCAAATAGTCTCTGAGTATTTTGTGGAGGTCTGGCCAGAATGTTGTACAAGATGTGCACCATTTCAGCTAAAGAACTTGGGATCTTCTTGTGCAGCTGGTACCCAAAACAGGTCTTGTAGTAGCGCTATCAGTATCATGACGTCATATCAACCAGGTAGAGTTGTTGTTGTGGGGCCCCATCTTCTTCCTGGAAACTTTAAATGTCACTTCAGAAAAGACTCATTGTTTATTGTAAAAATACTTAAACATTAATTATATAGACATATATATATATATATTCAGTGAAAGGCATGATAGATATATTCAATGGAGGTATGATAGGTATGAAGAAAAGCAAAGATGTTTTTTAAACTCATATTTTTTTCTGTCCCATATCATGGCTCTTGACATGAGACAGAAACTCCAGAAACTCTGGGTTTTTCTCTTACTAACAGGCTTGGATTTGGAGAGGGACTGAGCCAGAGTCCAACTTCAAAACCAGCTCTATAAATTTAGAAATATGGTTTAATATGTTTTACTTACACAACGCATTCAGTTTTCTTGATATTTCCTATTGGGCAGGTATTTTTCCATCTGTCAGTATCCAAATATCCAGGGTCCCTTGAATTTTTTAAAGGTGAGTGTTTTCCTGTGGAGATAAGAACAGAACCCTGCCCCCATTCTATATGTTTTTCTTACCACCTGTATGAATATCATTGTGGATGAGTTGTCATTTCTCCTTTCCAAGAGGTTTCTCCTCTTCAAATCGAAACTTTATTAATTTTGATGGTATCCACAATTTTTTTTCTCCTGTGGAAACAAGAGCAAAACCCCTTCCCCAACGTAGCACATCTCTTGGCTTCCATTGAGAGGTCAGCACATCTTTGAAATAAATCGGTTGATTTAGTTTAGCAGACTTTTCCATTATCCAATGTCTTTCTGCTGCTGTCGTTCCTTTCTCATTAGCGTTAAGAAAATTCAAGGTTAATAAAGCATTATGTAATCTATTTCTGGGGGTATTTTTGGTCCCTTTCTGTTTGTTCAGCATATCCTTTATAGTACGATTTGATCTTTCTATAACTGCCTGACCTGTAGGATTATTTGGTATACCTGTAATGTGTTTTATATTATAATAATCAAAAAAGCGTTTCATTTTCTTAGATACATATGTTGGACCATTATTTGTCTTTATTTGTACAGGTATACCCATGATGGCCATAACTTCCAATAAATGTGTGATTACTGAATCTGCCTTTTCTGAGCTCAGGGCAGTAGCACATTGAAAACCTGAATACGTGTCTATGGTGTGGTGTACATATTTTAATTTACCAAACTCCATAAAGTGGAACACATCCATCTGCCAGATTTCATTTCTCTTAGTACCCTTTGGGTTACTCCCTGCAGGCAACGGTGTTTGATTATAGAAAGAACAAGTAGGACATCTCTTTATAATGTCCTTAGCTTGTTGCCAAGTAATGGAAAATTCTTTCTTTAGGCCTTTACTATTGACATGATGCTTTTTATGAAATTCCGAGGCCTGCAACACGCTTCCAATCAATAATTGATCAATCTCAGCGTTGCCTTGTGCTAGAGGACCAGGCAGACCTGTATGGGACCGGATGTGTGTTATGTACATCGGACAAAGCCTGTTCCTGATTATGTCTTGTACCTGGATAAACAATGAAGTCAACTCTGTGTCATCTGGTATAAATTTAGCGGTTTCAATATGCAAGATAACTCTTTCTGCATATTGTGAATCTGTAACTATATTAAGAGGTTCTTTAAAATCCCTTAGCACCATAACAATGGCATATAATTCTGCCTTCTGGACAGAATTATAAGGGCTTTGTTCCACCTTACTCAATTCATCTGACTTGTAACCTGCTTTCCCTGATTTATTTGTATCAGTATAGAACGTACGGGCTCCAGTTATTGGAGCATCACGTACAATTTTAGGAAGAATCCAAGAAGTTCTCTTTATGAGGTTAAGTCTACCATTTTTGGGATAGTTGCTATTAATTTCTCCCAAAAAATTAGCACAAGCTCTTTGCCACGGTTCATTGTCTTCCCATAACTTTTTTATTTCTTCAGTAGTAAAAGGCACTATAATTTCTGCTGGGTCTATACCTGCTAGTTGACGAAGTCTCAGCTTACCTTTTATAATTAATTCAGAGACTTTTTCCACATAAGTTTTTAATTTTTTACTCGGTTTATTAGGTATAAATATCCACTCTAGATAATATCTTCACTCTGCATTAGAATCCCTGTAGGAGAGATTCTGGAAGGCAATATGACTAGGATGCAGCTAAGATTTGGGTTCACCCTATCCACATGTGCTTCCTGTAATTTTTCCTCAATCATTGTCAGTTCCTTTTCTGCTTTAGCTGTCAGTTTTCTTGGACTATTCAAATCCTTATTACCATCTAAGGTTTTGTTTAAATGAACTATTAGATCAGGTGTTATCCCAACAGCTGGTCGTAGACTGGAAATGTCTCCCAACAATCTTTGGAAGTCATTAAGAGTCTTTAACCGGTCTCTCCTAATTTGTGCCTTTTGCGTTTTAATTTTCTCTAACCCTATTCTGTAACCTAGGTAATTAATAGAATTTCCTCTTTGAATCTTTTCAGGGGCAATTTGTAATCCCCACCTAGGCAAGACTTTCTTTACTTCTTCAAACATCCTTTTTAAAATATCTTTATTTGAATCAGATAATAAGATGTCATCCATGTAATAATAAATTATGGACTTGGGAAATTGTTTACGAATTATTTCCAATGGCTTACTTACAAAATATTGGCACAATGTAGGACTATTGAGCATACCCTGTGGGAGGACAGTCCATTGATATCTCCTATTAGGCTGAGAATTATTATAAGTAGGCACCGTGAAGGCAAATTTTTCTCTATCCTTTTTTTGTAACGGTATAGTGAAAAAACAATCTTTTAAATCAATAACTATAAGAGGCCATCCCTTTGGTAATAGAGAAGGCAAAGGAATTCCAGATTGTAGTGGGCCCATAGGTTGAATTACTTTGTTGACAGCTCTTAGATCTGTCACCATTCTCCATTTACCAGATTTCTTTTTTACAACAAACACAGGAGAATTCCAAGGGCTGGTTGATTCTTCAATATGGTGAGCATCTAATTGCTCTTGCACCAGCTGTTCCAATGCCTGTAATTTATCTTCAGCTAGAGGCCACTGTTTGATCCATATTGGCTTCTCAGTTAGCCATTTTAAAGGTAGGGCTGTTGGTACCTTTAAAGGTTTGGTATTTTCTATATGTTCTTGTACAGCCTGAATGGCTGGTGACCTTTTTCCATAATACCTCATCATATCTTTCCCAGAATTATGAGTTCCTGGAACTGCAGGAATGTTAATCTGGGTATTCCATTGCTGTAACAGGTCCCGGCCCCATAAATTTATTGCAATATTGGCTATATATGGCCTTAGTCTTCCTATTTGCCCTTCAGGCCCTATGCATTCAACCCATCTTGTGTTTTGTTTTACACGAGATAGGGTTCCAATTCCCAGAAACTGAACATCTACCTCTTGAAGAGGCCAATTCGGATGCCAAGATTCTGGGGTAATGATACTTACATCCGCACCTGTGTCTAATAAGCCTTCAATAAAAATGCCATTTATACAGACTTTTAGCTTTGGTCTTTGGTCGTTAATAGAAGTCTGCCAAAATGTACGTTTACTCTGTCCTACTGGGTTTTTTAACTCATCCTCCACACGTAATTCACCATTTAGACTAGTATTACTTTTTACAGCAGAAATTGGAGCTTTTAGATTTCTTGGTGAGGCACGTTCTCCACTGTGACTGGGAATGACTGGGCCACTGTTGGCTTCGGGGCCTGCGAGAGGCCCCTCAAGGAGTTTCCCAATGGGATCGGGTTGCCTTGTTTGTCTGTTGTTGACCTGCATTCGTTGGACCAATGACGGCCTTTACCACATCTCCTACATATACCTGAAGGCCTAGGTCTCCTATTTTTGTCATTCCCAGAGGAGATATTATTCCTAGAAATTCTGTGCCTGCAGTCCCTTTTGAGATGTCCTAATTTACCACAATTAAAACACCTGGCAGTTTGATGTCTCCTCATTGCTGTGGAAATCGCTTCTCCTACCCAAGATTCATCATTATAGCTAAACGTCTCAACATTCATCGTATGCTGAATCCATTCATCCATAGGTGCTGATCTAGACTTTAAAGTCCCAATTATCTTTTTGCATTCTATGTTTGCATTCTCAAACGCTAGAGATTCAAGAAGTATTCGTCTAGATTCCGGGTCTGGTACCCCTACGTCCAGAGCCTTAATTAATCTTTGCAAAAAGTCAATAAAGGGTTCTCTCTGTCCCTGCCTAATTCTGGTATATGATTCAACCCTTTTTGCTGGATCTTGTATCCTATTCCAAGCATTTAAAGCTGCTTGGTGACATAGATGCAGTACTTCATCGTCATAAAGAGCTTGGACCTGTGGATCAGCATATTCTCCTGCACCAAGAATTTGATCTTGGGAAACCTCGACACCTTTTGCTCTTCCTTGCTGTTCCATATGTTTGGATTCTTCTCTGAAATAAATTTCAAACATCAAGGAAGGTCCCTTATCTAAAACTGCAGACACTAACTGATGGAAATCATAGGGGGTAGCTCTAGCATTAGAAGCCCAAGTCCTTATCATATCCTGTACATATGCATTTTGCAAGCCAAAAGTAACAATAGCCTGTTTAATTTCTTTCAGATCATTCATTGCTATTGGCGTCCATCTAGGTTCTCTGACTCCCTTTGAGCCTTTAGAAGTTGACGCTTTGTCAGAATCAAGTATAGGGTATGCCGCTAAAACCCTGGGTAAGCCAGTTCTAATAGCTGGTGTTGGCTTTGTATCCTGTCCTTGTGCCTTATTACTCTGTTCACCAGTTCCAATCATTTTTTCAAGCATTTCAAGTCTTTTTATTATTTTGTTTATTATTACCTCTTTTGAATCCTGAATCTCCTGAATCTCCTGACCTGCATGAGTTCTTGAGAGTACCATAATCTTCCTAAATGACAGAATATTCAAAAGAATACTAAAACCTAGTAACCAGTAAATTAAGTTATCCTCATAGTCATATAAATTTTGCATGATTAGACCCATTGTATTGGTAGCGCAAACAGTGAAAGTCATGTTGGAAACAAAAACTGCCATATTACCTATTATCCAGCTGGCTTCGAACTCACCGAAATCCGAAATCCGCCTGTCTCTGCTTCCCAAGTGCTGGGATTAAAGGCAACACCACCGCCTGGCTGGCCTTGAACTCACCGAGATCCGCCTGCCTCTGCCTCCCAAGTGCTGGGATTAAAGGCTTATGCCACCACCACCTGGTCGGACTCAGAGATCTGCCTCTCTGGATGTTATGGGCCTGAAGGCCAAGTGTATTTCTGACTCGGCACTGGGGCCTAAGTCACAAACTAAACAAAAAACGGCGTACACGGAACCATAAAACCAGAATCCAGGGGTAGAGAAGAATAACCCAGAAGCTGTGTATGCCTCCACGTGACAGAGTCACCCTGAGGGGTTGCAGCTTCCGCACGGCTGAGGAAGGGAAGGCTTGCACCAAGCCGAACTCGCGGCTGGCAGCCTAGGGGTCCTAAAAGCCAAACTTTCGGGCGCCAGGTGAAGGCGTAAGCCACGAACAATGCCACACCAGTTATGAATTATTATTAATAGGGTAGTATTTATTTAAAGAGGAAAAACTTACAGATCACGATCCCAGACAACAGCCCTTTTCGCAATCATGAAGCGAGACTAATCGCCAGCCAAACAGGAAGTCAAGAGACCAGCGGAAGGAAATAGAAGCCTTTTGAAGGGAGAGAAACCACGCCCCAATGGGCTGGTATCTCAGCAGCTATTGGTTGGAGGGGCGGGAAGACCTCCCGCAACAGACCTCTGTCTGCAGACCCAATGCCCTCACGGACCTCTGTCTGTAGACCAGATACCCCCACAGACCTCTGTCGGCAAACCCGATGACACCAGCGGACGTCTGTCTGCAGACCCGATGTTCCACAAACCTCTGTCTGCAGACCCGATGCCCCCACAGACCCCTGTCTGCAGAACCGAATCCCCTGTGGTCCTCTGTCTGCAGGCCCGATGCCCCCAGAATCCTCTGTCTGCAGACCCGATGCCTCCACAGACCACTGTATGCAGACCCGATGACCACAGAGACCTTTGTCTGGGGATCCGATGCCCCCACAGACCTCTGTCTGCAGAACCGATGCCTTCATAGACCTCTGTCTGCAGACCCAATGCCCTCACGGACCTCTGTCTGTAGACCAGATACCCCCACAGTCCTCTGTCTGCAGACCCGATGCCCACAGCGGACCTCCGTCTGCAGACTCGATGCCTCCATAGACCTCTGTCTGTAGACCTGATGCCCCCACAGACCTCTGTCTAAAGACCGGATGCCCCCAGCGGACCTCTGTCTACAGAACTCATGCCTCCATGGACCTCTGTCTTCAGACACGATGCACCCACAGACCTCTGTCTGTAGACCCGATGGCCCCAGAGACCTCTGTCTGCAGACACGATGCGGCCACAGACCTCTGTCTGTAGACCCAATGCCCCCACAGACATCTGTCTGCAGACCCGATGCCACCACAGACCTCTGTCTACAGACCCGAGCCCCCACAGACCTCTCTCTACAGAACCGATGCCCACAGAGGCCTCTGTCTGCAGACCCGATGCACCCACAAACCTCTGTCTGCAGACCCGATGGCCCCACAGACCTCTGTCTGCAGAATCGATGCCCCCCAGAGGCCTCTGTCTGCAGACCCAATGCCCCTAGAAGACATCTGTCTGCAGAACTATGCCCACACAGACCACTGTCTGCACACCCGATGCCCACATAGACCCCTGTCTGCAGAACCGATGGTCACCCAGACCTCTATCTGTAGACCCGATGCCGCCACAGACCTCTGTCTGCGGACACGATGCCACCGGCAGACCTCGTTCTGGAGAACCGATGCCCTCGCAGACTCTGTCTGCAGTCTAGATGCCCCTGCAGAACTCTGTCTACAGACCCGATGCACCCATAGACCTATGTCTGCAGACCTGATGCCAAAAGCGGACGTCTCTTTGCAGACTTGATGCCCCCACCGACCTATATCAGCAGAATCAATGCCCCCACAGACGTCTGTCTGCACACCCGATGTCCCCAGCGGAACTCTGTCTGCATACCCGATGCGCCCACAGTCCTCTGTTTGTAGACTCAATGCCACCAAGACCTCTGTCTGGAGACACGATGCCCCCACAGACCTCTGTCTGCAGACCCGAAGCCCCCAGTGGACCTCTGTCTGCAGAGTCCACGGCCAAAGTAGACCTCTGTCTGCAGACCCGATGCCCCCACAGACCTCTGTCTGCACACCTGATGCGACCAGAGACCTCTGTCTGCAGACCCGATGCACCCCCAGACCTCTATCTGCAAACCCGATGCCCCCAGAGACATTTGTGTGCAGACCTGATGCGCACACAGACCTCTGTTTGTAGACCCAATGCCCCCAAGACCTCTGTCTGGATACCAGATGCCCCTGCAGACCTCGGTCTACAGACCCGATGCCCCCATAGACCTCTGTCCTCAGACCTGATGCCAAAAGTGGTCGTCTGTCTGCAGAACCGATGCCTCCACGGACCTCTGTATACAGAACTGATGCCTTCATGGACCTCTGTCTTTAGACCCGATGCTCCCACAGACCTCTCTGTGCAGACACGATGCCCACAGAATATCAGTCTGCAGACCCGATGCCCCCAGCGGACATCTGTCTGCAGACCTGATGCCCCCACAAACCTCTATCTGCAGACTGATGACGCCACAGACCTCTCTCTGCAGACCTGATGCCACACAGACCCTGTCTTTTGACCGGATGCCCCCACATACCTCTGTCTGCAGACCCGATGCCCCCACAGACCTCTGTCTGCAGACCCGATGCCGCCACAGACATCAGTCTGCAGACTAGAAGCCCCCAGTAGACCTCTGTCTGCAGATCCCGTGGCCAAACTGGAGCTCTGTCTGCAGACCCGATGCCACCAGAGACCTCTCTCTGCAGACCCGAAGCCCCCAGTGGACCTCTGTCTGCAGAGCCCATGGACAAAGTGGACCTCTGTCTGCAGACCCGATGCCCCCAGAGTCCTCTGTTTGCAGACCCGATGCCCACACAGACCTCTGTCTGCAGACGCGATGCCCCCAGCGGACTTCCATCTGCAGACCCGTTGCTCCCACCGACCTCTGTCTGCAGACCCAGTTCCCCCAGAGACCTCTGGCTGGAGACCCGATGCCCCCGCAGACCTTTTCCTGCAGACCAGATGCCCACACAGACCTCTGTCTTCAGACCCGATGCCTCCACAGATCTCTGTCTGCAGACCCCAAGCCCCCAGTGCACCTCTATCTGCAGAGCCCATGGCCAAAGTGGACCTCTGTCTGCAGACCCGATGCCCCCAGAGAACTCTGTCTGCAGACCTGCTGCCCCCAGAGTCCTTTGTCTGCAGACCTGATGCGCCCACAGACCTCTGTTTGTAGACCCAATGCCCCCCATGCCTCTGTCTGGAGACCAGATGCCCGTGCAGACCTCTGTATAGAGACCCGATGGCCCCATAGACCTCTGTCTGTAGAAATGATGCCAAAAGCGGTCATCTGTCTGCAAACCCGATGCCTCCACGGAACTCTGTCTACAGAACTGATGCCTTCACGGACCTCTGTCTTTAGACCCGATGCTCCCACAGACCTCTATGTGCAGACACGATGCCCCACAGAACATCAGTCTGCAGACCCGATGCCACACAGACCCTGTCTTTTGACCGGATGCCCCCACAGACCTTTGTCTGCAGACCCGATGCCTGCACAGACTTCTGTCTGCAGACCCGATGCCCCCACAGACCTCTGTCTGCAGAACCTATGCCCTCAGCGGACCTCCATCTGCAGACCCGATGCTCCCACCGACCTCTGTCTGCAGACACAATTCCCCCAGAGACCTCTGGCTGGAGACCCGATGCCCCCGCAGACCTCTTTCTGCAGACCTGATGCCCTCACAGACCTCTGTTTTCAGACCCGATGCCCCCACAGACCTCTGTCTGCAGACCAGATGCCCACAGCGGACCTCTGTCTGCAGACCCGATGCCCCCATGGACATCTGTCTACAGAACTGATGCCTTCACGGACCTCTGTCTTTTGACTCGATGCTCCCACGAACCTCTGTCTTTAGACGCGATGGCCCCAGAGACCTCTGTCTGCAGACCCGATGCGACCAAAGATCTCTGTCTGTATACCCAATGCCCTCACAGACCTCTGTCTGCAGACCCGATGCCACCACAGACCTCTATCTGCAGACCCGTTGCCCACACAGACCTCTGTGTGCAAACCTGATGACCCACATATCTATCTCTGTAGACGTGATGCCCCTTAGACCTCTTTCGGCAGACACGATGCCCCCACAGACAATCTGTCTGCACACTGGATGCCCTCAGCGGACCTTTGTCTACAGAACTGATGCTTTCATGAACCTCTGTCTTCATACCTGATGCCCCCAGAGGCCTCTGTCTGCCGACCCGATGCCCCCAGAGGACCTCTGTATGCAGAACCAATGCTCCCAATGACCACTGTCTGCACACCCGATGCCCCCATAGACCTCTGTCTGCAGAACCGATGGTCCCACAGACCTGTCTGCGGACACGATGCCCTCCGCAGACCTCGTTCTGGAGACCCGATGCCTTCGCAGACTCTGTCGGCAGACCAGATGCCCCAGCAGACCTCTGTTTGCAGACCCGATGACCCACAGATCTCTCTCTGCAGACCTGTAGCCCAAATTAACCTCTCTCGGCAGACTGATGCCCACACAGACCTCTGTCTGCAGGCCCGATGCCCCCACGAACCTCTGTCTGCAGACCAAAAGCCCCCACAGACCTCTGTCTGCAGATCTGATGCCCCGCTGACTCTGTCTGCAAACCATAACACCGAAGACCTCTGTCTGCAGACCCGTTGCCCCAAGAGGACCTCCGTCTGCAGGCCAGATGCCCCAACAGGCCCTCTGTCTGCATACTTGATGCCCCCACAGACCTCTCTCTGCAGAAACGATGCCCCACAGACCCTCTGTCTGCAGAAAAGATGTCCCCAGCGGACATCTGTCTGCAGACCCGATGCCCCCACAGACCTTTCTCTGCAGAAACAATGCCCCACAGACCCTCTGTCTGCAGACCCGACGACCCCACAGACCTCTGTCGGCAGACCAGATGCCCCCAGCTTACCTCTTTCTGGAGACTCGATGCCCTCACACTCCTATGTCTGCAGACCCGATTCATCCACAGACCTCTGTCTCCATTACCGATGCCATAACAAACTTCACTCTGCAGACCCAATGACTCCAGAGACCACTGTATGCAGACCTGATGCCCATACAGACCTCTGTCTGCAGACCAGATGCCCCCAGGACACCACTATCTGCATACCCGATACCCCAACAGACCTTTGTCTGCAGACCCGATGCCCCCAGCTTACCTCTGTCTGCAGATGCGATGCCCTCACACTCCCCTGTCTGCAGATGATGCCCCCACTGACCGCTGTATGCAGACCTGATGCCCCCGCAGACTCTGTCTGTTGACCAGATGTCCCCGCAGACCTCTGTCCCCAAACCTGAAGCACCCATAGACCTCTGTCTGCAGACCTCATGCCCTCAGCAGACATCCGTGCGCAGACCCAAAGCCCCCAAAGACCTCTGTCTGCAGAACGGATGCCCCTACAGACATCTGTCTCCAGAACCGATGCCCCCACAGACCTCTATCTGCAGACCGGAAGCCCCTACAGACCTCTTTCTTCAGACCCAATGCCCCCACCGGACTTCTGTCTACAGACCCGATACCCCCATCGGACCTCTGTCTGCAGACTGGATGCCCCCAGCAGACCTCCATCTGCAGACCCGATGCCTCCACAGACCTCTGTCTTCAGACCGGATACCCCTACAGACCTCTTTCTGCAGACCCAATGCCCCCGCCGGACTTCTGTCTACAGACCAGTTGCCCCCACAGACCTTTTTCTGCAGACCCGATGCCCCCAGCTTACCTCTGTCTGCAAATGCGATGTCCTCACACTCTTCTGTCTGCAGACCTGATGCCCCCACTGAACGCTGTATGCAGACCTGATGCCCCCGCAGACTCTGTCTGTTGACCAGATGACCCCGCAGACCTCTACCTCCAAACCTGATGCACCCAAAAACCTCTGTCTGCAGACCCGATGCCAACAGTGGTCATCTGCCTGCAGACCGGATGCCCACGCAGAATCTGTCTGTAGACCATACCCCCGCAAACTTCTGTCTCCATACTTAATGTGCCCACAGACCTCAGTCTGCAGACGCGATGACACCAGTGGACCTCTGTCTGCAGACCCGATGCCCCCGCAGACCTCTGTCTACAGACCGGATGCCCCCACAGACCTCTGTATGCAGACTTGATGCCACCACAGACCTCTGTCTGCAGACCAGATGCGCCCAGAGTCCTCTGGTCTGAGACCCGATGACCCTAGAGACATCTATCTTGAGACACGATACCTCCAGAGACCTCTGTCTGTAGAACAGATGCCCCTACAGACCTCTGTCTGCAGACCAGATGCCCCCAGCTTACCTGTCTGCAGACGCGATGCCCTCACACTCCCCTGTCTGCAGACCCGATTCATCCACAGACCTCTGTCTCCATTACCGATGCCATAACAAACTTCACTCTGCAGACCCAATGACTCCAGAGACCACTGTATGCAGAACTGATGCCCATACAGACCTCTGTCTGCAGACCAGATGCCCCCAGGACACCACTATCTGCATACCCAATGCCCCAACAGACCTTTGTCTGCAGATCCAATGCCCCCAGCTTACCTCTGTCTGCAGATGCGATGCCCTCACACTCCCCTGTCTGCAGATGATGCCCCCACTGACCGCTGTATGCAGACCTGATGCCCCCGCAGACTCTGTCTGTTGACCAGATGTCCCCGCAGACGTCTGTCTCCAAACCTGATGCACCCATAGACCTCTGTCTGCAGACCTCATGCCCTCAGCAGACATCCGTGTGCAGACCCAAAGCCCCCAAAGACCTCTGTCTGCAGAACGGATGCCCCTACAGACATCTGTATGCAGACTCGATGCCACCACAGACCTCTGTCTGCATACCCGATGAACCCAGAGTCCTCTGTCTGGAGACCCGATGCCCCCACATACCTCTGTCTGCAGACCTGATGCCCAAACAAACCTCTTTCTACAGACCCGAAGCCACCACAGACCACTGTCTGCAGAATCCATGCCACCACAGACCTCTGTCTGCAGACCTGATTTCCCCACTGACCACTGTATGCAGACTCGATGCCCCCACTGACTCCGTCTGTGGACCAGATGTTCCCGCAGACCTCTGTCTCCAAACCTGATGCACCCATAGAAATCTGTCTGCAGACCTGATGTCAACAGTGGTCGTCTCTCTGCAGACCGCATGCCCCGGCAAATTTGTCTGTAGACCATACCCCTGCAAACCTCTGTTTCCATACTCAGTGTTCCCACAGACCTCAGTCTTCAGACGCGATGAGCCCAGTGGACCTCCATCTGCAGACCCGATGCCCCCACAGACCTATGTCTGCAGAACAGATGCCCCCACAAACCTCTTTCTACAGACCCAATGCCCCCACAGACGTCTGTCTGCAGACCAGATGCCCCCAGCGCAACTCTGTCTGCAGACCAGATGCACCCACAGACCACTCTCTGCAGAAACGATGCTCCAGAGACCCTCTGTCTGCAGAACCGATGTCCCCAGCAGACATCTGTCTGCAGACCCGATGCCCCCACAGACCTTTCTCTGCAGAAAAGATGCCCCACAGACCCTCTGTCTGCAGACCCGATGACCCCACAGACCTAAGTCGGCAGACCTGATGGCCACACAGACCTCTGTCTGCAGAGCTGATGCCCCTACAGACCCTCTGTCTGCAGACTCGATGCCCCCGCAGACTCTGTCTGTTGAGCAGATGTCCCCGCAGACCTCTGTTTCCAAACCTGATGCACCCATAGACCTCTGTCTGCAGACCTCATGCCCTCAGCAGACATCCGTGTGCAGACCCGAAGCCCCCACAGACCTCTGTATGCAGACTCGATGCCACCACAGACCTCTGTCTGCAGACCGGATGCCCCCAGAGTCCTCTGTTCTGAGACCCGATGCACCTAGAGACCTCTATCTTGACACCCGATACCACCAGAGACCTCTGTCTGTAGAACAGATGCCTCTACAGACCTCTGTTTGCAGACCCGATGAACCCAGAGTCCTCTGTCTTGTGACCCGATGCCCCCAGAGACCTCTGTCTTGAGACCCGATACCCCCAGAGACCACTGTCTGCAGAACTGATGACTCTACAGACCTCTGTCTGCAGACTCGATGAACCCAGAGAACTCTGTCTGCAGACACGATGCCCCCACAGACCTCTGTCTGCCGACCCGATGCCCCCACAGACTATTGTTTGCATACCCGATGCACTTTTGATCTCTGTCGGCAGACCCGATGCCCCCACCGAACATCTGTCTGCAGACCCGATGACCCACAGACATCTCTTGGCAGACTGATGCCCCCACAGACCTCTCTCTGCAGACCTGATGCCCCACAGACACTGTCTGTTGAACGGATGCCCCCACAGACCTCTGTCTGCAGAAACAATAATAGCACAGACACCTATCTGCAGACCCGATGCCCCAAAAGACCTCTGTCAGCAGACCCACTGCCCCCAGCAGACCTCTGTCTGCAGACCCGATGCCTGCGCAGACTCTGTCTGCAGACCTGATGCCCCCAATGACCGCTGTATGCAGACCCAATGCCCCCGCAGACTCTGTCTGTTGATCAGATGTCCACGCAGACCTATGTCTCCAAACCTAATGCACCCATACACCTCTGTCTGCAGACCCAATGCCGACAGTGGTCGTCTGTCTGCAGACCAGATGCCCACGCAGACCTCTGTCTCCATACTCAATGCCCCCACACACCTCATTCTGCGGACCCGATGTCCCCACAGAGCTCTGTCTGCAGTACCGATGCCCACAAAGACCTCTGTCTGCAGACCCGATGCCCCCACAGACCTTTGTTTGCAGACCCAATGCAGCCCAGACCTCTGTCTGCAGACCCGATGCTCCCACATACCTCTGTCTGCAGACCTGATGCCCAAACAAACCTCTGTCTGCAGACCCGAAGCCACCACAGACCACTGTCTGCAAAATCCATGCCACTACAGACCTCTGTCTGCAGACCTGATTTCCCCACTGACCACTGTATGCAGACCCGATGCCCCCACAGACTCTGTCTGTTGACCAGATGTCCCCTCAGACCTCTGTCTCCAAATCTGTTGCACCCATAGACCTCTGTCTGCAGACCTGATGCCCCCAGCGGACCTAGGTCTGCAGAAACGATGCCACCATAGACCTCTGTCTACAGACCCTATGCCAAAACAAACCTCTTTCTGCAGACCCAATGAACCCAAAGACCTCTGTTTGCAGACCAGATGCCCCCAGCGCACCTCTGTCTGCATACCCGATGCCCCCACAGACCACTCTCTACAGAAACGATGCCCGACAGACCTTTCTCTGCAGAAACGATGCCCCAAAGACCCTCTGTCTGCAGACCCGATGACCCCACAGACCTCTGTCGGCAGACCCGATGCCCACACAGACCTCTGTCTGCAGACCCTATGCCCCCACAGACCTTTATCTGCAGACCTGATGCCCCCAGCTTACCTCTGTCTGCGAATGCGATGCCCTCAGACTCCACTGTCTGCAGACATGATGCACCCACTGACCGCTGTATGCAGACCTGATACTCCCGCAGACTCTGTTGACCAGATGTCCCCGCAGACCTCTGTCTCCAAACCTGATGCACACATAGACCTCTGTCTGCAGACCTCATGCCCTCAGCAGACATCCGTGCACAGACCCAAAGCCCCCAAAGACCTCTGTCTGCAGAACGGATGCCCCTACAGACATCTGTCTGCAGAACCGATGCCCCCACAGACCTCTATCTGCAGACCGGATGCCCCCAGCGGACCTCTGTCTGCAGACCCGATGCCCCCAGCAGACCTCCATCTGCAGACCTGATGCCCCCACAGACCTCTCTCTGCAGAAACGATGCCCCACAGACCCTCTGTCTGCAGACCCGATGACCCCAAAGAACTCTGTGCGGAGACCCGATGCCCAGACAGAACTCTGTCTGCAGACGTGATGCCCCTACAGACCTCTGTCTGCAGACCAGATGCCCCCAGCTTTCCTCTGTCTGCAGACGCGATGCCCTCACACTCCCCTACTGCAGACCCGATTCCTCCACAGACCTCTGTCTCCAGAACCGATGCCCTAACAAACCTCACTCTGCAGACCCGATGACTCCAGAGACCACTGTATGCAGACCTGATGCCCATACAGACCTCTGTCTGCAGAGCCGATGCCCCCAGGACACCACTATCTGCTTACCCGATGCACCAACAGACCTTAGTCTGCAGACCCGATGCCCCCAGATTACCTCTGTCTGCAGATGCGATGCCCTCACACTCCCCTGTCTGCAGACCTGATGCCCCCACTGACCACTGTATGCACACCTGATACCCCCGCAGACTCTGTTGACCAGATGTCCCCGCAGACCTCTGTCTCCAAACCTAATGCACCCATAGACCTCTGTCTGCAGACCCGATGCCACCATAAACCTCTTTCTGCAGACCTGATTAACGCACAGACCTCTGTCTGCAGACCAGATGCCCCCAGCGCACCTCTGTCTGCAAACCCGATGCTTCCACAGACCACTCTCTGCAGAAACGATGTCCCACAGAACCTCTGTCTGCAGAACCGATGTCCCCAGCAGAACTCTGTCTGCAGATCCGATGCCCCCACAGACCACTCTCTGCAGAAACGATGCCCCACAGACCCTCTGTCTGCAGAACAGATTTCCCCAGCGGACATCTGTCTGCAGACCCGATGACCCCACAGACCTTTCTCTGCAGAAACGATGCCCCACAGACCCTCTGGCTGTAGACCCGATGACACCACAGACCTCTGTCGGCAGACCCGATGCCCACACAGACCTCTGTCTGCAGACCTGATGCTTCTACAGACCTCTGTCTGCAGACCAGATGACCCAGCTTACATCTGTCTGCAGACAGGATGCCCTCACACTCCCCTACTGCAGACCCGATTCCTCCACAGACCTCTCTCTCCAGAACTGATGCCATGACAAACCTCACTCTGCAGACCCAATGACTCCAGAGACCGCGGTATGCAGACCTGATGCCCCTACAGACCTCTGTTTGCAGACCAGATGCCCCCAGGACACCACTATCTGCATACCCGATGCCCCAACAGACCTTTGTCTGCAGACCCGATGCCACCAGCTTACCTCTGTCTGCAGATGCGATGCCCTCACACTCCCCTGTCTGCAGACCTGATGCCCCCACTGACCACTGTATGCACACCTGATACCCCCGCAGACTCTGTTGACCAGATGTCCCCGCAGACCTCTATTTCCAAGCCTGATGCACCCATAGACCTCTGTCTGCAGACCCGATGCCAACAGTGGTCGTCTGTCTGCAGACCGGATGCCCCGGCAGAATCTGTCTGTAGACCATACCCCCGCAAACCTCTGTCTAAATACTCAATGTCCCCACAGACCTCTGTCTGCAGACGCGATGACCCCAGTGGACCTCCGTCAGCAGACCCGATGCCACCACAGACCTCTGTCTGCAGACCCGATGCCCCCACCGGACATCTGTCTGCAGACCCGATGACCCACAGACATCTCTTGGCAGACTGATGCCCCCACAGACCTCTCTCTGCAGACCTGATGCCCCACAGACACTGTCTGTTGAACGGATGCCCCCACAGACTGCTGTCTGCAGAAACAATGACAGCACAAACACCTATCTGCAGAACCGATGCCCCGAAAGACCTCTCTCGGCAGACCCACTGCCCCCAGCAGACCTCTGTCTGCAGACCCGATGCCTGCGCAGACTCTGTCTGCAGACCTGATGCCCACAATGACCCCTGTATGCAGACCCAATGCCCCGCAGACTCTGACTGTTGAGCAGATGTCCCCGCAGACCTATGTCTCCAAACCTAATGCACCCATAGACCTCTGTCTGCAGACCTGATGCCGAGAGTGGTCATCTGTCTGCAGAACAGATGCCCACGCAGTCCTCTGTCTCCATACTCAATGCCCCAACAGATCTCTCTCTGCGGACCCGATGTCCCTACAGAGCTCTGTCTGCAGTATCGATGCCCACAAAGACCTCTGTCTGCAGACACGAAGCCCCCACAGACCTCTTTCTGCAGACCAAATGCCCCCAAAGACGTCTGTCTGCAGACCCGATGCCCCCAGCAGACCTCCGTCTGCAGACACGATGCCACCATAGACCTCTGTGTACACAACCGATGCCACCACAAACCTCTTTCTGCAACCATATGAACCCACAGACCTCTGTCTGCAGACCAGATGCCCCAGCGCACCTATGTCTGCAGACCCGATGCCGGCACAGACCACTCTCTGCAGAAACGATGCCCCACAGACCCTCTGTCTGCAGAACCGATGTCCCCAGCGGACCTCTGTCTGCAGACCCGATGCCCTCACAGACCTCTCTCTGCAGAAACGATGCCCCACAGACCCTCTGTCTGCAGACCCGATGACCCCAAAGAACTCTGTGCGGAGACCCGATGCCCAGACAGAACTCTGTCTGCAGACGTGATGCCCCTACAGACCTCTGTCTGCAGACCAGATGCCCCCAGCTTTCCTCTGTCTGCAGACGCGATGCCCTCACACTCCCCTACTGCAGACCCGATTCCTCCACAGACCTCTCTCTCCAGAACCGATGCCATGACAAACCTCACTCTGCAGACCCGATGACTCGAGAGTCCGCGGTATGCAGACCTGATACCCCTACAGACCTCTGTCTGCAGACCAGATGCCCCCAGGACACCACTATCTGCATACCCGATGCCCCAACAGACCTTTGTCTGCATACCCGATGCCCCAACAGACCTTTGTCTGCAGACCCGATGCCCCCAGCATACCTCTGTCTGCAGATGCGATGCCCTCACACTCCCCTGTCTGCAGACCTGATGCCCCCGCAGACTCTGTCTGTTGACCAGATGTCCCCGCAGACCTCTGTCTCCAAACCTGATGCACCCATAGACCTCTGTCTGCAGACCCGATGCCACCATAAACCTCTTTCTGCAGACCTGATTAACGCACAGACCTCTGTCTGCAGACCAGATGCCCCCAGCGCACCTCTGTCTGCAAACCCGATGCTTCCGCAGACCACTCTCTGCAGAAACGATGTCCCACAGAACCTCTGTCTGCAGAACCGATGTCCCCAGCAGAACTCTGTCTGCAGATCCGATGCCCCCACAGACCACTCTCTGCAGAAACGATGCCCCACAGACCCTCTGTCTGCAGAACAGATGTCCACAGCGGACATCTGTCTGAAGACCCGATGACCCCACAGACCTTTCTCTGCAGAAACGATGCCCCACAGACCCTCTGGCTGTAGACCCGATGACCCCACAGACCTCTGTCGGCAGACCCGATGCCCACACAGACCTCTGTCTGCAGACCTGATGCTTCTACAGACCTCTGTCTGCAGACCAGATGACCCAGCTTACCTCTGTCTGCAGACGGGATGCCCTCACACTCCCCTACTGCAGACCCGATTCCTCCACAGACCTCTCTCTCCAGAACCGATGCCATGACAAACCTCACTCTGCAGACCCAATGACTCCAGAGACCGCGGTATGCAGACCTGATGCCCCTACAGACCTCTGTCTGCAGACCAGATGCCCCCAGGACACCACTATCTGCATACCCGATGCCCCAACAGACCTTTGTCTGCTGACCCGATGCCCTCAGCTTACCTGTGTCTGCAGATGCGATGCCCTCACACTCCCCTGTCTGCAGACCTGATGCCCCCACTGACCGCTGTATGCAGACCTGATACCCCCGCAGACTCTGTTGAACAGATGTCCCCGCAGAACTCTGTCTCCAAACCTGATGCACCCATAGACCTCTGTCTGCAGACCCGATGCCACCATAAACCTCTTTCTGCAGACCTGATTAACGCACAGACCTCTGTCTGCAGACCAGATGCCCCCAGCGCCCCTCTGTCTGCAAACCCGATGCTTCCACAGACCACTCTCTGCAGAAACGATGTCCCACAGAACCTCTGTCTGCAGAACCGATGTCCCCAGCAGAACTCTGTCTGCAGATCCGATGCCCCCACAGACCACTCTCTGCAGAAACGATGCCCCACAGACCCTCTGTCTGCAGAACAGATGTCCCCAGCGGACATCTGTCTGCAGACCCGATGACCCCACAGACCTTTCTCTGCAGAAACGATGCCCCACAGACCCTCTGGCTGTAGACCCGATGACCCCACAGACCTCTGTCGGCAGACCCGATGCCCACACAGACCTCTGTCTGCAGACCTGATGCTTCTACAGACCTCTGTCTGCAGACAGGATGCCCTCACACTCCCCTACTGCAGACCTGATTCCTCCGCAGACCTCTGTCTCCAGAACTGATGCCATGACAAACCTCACTCTGCAGACCCAATGACTCCAGAGACCGCGGTATGCAGACCTGATGCCCCTACAGACCTCTGTCTGCAGACCAGATGCCCCCAGGACACCACTATCTGCATACCCGATGCCCCAACAGACCTTTGTCTGCTGACCCGATGCCCCCAGCTTACCTCTGTCTGCAGATGCGATGCCCTCACACTCCCCTGTCTGCAGACCTGATGCCCCCACTGACCGCTGTATGCAGACCTGATACCCCCCGCAGACTCTGTTGACCAGATGTCCCCCGCAGACCTCTATTTCCAAACCTGATGCACCCATAGACCTCTGTCTGCAGACCCGATGCCACCAGGGTAACGTCTGTCTGCAGACCGGATTAACGCACCGGCAGAATCTGTCTGTAGACCATACCCCCGCAAACCTCTGTCTCCATACTCAATGTCCCCACAGACCTCCGTCTGCAGACGCGATGACCCCAGTGGACCTCCGTCAGCAGACCCGATGCCCCCAAAGACCTCTGTCTGCAGACCCGATGCCCCCACCGGATATCTGTCTGCAGAACCGATGACCCACAGACATCTCTTGGCAGACTGATGCCCCCACAGACCTCTCTCTGCAGACCTGATGCCCCACAGACACTGTCTGTTGAACGGATGCCCCCACAGACTGCTGTCTGCAGAAACAATGACAGCACAAACACCTATCTGCAGAACCGATGCCCCGAAAGACCTCTGTCGGCAGACCCACTGCCCCCAGCAGACCTCTGTCTGCAGACCCGATGCCTGGGAAGACTCTGTCTGCAGACCTGATGCCCACAATGACCCCTGTATGCAGACCCAATGCCCCGCAGACTCTGACTGTTGACCAGATGTCCCCGCAGACCTATGTCTCCAAACCTAATGCACCCATAGACCTCTGTCTGCAGACCTGATGCCGAGAGTGGTCATCTGTCTGCAGAACAGATGCCCACGCAGTCCTCTGTCTCCATACTCAATGCCCCAACAGATCTCAGTCTGCGGACCCGATGTCCCTACAGAGCTCTGTCTGCAGTATCGATGCCCACAAAGACCTCTGTCTGCAGACACGAAGCCCCCACAGACCTCTTTCTGCAGACCAAATGCCCCCAAAGACGTCTGTCTGCAGACCCGATGCCCCCAGCAGACCTCCGTCTGCAGACACGATGCCACCATACACCTCTGTGTACA
Source organism: Microtus obscurus (assembly GCA_963919715.1). Lineage (NCBI taxonomy): Eukaryota > Metazoa > Chordata > Mammalia > Rodentia > Cricetidae > Microtus > Microtus obscurus. Next base: position 105,706 of record CAWTZC010001524.1, on the reverse strand, counting down.
CAACCGATGCCACCACAAACCTCTTTCTGCAACCCGATGAACCCACAGACCTCTGTCTGCAGACCAGATGCCCCAGCGCACCTATGTCTGCAGACCCGATGCCGGCACAGACCACTTTCTGCAGAAACGATGCCCCACAGACCCTCTGTCTGCAGAACCGATGTCCCCAGCGGACCTCTGTCTGCAGACCCGATGCCCCCACAGACCTCTCTCTGCAGAAACGATGCCCCACAGACCCTCTATCTGCAGACCCGATGACCCCACAGACCTCTGTCGGCAGACCCGAACCCACACAGACCTCTGTCTGCAGACCTGATGCCCCTACAGACCTCTGTCTGCTGACCAGATGCCCCCAGGTTATCTCTGTCTGCAGACGCGATGCCCTCACACTCCCCTACTGCAGACCCGATTCCTCCACAGACCTCTGTCTCCAGAACCGATGCCATGACAAACCTCACTCTGCAGACCCGATGACTCCAGAGACCGCGGTATGCAGACCTGATACCCCTACAGAGCTCTATCTGCAGACCAGATGCCCACACAGACCTCTGTGTGCAGACCTGATGACCCTACAGACCTCTGTCTGCAGATCAGATGCCCCCAGGACACCACTATCTCCATATCGATGCCCCAACAGACCTTTGTCTGCAGACCCGATGCCCCCAGCTTACCTCTGTTTGCAGATGCGATGCCCTCACACTCCCCTGTCTGCAGACCTGATGCCCCGAAAGACCTCTGTCGGCAGACCTGATGCCCAAACAAACCTCTGTCTTCAGACCCGATGCCACCACAGACCACTGTCGCGAATCTCCACCACAGACCCCTGTCTGCATACCTGATTTCCCCATTGACCACTGTATGCAGACCCGATGCCCCCACAGACTCTGTCTTTCAACCAGATGTCCCCCCAGTCCTCTGTGTCCAAACCTGATGCAGCGATAGACCTCTGTCTGCAGACCTGATGCCAACAGTGGTCGTCTCTCTGCAGACCGGATGCCCCCGCAGCTCGCACCTCTATCTCCATACTCAATGTTCACCAACAGACCTCAGTCTGCAGACGCGATGACCCCAGTGGACCACCGTCTGCAGACCTGATGCCCCCACAGACCTCTGTCTGCAGACACGAAGCCCCCACAAACCTCTTTCTTCAGAGCGAATGCCCCCAACGACGTCTGTCTGCAGACCCGATGCCCCCAGCGGACCTCCGTCTGCAGACACGATGCCACCATAGACTTCTGTCTACAGACCCGATACCACCACAAACCGCTTTCTGTAGACCCGATGAACCCACAGACCTCTCTCTGCAGACCAGGTGCCCCCAGAACACCTCTGTCTGCAGACCCGATGCCCACACAGACCACTCTCTGCAGAAACGATTCCCCACAGACCCTCTGACTGCAGAACAGATGTCCCCAGCGGACCTCTGTATGCAGTCCCGATGCCCCCACAGACCTCTCTCTGCAGAAACGATGCCCCACAGACCCTCTGTCTGCAGACCCGATGAGCCCAAAGACCTCTGTCGGCAGACCCGATGCCCAGACAGACCTCTGTCTGCAGACCATGCCCCTACTGACCTCTGTCTGCAGACCAGATGCCCCCATCTTACCTCTGTCTGCAGACGCGATGCCCTCACACTCCCCTACTGCAGACCTGATTCCTCCACAGACCTCTGTCTCCAGAACCGCTGCCATGACAAACCTCACTCTGCAGACCCGATGACTCCAGAGACCGCTGTATGCAGACCTGATGCACCTACAGACCTCTGTCTGCAGACCCGATGCCCGAAGAACACCACTATCTGCATACCTGATGCCCCTACAGACCTCTGTCTGCAGACCCGATGCCCCCAGCGCACCTCTGTCTGCAGACCCGATGCCCCCACAGACCTCTCTCTGCAGAAACCATGCCCCACAGACCCTCTGTCTGCAGAACCGTTGTCCCCAGCGGACCTCTGTCTGAAGACCCGATGCCCCCACAGACCTCTCTCTGCAGAAACCATGCCCCACAGACCCTCAGTCGGCAGACCCGAGCCCCCAGTGGACCTCTATCTGCAGAGCCCATGGCCAAAGTGGACCTCTGTCTGCAGACCCGATGCCCCCACAGACTTCGTCTGCATACCCGAAGCCCCCAGTGGACCTCTGTCTGCAGAGCCCATGACCAAAGTGGACCTCTGTCTGCAGACCCGATGCCCCCACAGACCTCTGTCTGCAGAACTGATGCCCCCAGAGACCTCTGTCTGCAGACCCGATGCACCCACGGACATCTATCTGCAAACCCGATGCCCCCAGAGTACTCTGTCTGCAGACGCGATGCGCCCACAGACCTCTGTTTGTAGACCCAATGCCCCCAAGACCTCTGTCTGGAGACCCGAAACCCCCACAGCACTCTTTCTGCAGATGCGATGCCCCCAGCGTACCTCTGTCTGCAGACCCGAAGCCCCCAGTGGACCTAAGTCTCCAGAGCCCATGGCCAAAGTGGACCTCTGTCTGCAGACCCGATGGCCCCACAGACCTCTGTCTGCAGACCTGATGCCCCCAGAGACCTCTCTCTGCAGACCCGATGCACACACAAACCTCTATTTGGAAACCCGATGCCCCCAGAGACCTTTGTCTGCAGACCTGATGCGCCCAGCAGACCTCCGTCTGTAGACCCAAAGCCCCTAAGACCTCTGTATGAAGACCAGATGCCCCTGCAGACATCTGTCTACAGACCCGATGCCCCCACAGACCTCTGTCTGCAGACCCGATGCCATCCCAGACCCTCTGTCTGCAGACCCGATGCCCCCACAGACCTCTCTCTGCAGACGGGATGCCCCCACAGACTTCTGTCTGAAGACACAATGCCCCAGCGGACCTCTGTCTGAAGACCCGATGCTCCCACAGACCTCTCTCTGCATACACGATGCACCACAGATCATCAGTCTGCAGACCCGATGCCCCACAGACCCTCTGTCTGCAGACCCTATGAGCCCAAAGACCTCTGTCGGCAGACCCGATGCCCAGACAGACCTCTGTCTGCAGACCATGCCCCTACTGACCTCTGTCTGCAGACCAGATGCCCCCATCTTACCTCTGTCTGCAGACGCGATGCCCTCACACTCCCCTACTGCAGACCTGATTCCTCCACAGACCTCTGTCTCCAGAACCGCTGCCATGACAAACCTCACTCTGCAGACCCGATGACTCCAGAGACCGCTGTATGCAGACCTGATGCACCTACAGACCTCTGTCTGCAGACCCGATGCCCGAAGAACACCACTATCTGCATACCTGATGCCCCTACAGACCTCTGTCTGCAGACCCGATGCCCCCAGCGCACCTCTGTCTGCAGACCCGATGCCCCCACAGACCTCTCTCTGCAGAAACCATGCCCCACAGACCCTCTGTCTGCAGAACCGTTGTCCCCAGCGGACCTCTGTCTGAAGACCCGATGCCCCCACAGACCTCTCTCTGCAGAAACCATGCCCCACAGACCCTACGGCAGACCGAGCCCCCAGTGGACCTCTATCTGCAGAGCCCATGGCCAAAGTGGACCTCTGTCTGCAGACCCGATGCCCCCACAGACTTCGTCTGCATACCCGAAGCCCCCAGTGGACCTCTGTCTGCAGAGCCCATGACCAAAGTGGACCTCTGTCTGCAGACCCGATGCCCCCACAGACCTCTGTCTGCAGAACTGATGCCCCCAGAGACCTCTGTCTGCAGACCCGATGCACCCACGGACATCTATCTGCAAACCCGATGCCCCCAGAGTCCTCTGTCTGCAGACGCGATGCGCCCACAGACCTCTGTTTGTAGACCCAATGCCCCCAAGACCTCTGTCTGGAGACCCGAAGCCCCCACAGCACTCTTTCTGCAGATGCGATGCCCCCAGCGGACCTCTGTCTGCAGACCCGAAGCCCCCAGTGGACCTAAGTCTCCAGAGCCCATGGCCAAAGTGGACCTCTGTCTGCAGACCCGATGGCCCCACAGACCTCTGTCTGCAGACCTGATGCCCCCAGAGACCTCTCTCTGCAGACCCGATGCACACACAAACCTCTATTTGGAAACCCGATGCCCCCAGAGACCTTTGTCTGCAGACCTGATGCGCCCACAGACCTCTGTTTGTAGACCCAAAGCCCCTAAGACCTCTGTATGAAGACCAGATGCCCCTGCAGACATCTGTCTACAGACCCGATGCCCCCACAGACCTCTGTCTGCAGACCCGATGCCATCCCAGACCTCTGTCTGCAGACCCGATGCCCCCACAGACTTCTGTCTGCAGACGGGATGCCTCCACAGACTTCTGTCTGAAAACACAATGCCCCAGGGACTAAATGGCAGCCTTCCTTCGAAGCCAAAGATCTATGGCCCTTGCCCAGGGGAAGTAGCTGACGCTAGCGCCAGGGTCACAGAAATAAGACCTCCTGTGGAGACATACATGCCAGCCTATGGGGTCCAAGCTGGTGCTAATTCCTCCCCACAGGACCCAGTAAGCCTAAAAACCTGCAGTAGGCTGTTTCTCTGTGGTCGGATACCCTATTAAAAAGCAAAGGTCCCATAAAGAGCCTGGACCTCTTCATTTTGGCAACAGGGCTGGATAAAGTATCCCTATGGCTGTTGGTAAATGGTGAATGTGGATTCAGAAGTGGCAGGTAATGGGGTAAGCCGACATTAGAAGGGCCTACCAGCCCTGATAGCATCTCTCTTTTGGGGATGCTTTGTTCCAGTCATCATATGCTGCATCCAGGGTAAAGCCTCTGATTTAAAAATTAAAAAAAATTAAGCTGAGTCACTCTAAAATAATGTGCTTATAGAAGAACTATAAATTGTTGGTTTCTATATTTCTACTACGCAGTGTGCCCAGAGAAGAATAAATTCCCAACTCTGTTTAGATGGGTACAGGACTACACTGTCTCCAAGAACTATTGCTATAAGAGCCCTGGCCCAGGGCCAGAGCCATATAAACAGCCCAGCTGAGCTTCTAAGCCAGCCCATGTTTAGATCTGAATTTAACATTTGTCTGCTCACAATGCTTGTGATAAGATGGGGGCCCCAAGTTGCCCACATGACAAAGATTTGCTAAAGCCTATCACCCCACTACAATGACAAAGGGGGTGTTATTGGATGATAAGGTTAAGTTAAAATGACCCTTTTGACTCTTTATAATGTGTCAAAGATTCTCATTTATTATTAATTTTTTAAAAAAGGGGTGCATTTTGGGTTGTTTTCTAATTCTGTCTATGTTCTGCTATATAAAATGGATCCAAAAGGGATATCACTAAGTTTTAAGGTAATTTGTTATCTAATTCTGAAAATCCACCATACTAATGTTCAAAGTAGCCGTAAACGTAAATTGTCAAATAATAATTTTTATCTTGGTCATTTTTACAAGGATAAGACAAAATTTTAGAGTTGTTTGATTTGCATTTCCCTGATGATTAAAAATGTTATGTTTAAGCAAATTTCAAATATCTTTTATTTAAGTTCATTTGTTAAGAGTTTACAGTTTTGGTCTGTGACATAAATGTACTAAAATATTTGTTTTTATGAGGATTAAGCTTCTAAGTTCCTTATATGGTTTTAAAATAATTGATAAAGATGCCTTTCCTATTCTACAGGCTGATATTATGTTCTGTTAATTATACTCTTTGTTATACAAAAAGCTTCTCAATTCTGGAGATTTCGTTTACTGATTGTTTCCTTTAATGTCAAAGCTTCTGAGGTTATGTTCAAAATTATATTTATATTGTTGGGTTTCTGTTAAGGTCTTTAATTCATTTAAATCTCAGTTTTGTGCATAGAGGTAAATATGGATCTATTTTCATTCTTCTACATGATGATGTCCAATTAATTCTTAAAGGGAGAAACTGACAGTCAAAATGCTGGGCTCATGGCAAAGCTCAGGTAGGGCAAGGCACCCCACTAATTCGGCCAAGGTAAAAGAGGTTTTCCAGGGGCCAGTTAAAATTTGGAGAGACAGAAAAAGTGTTAAACAAAAAAAAAAACAGAAAAAGGAAAGCGAGAAAGAGAGGTGGAAAGCAAAAAAAAAGAAAAAGACAAAGAGGCAGAGAAAACCAGAAAACAGGACTCAGACAGATAAGGAACCTGGGCAACAGAAGATCAACAACAAATTAAGACGGAGAGATACCCCTTGGACAAAGGCCAATATGCTTATGACAAGAAAAAAAGGATAGATTTTCTAAGAGACACAGGAACTGAGTACTCTATGTTAAAACAGCCACTAAACAAACTGGACACCTTACAAACTATGAATTTGGAAATTACTCGTTCCTCCCTGGTCACCCGAATGTATGATCAAAGCCTTTTGTTGACCAAACAAGAAACTTTTGTTTTCCCTGCTGTTCTCAGTTCTGCAGGAGGCCAGGCTGTTTGTCTGCCTCTGCCACGCCCTCCTCACCAGGATGACCACCCCCCCCCGCCATCACAGTCACCGCTGAAGAAATCCTCACCTCCTAACAAAGGCCTTGGTGCTGCGCTTGCTCTAAAGCCTGCATGAGCCCTGACTGCTCACCCTACAGTCAATGCTACCACAGGTGCCCTGCTGTGCCAGACTACTATTCCTGTGCTGGACTGATGTCGATGGACTATGGATCCTACCAGCATCTGCAGAAAGGGCAGGCGGCTGGCAGAATGGCAGTCAGAGCTGTGCCAGGCAGAGCCGGAAATGATGGCAAAGCTTGCCTGGGGCACAAGGCTGGGGGTTCGAGCCAAGCAGGTACACAAGACTGAAGGTAAGCGGAAGGCGGGGGCAACATTGGTGGACAGGAAGCAAATGATCTGAGCCAGTAGCCTCCCTTCAGGGATGTCAGCCCGACCAGAAAACTGAACTTGTGGCTTTGATACAAGCTCTACAGATGGCAGAAGAGACGTCTATACTGGCAGCAGGTATGCTTTTGCCCTCACCCATATACATGGAGCAATAAAAGGACTGTTGACATCTGTAAAAATTTTGAGCCTCCAGGAGGCCACACATTTGCCAAAGAAGATAGCCATCATACATTGACCAGGACTGAGACACCCAATATAATGGCCAAGAAGATCATAAAAATCTTCCCGAGGTTTGGGATGCCCAAGGTAATCATGTCCAATAATAGACCTGCCTTTGTTGCCCAGGTAAGTTAGGATGTGGCCAAGACATTGGGGATCAATTGGAAATTGTGCTTACCAACCCCAAAGCTCAGGTCAGATAGATAGGACAGATTGACATAATTGGCCCTGGAGACCAGCAAAAATGACTGGACAGACCTCCCTCCCTCCTGTCCTGTTCTGGGTTCAAGACACCCCGGCAATCATTGCCACTAGTTCTGATGCCTGGCTAGTTAGCTGCTGCTCATGTATCCGCTGACTGTGGCTGACCCTGGGGATGGAATCCTGAGCTCAAGGCTTGCACAGGGCAGACACATCTGCTATAAGATGGGCTTACATCACCTTTAAGGCTCTTCTTTCCTTAAGTCAGAAATCCACAGGGCTCTGTTCATGTCTTTAATGCCTTTTAAAGCAATTCTATTCTGTTCCTCCTCTAGATGTCTGGGACCTATTGACAGAAATTATTTTGTACAGTTTGAGATTTTTCCAAATCAGACTGTTTTGTGCAGCTAACTTCAGAGAAAAGCAAACACACCTAAAGCTTCCTTACCTCTTGACAGGTTTTGTTTTTCTACAAGAAAAATCTTGCTTTAATCTATGAAATTATAAAATAATATGGCTTTCAAAGGATAAACAAATATGGTTTTATATATTAATAAAATGTTAAAACTTTTTTTAATGATATGCTTACAAATGTAAAGCCTGGATAAGGTCAGTCTCAAAAAGATATTTATGTCCTCATTGGCTGTCCTCTGTTTTTAATGCTTTTTGTCTCGTTTTGAACATTTGTCATCTTGTATTGCATTTTCTTTCATTGTTTGCTAAAGTTCTCACAATGGACACAACCCTGTACATTCGGATGAAGCTAATGCTACAGGATGCAATGGGAACCCTTGAATGCCATGTGGTGCCGGCTGGACTGAAACTGACATCTCCGGCACATTCTCTGGAGTTGAGGATCAACACTCCTGGTGTCTACAGCAAAGGAGAATTGTCTTCATAATACTAAACTTGCCTTTTATGAGAAGGCATCCATATGTTTCTTATGGCTAAATTAAGCTCTTTGTAGTCAACAGGCTATTATTGCCACAATGTTGGGTGCTGTTCCCGGGTCGATAATGGTTCACAATGTCTGCCATGTAGTTACTTTCAAGCCTCATTCAGATGATTTTGCTAAGAGCTATTCTGCACGCCCTAGAGATGTCTTACTATCTTCTCCCAATACTGTTCTGTAAAGTATGAGCTATTTTGTCCCATCAGTTGTACTGGTTTTCATGTGGCTATTGTCTGAGCAAATCTTTCAGAGATGGTGCTCCATAACAGGAGGGAGCTGGATCTGTTGTTTTTAAAGAAAGGGAGACCCCAATTCAGGAAAGAGCCAGTGTTCCTAACTCTGGCTTTATTATTGGGAGACATTACTATGGGAGGTATAGCAGTGGGGGTGGGACTACAACTCTTATGGAAACCAGCCAATTCAGACACCTCCAGGTAGCTGGATACTGAGACTGAGACCGAGATGCCCTAATGCTTAAATAAAAGATTCCATTAAAAAAAAATGGGGGCATGAAAGACCCCTGCTAAAAAGCAAGGCTTGTACTGGTTACAGAGTTCAACTTTAGGCCAGCAAGCTCTCATGAGAACATCCTGCTTTCCTAGGAAAGCAGGATGCCTATGGTTGACACTTATGTCAAACTTAAAATATCAGTAGTTTACAAAGGAAACAATTCCCCTATGGAGAATCCCAGCCTAACTGCTCTAACAACATTGCACAAGGCCCTCTACGAACAAATGTCAGTGCAAAGTGAGGTCAGGGTGTCTGGCTGCAGGGGAGATAAGGATATATCAGGACCTCTGAGACAAATTTATGGCATGCATCTGTGCAGGGGAGACAAGGATATATCAAAACCTCTGATGTATTTATGACATGCATTTGTGCATGGGAGGAACTGAGACCCCTAAGAGGAATTTGTGACCCTGAGAAGAAGCGGGATCAAACAGTTATCTGAGGTGTGCATGCCTGGGAACGTGCCCCCAATTTCACCCCGGTACCACCTGGGTCCCGTTCAAATCATCCAATAGAAACCCTGTAACTACGCTTCTCGCTTTTGTTCCCGCGCTTTCTGCTTTAGGACCTTATATAAACCCTTAGTTCTAGTTTGAGGGGGCTCGAGTCCTGAGAGACTCCAGCCCCAAGTACTTGGTATTCGAAAAAACCTCTTGCTGTTTGCATCCGCGTGAGTCGTCTCGCTGTTCCTTGGGAAAGGGTCTCCTTAGAGGGAAGACACTCCTTTCGGAGGTCTTTCAACCCGATGCGCCCACAGACCTCTGTCTGTCGAACCCATGCCCCAACAGACCTCTGGCTGCAGACCCGATGCCCCCACAGACCTCTGTCTGCAGATCCGATGCCACCAGAGGCCTCTGTCTGCAGACCCGATGCCCCTAGAGGACTTCTGTCTGCAGAACCGATTCCTCCACAGACCACTGTCTGCACACCCGATGCCCCCATAGACCTCTGTCTGCGGACACGATGCCCATGGCAGATCTCATTCTGGAGATCCGATGCCCTCGCAGACTCTGTCTGCAGTCCAGATGCCCCTGCAGACCTCTGTCTACAGACCCGATGCACCCATAGACCTCTCTCTGCAGACCTGATGCCAAAAGCGGTCGTCTCTTTGCAGACTCGATGCCCCCTCTGACCTATGTCTGCAGAATCAATGCCCCCACTGACCTCTGTCTGCATACCCAATGCCCCCCTGCAGACCTCTGTCTGCAGACCCGATGCCCCAAGAGACCTCTGTCTGCCGACCCCATTCCCACACAGAACTCTGTCTGCAGACCCGATGGCCCCAGGGGACCTCTGTCTGCATTCCTGATGCCCCCCCGCAGACTTCTGTCTGCAGACCTGATGCCCTAGCAGACTCTGTCTGTAGAGCAGATACCCCCACAGACCTCTGTCTACAGACCCGATGCCCCCACAGACCTCTGACTGCAGATCTGATGCCACCAGAGGCCTCTGTCTGCAGACCCGATGCCCCTAGAGGACCTCTGTCTGCAGAACCGATTCCTCCACAGACCACTGTCTGCACACCCGATGCCCCCATAGACCTCTGTCTGCGGACACGATGCCCATGGCAGATCTCATTCTGGAGACCCGATGCCCTCGCAGACTCTGTCTGCAGTCCAGATGCCCCTGCAGACCTCTGTCTACAGACCCGATGTACCCATAGACCTCTCTCCGCAGACCTGATGCCAAAAGCGGTCGTCTCTTTGCAGACTCGATGCCGCCTCTGACCTATGTCTGCAGAATCAATGCCCCCACAGACCTCTGTCTGCATTCCCAATGCCCCCCCGCAGACCTCTGTCTGCAGACCCGATGCCCCAAGAGACCTCTGTCTGCCGACCGCATTCCGCACAGACCTCTGTCTGCAGACCCGATGGCCCCAGCGGACCTCTGTCTGCATACCTGATGCCCCCCCCGCAGACTTCTGTCTGCAGACCTGATGCCCTAGCAGACTCTGTCTGTAGACCAGATACCCCCACAGACCTCTGTCTGCAGACACGAAGCCCACAGTGGACCACTGTCTGCAGAGCCCATGGCCAAAGTGGACCTCTGTCTGCAGACCCGATGCCCCACAGACTTCGTCTGCAGACCGGATGCCCCCAGCGTACCTCTGTCTGCAGACCCGATGCCCCCACGGACCTTTGTCTACAGAACTGATGCCTTCACGGACCTCTGTCTTTAGACCCAATGCCCTCACACACCTCTGTCTTTAGACCTGATGGCCCCACATACCTCTGTCTGCAGACCCGATGCGACCAAAGATCTCTGTCTGTATACCCAATGCCCTCACAGACCTCTGTCTGCAGACCTGATGCCACCACAGACCTCTATCTGCAGACCCGTTGCCCGCACAGACCTCTGTGTGCAGACCCGATGACTCACATATCTCTCTCTGCAGACGCGATGCCCCTTAGACCTCTGTCGGCAGACACGATGCCCCCACAGACAATCTGTCTGCAGACCGGATGCCATCAGCGGACCTTTGTCTGCAGACCTGAAGTCCCCACGAACCTCTGTCTACAGAACTGATGCCTCCATGGACCTCTGTCTTCAGACCCGATGCTCCCAGAGGACCTCTCTACTCTCTATGCAGAACCGATGCTCCCAATGACGACTGTCTGCCCACCCAATGCCCCCAAAGACCTCTGTCTTCAGAACCGATGGTCCCACAGACCTCTGTCTGCAGACCCGATGCCGCCACAGACCTCTGTTGGCAGACCCGAGCCCCCAGTGGACCTCTGTCTGCAGACCCGATGCCCCCACAGACTTCGTCTGCAGACCCGAAGCCCCCAGTGGACCTTTGTCTGCAGAGCCCATGACCAAAGTGGACCTCTGTCTGCAGAACTGATGCCCCCACAGACCTCTGTCTGCAGAACTGATGCCCCCAGAGACCTCTGTCTGCAGACCCGATGCACCCACGGACATCTATCTGCAAACCCGATGCCCCCAGAGTCCTCTGTCTGCGGACGCGATGCGCCCACAGACCTCTGTTTGTAGACCCAATGCCCCCTAGACCTCTGTCTGGAGACCCGAAGCCCCCACAGCACTCTTTCTGCAGATGCGATGCCCCCAGCGGACCTCTGTCTGCAGACCCGAAGCCCCCAGTGGACCTAAGTCTCCAGAGCCCATGGCCAAAGTGGACCTCTGTCTGCAGACCCGATGGCCCCACAGACCTCTGTCTGCAGACCTGATGCCCCCAGAGACCTCTCTCTGCAGACCCGATGCACCCACAAACCTCTATTTGGAAACCCGATGCCCCCAGAGACCTTTGTCTGCAGACCTGATGCGCCCACAGACCTCTGTTTGTAGACCCAAAGCCCCTAAGACCTCTGTATGAAGACCAGATGCCCCTGCAGACATCTGTCTATAGACCCGATGCCCCCACAGACCTCTGTCTGCAGACCCGATGCCATCCCAGACCTCTGTCTGCAGACCCGATGCCCCCACAGACCTCTGTCTGCAGACGGGATGCCTCCACAGACTTCTGTCTGCAAACACAATGCCCCAGCGGACCTCTGTCTGAAGACCCGATGCTCCCACAGACCTCTCTCTGCATACACGATGCACCACAGATCATCAGTCTGCAGACCCGATGCCCTCACGGACCTCTGTCTGCAGACCAGATATGCCCACAGACCTCTGTCTGCAGACCCAATTCTCCCAGAGACCTCTGGCTGGAGACCCGATGCGCTTGCAGACTTCTTTCTGAAGACCCGATGCCTTCACAGACCTCTGTCTTCAGACCCGATGCCTCCACAAACCTCTGTCTGCAGACCTGATGCCCGTAGTGACCTCTGTCTGCAGACCCAATGCCCACACAGAAATCTGTCTGCAGAACCAATGCCACCACTGACCTCTGTCTGCAGACCCGATGCCCCCACAGACCTCTGTCTGAGGACTGGATGCCCCCAGCGGACATCTGTCTGCACACTCGATGCCCTAGCAGACTCTGTCTGCAGAACAGATGCCCCCATAGACCTCTGTCTGCAGACCTGATACCAGCAGTGGTCATCTGTCTGCAGACCCGATGCCCACACAGAAATCTGTCAGCAGAACCGATGCCACCACTGACCTCTGTCTGCAGACCCGATGCCCCAACAGACCTCTGTCTGCAGACCCGATGCCTACAGCGGTCGTCTGTCTGCAGACCCGATGCCCCCACAGACCTCTGTCTGTAGACCGGATACCCCCGCAGACTCTGTCTGCAGAGCATGCCCCCACAGACCTCTGTCTCCATACTCAATGCCCCCACAGACCTCAGTCTGCAGGCCCGATGCCCCCACAGACCTCTGTCTGCAGACCCGATGAACCCGGAGACCTCTGTCTGCAGAAACGATGCCCCCACAGACCTCTGTCTGCAGAACCGATGCCCCCACAGACCATTGTTTGCAGACCCGATGACCATTTGATCTCTGTCGGCAGACCTGATGCCCCCAGTGGACATCTGTCTGCAGAACCTATGACCCACAGACATCTCTCGGCAGACTGATGCCCCACAGACCTCTCTCTGCAGACCTGATGCCCCACAGACCCTCTCTGTTGAACGGATGCCACCACAGTCCTCTGTCTGCAGACCCAATGCCAGCAGAGACCCCTATCTGCAGACCCATGCCCCGAAAGACCTCCGTCTGCAGACCCACTGACCCAGCAGACCTCTGTCTGCAGACCCGATGCCTGCGCACTCTGTCTGAAGACCAGAAGCCCCTGCAAACCTTTGTCTACAGACCCGATGCCCCCACAAACCTCTGTCTGCAGACCCAATGCCACCACAGACGTCTGTCAGCAGTCCTGATGCCCCCTTTGGACCTCCGACTGCAGACACGATGCCACCACAGACCTCTGTCTACAGACCCGATGGCCCCACAGACCTCTCTCTGCAGACCTGATGCTCCACAGACCCTGTCTGTTGACCGGATGCCCCCACAGACCTCTGTCTGTAGACGGAATGCCAGCACAGACCCCTATCTGCAGACCGGATGCCCTCGCAAACTCTGTATTCAGACCATGCCCCCGCTGACCTCTGTCTCCATACCCAATGCCCTCATAGACCTCAGTCTGCAGACCTGATGCCTCCACATACCTCTGACTGCAGTCTCGATGCCCATACAGACCTCTGTCTGCAGACCTCATGCCCTCAGCGCTCATCCGTCTACTGACCCCACAGACATCTGTCTAAAGACCAGATGCACACACAGACCTCCGTCTGCAGACCCAATGCCCTCATAGACCTCAGTCTGCAGAACTGATGCCCCCACAGACCGTTGTTTGCAGACCCGATGCCCCCACAGACCTCTGTCTGCAGACCGGATGCCCCCACAGACCTCTGTCTACAGACCGGATGCCCCCATAGACCTCTGTGTGCAGACCTGATGCCGACAGCATTCGTTGATCTGCAGACCCGATGCCCCCACAGACCACTGTCTGCAGACCCGCTGCCCCCGCATACCTTTGTATGCAGAACTGATGCGCCGCAGACATCTGTCTGCAGACCCTATGTCCTCGCAGACACTGTGTGTAGACCAGATGCCAAGGCAGACCTCTGTCTCCGTACCCGATGCCCAAAGAGACCTCAGTCTGCGGACCCGATGCCCCCACTGGACCTCTGTCTGCAGACCCGATGCCCTTACACACCTCTGTCTGCAGACCCGATGCCATCCCAGACCTCTGTCTGCAGTCCTGATGCCCCCACAGACCTCTGTCTGCAGACCCGATGCCCCCACAGACCTCTGTCTGCAGACCCGATGCCTCCACAGACCTCTGTCTGCAAACACAATGCCCCCAGCGAACCTCTGTCTGAAGACCCGATGCTCCCACAGACCTCTCTGTGCATACACGATGCACCACAGATCATCAGTCTGCAGACCCGATGCCCCCACGGACCTCTGTCTGCAGACCAGACACGCCCACAGACCGCTGTCTGCAGACCCGATGCCCCCAGCGGACCTCCGTCTGCAGACCCGATGCTCCCACAGACCTCTGTCTGCAGACCCAATTCTCCCAGAGACCTCTGGCTGGAGACCTGATGTGCATGCAGACTTCTTTCTGAAGACCCGATGCCTTCACAGACCTCTGTCTTCAGACCTGATGCCTCCACAAACCTCTGTCTGCAGACCTGATGCCCGTAGTGACCTCTGTCTGAGGACCCGAAGCCCATACAGAAATCTGTCTGAGGACTGGATGCCCCCAGCGGACCTCTGTCTGCAGACTCGATGCCTTAGCAGACTCTGTCTGCAGAACATATGCCCCCATAGACCTCTGTCTGCAGACCTGATACCAACAGTGGTCGTCTGTCTGCAGACCCGATGCCCACACAGAAATCTGTCAGCAGAACCGATGCCACCCTGACTCTGTTCACATGCCCCCACAGACCTCTGTCTGCAGACCTGCCCCACGGACATCTGTCTGCAGCGGCCGATGCCCACACGAAATCTGTCAGCACACTTGCAGACCTCCCACAGACCTCTCACCCCCCAGCGGACGTCTGTCTGCAGACTCGATGCCCTAGCAGACTCTGTCTGCAGAACAGTTGCCCCCATAGACCTCTGTCTGCAGACCTGATACCAACAGTGGTCATCTGTCTGCAGACCCGATGCCACCAAAGACCTCTGTCTGTAGAACTGATGCCCCCACGGAACTCCGTCTGCAGACCCGATGCCCCCTCAGACCACTGTCTGCAGACCCAATGCTCCCAGAGGCCTCTGTCTGCAGACTAGATACCCCCAGAAGAACTCCGTCTGCAGACCCGATGCCCCCATAGACCTATGTCTGCAGACCCACTGCCCCCAGCGGACCCCTGTCTGCATACCCGATGCCCCCCGCAGACCTCTGTCTTCAGATCCGATGCCCTAGCAGACTCTGTCTGTAGACCAGATGCCCGTGCAGACTTCTGTCTCCAAACCCGATGCACCCAAAGACCTCTGCCTGCAGACCCGTTGCCTACAGCGGTCGTCTGTCTGCCGACCCGATGCCCCCACAGACCTCTGTCCATAGACCGGATACCCCCGCAGACTCTGTCTGCAGAGCATGCCCCCACAGACCTCTGTCTCCATACTCAATGCCCCCACAGTCCTCAGTCTGCAGGCCCGATGCCCCCACAGACCTTTGTATGCAGTAACGATGCCCTCAGAGACCTCTGTCTGCAGACCCGATGCCCCCACAGACCTCTGTCTCCAGACTCGAAGCCCCCAGCGGACCTCTGTCTGCAGAGCCCATGGCCAAAGTGGACCTCTGTCTGCAGAACCGATGCCCCCACAGACCTCTGTCTGCAGACCTGATGCCCCCAGAGACGTCTCTCTGCAGACCCGATGAACCCACGGACCTCTGTCTGAAAACCGATGCCCCCAGAGACCTCTATCTTCAGACCCGATGCCCCCACAAACCTCAGTCTGAAGACACGATGCCACCACAGACCTCTGTCTGCAGACCTGATGCCCCTACAGACTGCTGTCTGCAGAACAGATGCCCCCTCATACCTCTGTCTGCAGGCCCGATGCCCCCACAGACCTATGACTGCAGAACGGATGCCCCCGCAGACTCTGTCTTCAGACCATACCCCCGCAGACCTCTGTCTCCATTCTCAATGTCCCCACAGACCTCAGTATGCAGGCACCATGACCCCAGTGGACCTCTGTCTGCAGACTCGATCCCCACAGAGAACTCTGTCTGCTTACCTGATGCCCACACAGACCTCTGTCTTCAGACCCGATGCCTCTACAGACCTCTGTCTGCAGACCCGATGCCCGTAGTGACCTCTGTCTGCAGACCCGATGCCCACACAGAAATTTGTCTGCAGAATGGATGCCTCCACTGACCTCTGTCTGCAGACCCGATGCCCCCACACACCTCTGTTGCAGACCGGATGCCCCCAGCGGACCTCTGTCTGCAGACTCGATGCCCCAACAGACCGCTGTCTGCAGACCCGATGCCCCCACAGACCTCTGTCTGCAGACCCGATGCCACCCAAAGTCCTCTGTCTGCAGACCCGATGCCTACAGCCGTCGTCTGTCTGCAGACACGATGCCCACACAGACCTCTGTCTGCAGACCATGCCCCCACAGACCTCTGTCTCCATAATCAATGCCCCCACAGACCCACTCTGCCGGCCTGATGCCCCCACAGACCTTTGTATGCAGAAACGATGCCCTCAGCGACCTCTGTCTGCAGACCCGATGCCCCCACAGACCTCTGTCTGCAGACCTGATGAACCCAGAGACCTCTGTCTGCAGACTCGATGCCCTAGCAGACTCTGTCTGCAGACCCGATGCCCACACAGAAATCTGTCAGCAGAACCGATGCCACCACTGACCTCTGTCTGCAGACCCGATGCCCCCACAGACCTCTGTCTGCAGACCGGATGCCCCCAGCGGACGTCTGTCTGCAGACTCGATGCCCTAGCAGACTCTGTCTGCAGAACAGTTGCCCCCATAGACCTCTGTCTGCAGACCTGATACCAACAGTGGTCATCTGTCTGCAGACCCGATGCCACCAAAGACCTCTGTCTGTAGAACTGATGCCCCCACGGAACTCCGTCTGCAGACCCGATGCCCCCCACAGACCACTGTCTGCAGACCCAATGCTCCCAGAGACCTCTGTCTGCAGACTAGATACCCCCAGAAGAACTCCGTCTGCAGACCCGATGCCCCCCATAGACCTATGTCTGCAGACCCACTGCCCCCCAGCGGACCCCTGTCTGCAGACCCGATGCCCCCCGCAGACCTCTGTCTTCAGATCCGATGCCCTAGCAGACTCTGTCTGTAGACCAGATGCCCGTGCAGACTTCTGTCTCCAAACCCGATGCACCCAAAGACCTCTGCCTGCAGACCCGTTGCCTACAGCGGTCGTCTGTCTGCCGACCCGATGCCCCCACAGACCTCTGTCCATAGACCGGATACCCCCGCAGACTCTGTCTGCAGAGCATGCCCCCACAGACCTCTGTCTCCATACTCAATGCCCCCACAGACCTCAGTCTGCAGGCCCGATGCCCCCACAGACCTTTGTCTGCAGTAACGATGCCCTCAGAGACCTCTGTCTGCAGACCCGATGCCCCCCACAGACCTCTGTCTCCAGACTCGAAGCCCCCAGCGGACCTCTGTCTGCAGAGCCCATGGCCACAGTGGACCTCTGTCTGCAGAACCGATGCCCCCACAGACCTCTGTCTGCAGACCCGATGCCCCCAGAGACGTCTCTCTGCAGACCCGATGAACCCACGGACCTCTGTCTGAAAACCGATGCCCCCAGAGACCTCTATCTTCAGACCCGATGCCCCCACAAACCTCAGTCTGAAGACACGATGCCACCACAGACCTCTGTCTGCAGACCTGATGCCCCTACAGACTGCTGTCTGCAGAACAGATGCCCCCTCATACCTCTGTCTGCAGGCCCGATGCCCCCACAGACCTATGACTGCAGAACGGATGCCCCCGCAGACTCTGTCTTCAGACCATACCCCCGCAGACCTCTGTCTCCATTCTCAATGTCCCCACAGACCTCAGTATGCAGGCACCATGACCCCAGTGGACCTCTGTCTGCAGACTCGATCCCCACAGAGAACTCTGTCTGCTTACCTGATGCCCACACAGACCTCTGTCTTCAGACCCGATGCCTCTACAGACCTCTGTCTGCAGACCCGATGCCCGTAGTGACCTCTGTCTGCAGACCCGATGCCCACACAGAAATTTGTCTGCAGAATGGATGCCTCCACTGACCTCTGTCTGCAGACCCGATGCCCCCACACACCTCTGTTGCAGACCGGATGCCCCCAGCGGACCTCTGTCTGCAGACTCGATGCCCCAACAGACCGCTGTCTGCAGACCCGATGCCCCCACAGACCTCTGTCTGCAGACCCGATGCCACCCAAAGTCCTCTGTCTGCAGACCCGATGCCACCCAAAGTCCTCTGTCTGCAGACACGATGCCCACACAGACCTCTGTCTGCAGACCATGCCCCCACAGACCTCTGTCTCCATAATCAATGCCCCCACAGACCCACTCTGCCGGCCTGATGCCCCCACAGACCTTTGTATGCAGAAACGATGCCCTCAGCGACCTCTGTCTGCAGACCCGATGCCCCCACAGACCTCTGTCTGCAGACCTGATGAACCCAGAGACCTCTGTCTGCAGACCCGATGCACCCACGGACCTCTATCTGCAAACCCAATGCCCCCAGAGACCTCTGTCTGCAGACCCGATGCACCCACAGACCTCTGTTTGTAGACCCAATGCCCTCAAGACCTCTATCTGGAGACCCGATGCCCCCACAGAACTCTTTCTGCAGATGCGATGCCCCCAGTGGACCTCTGTCTGCAGACCCGATGCCCCCACAGACCTCTGTCTGCAGTCCTGTATCCCAAACAGACCTCTCTCGGCAGACTGATGCCCAAACAGACCTCTGTCTTCAGACCCGATGCCTCCACAAACCTCTGTCTGCAGACCTGATGCCCGTAGTGACCTCTGTCTGCAGACCCGATGCCCACACAAAAATCTGTCTGCAGACCTGATGCCCCCACAGACCTCTGTCTGCAAACTGGATGCCCCCAGCGGACCTCTGTCTGCAGACAAGATGCCCTAGCAGACTCTTTCTGCAGAACAGATGCCCCCATAGACCTCTGTCTGCAGACCTGATACCAGCAGTGGTCGTCTGTCTGCAGACCCAATGCCCACACAGAAATCTGTCAGCAGAACCGATGCCACCACTGACCTCTGTCTGCAGACCCGATGCCCCAACAGACCTCTGTCTGCAGACCCGATGCCTACAGCGGTCGTCTGTCTGCAGACCTGATGCCAACAGCGTACATCTGTCTGCAGACCTGTTGCCCCCAAGAGACCTCTCTCTGCAGACTGATGCCCGCACAGACCTCTGTCTGCAGACCCGATGCCTTCAGCGGACCTCTGTCGGTAGACCTGATGACGCACAGACCTCTCTCGGCAGACCCGATACCCCCACAGAGCTCTGTGTGCAGACCTGATGCCTTCAGCGTACCTCTGTTTGCAGACCCGAGGACGCACAGATCTCTCTCTGTAGACCCGATGGCCCTTAGACCTCTGTTGGCAGACCCGATGCCCCCACAAACAATCTGTCTGCAGAACTGATGCCCCTGCAGACCTCTGTCTGTAGACACGATGCCCTCAGAGACCTCTGTCTGAAGACCCGATGCCCACACAGAAATCTGTCTGAAGACACGATGCCCCCATCGGACCACTGTCTGCAGACCCGATGCTTACACAGACCTCTGTCCGCAGACATGATGCCCACACAGACCTCTGTCTGCAGACCAGATGCCCCCACAAACCTCAGTCTGAAGACACGATGCCAACACAGACCTCTGTCTGCAGACACGATGCGCCCCCTCAGACTTCGTTCTGCAGACACAATGTCCTCGCTGACCTCTGTCTACAGACCCGATGCTCCCATAGACCTCTGTCTGCAGACCTGATGCCAACAGCGGTCGTCTGTCTGCAGACCCGATGAACCCCCAGACCTCTGTCTGCACACCCGATGCCCCCAGCGGACCTCTGTCAGCAGACCCGATGCCCCCACAGACCTCTGTCTGCAGACCCGATGCTCCAACAGACCTCTGTCTGCAGACACACTGCCCCTAGCTGAACTCTATCTGCAGACCCGATTCCCCCTCAGTCTCTCTCTGTAGACCAGATGCCCCAGCAGACCTCTGTCTCCAAACCCGATGCACCCATAGTCCTCTTTCTGCATACCCGATGCCAACAGCGGTCGTCTGTCTGCGGAACCGATGCCCCCACAGACCGATGTCTGCAGACTGGATGCCCCCACAGACTCTGTCTGCAGACCATAACCCGCAGACTTCTTTGCTCCATACTCAATGTCCCCACAGACCTCTGTCTGCAGACCCGATGCCCATAGCCGACCTCAATCTGCAGACACGATGCCCACACAGACCTCTGTCTACAGACCCGATGCCCCCCACAAACCTCTTTCTGAAGACCCGATGAACCCACAGACCTCTTTCTGCAGACACGATGCGCCCAGAGACCTGGGTCTGCAGACCCGATGGCCACACAAACCTCTGTCTGCAGAACTGATGCCCCCACAGACCTCTGTCTGCAGACCCAATGCTCCACAAACCTCAGTCTGCAGACCCGATGCCCCCACAGACCTCTGTCTGCAGACCCGATGCCCCCCAGCAGACCTCCGTCTGCAGACCCGATGCCCTCGTCGACTCTGTCTGCAGACCAGATGCCACCACAAACCTCAGTCTGCAGACCCGATGCCCCCCAGGAGACCTCTGTCTGCAGACCCGATGCCCCTCAGCAGACCTCTGTCTGCAGACCCGATGCCCTCGTAGACTCTGTCTGCAGACCAGATGCCACCACAAACCTCTGTCTGCAGACCCGATGCCCCCAAGGAGACCTCTGTCTGCAGACCCGATGCCCTCGTAGATTCTGTCTGCAGACCAGATGCCCCTGCAGACCTCTGTCTACAGACCCGATGTCCCCATAGACCTCTGTGTGCAGACCTGATGCCGACAGCGGTCGTCTGTCTGCAGACACGATGCGCCTGCAGACCTCTGTCTGCAGACCCAATGCCCCAGCACACCTCTGTATGCAGACCCGATGCTTCCGCAGACGTCTGTCTGCAGACCCTATGTCCTCCCATCCTCTGGCTGAAGACCAGATGCCCATGCAGACCTCTGTCTCCATATCCGATGCCCCCACAGACCTCATTCTGCGGACCTGATGCCCAAAAAGAGCTCTGTCTGCAGTACCGATGCCCCCAGCAGACCTCTGTCTGCAGACCCGATGCCCTCGTAGACTCTGTCTGCAGACCAGATGCCCCCGCAGACCTCTGTCTAAGACCCGATGTCCCCATAGACCTCTGTGTGCAGACCTGATCCCAACAGCAGTCGTCTGTCTGCAGACCCGATGCGCCTGCAGACCTCTGTCTGCAGACCCGATGCCCCTGCACACCTCTGTATGCAGACTCGATGCTCCGGCAGACATCTGTCTGCAGATCCTATGTCCTCCCAGCCTCTGGCTGAAGACCAGATGTGCATGCAGACCTCTGTCTCCATACCCGATGCCCCCACAGACCTCAGTCTGCGGACCCGATGCCCAAACAGAGCTCTGTCTGCAGTACCGATGCCCCCACAGACATCTGTGTACAGACACGATGCCCCCAGAGGACCTCTGTCTGCAGACCCTATGACCCACAGATCTCTCTCTGCAGACCTGATACTTCTTAGACCTCTGTTGTCAGACCCGATATCCCCACAGACCCTCTGTCTGCAGACTGATGCCTTCATAGACCTCTGTCTGCAGACAGACCCGATGCCTTCAGCAGACCTCTGTCGGTAGACCCGATGACCCACAGACTTCTCTGCAGACCTGATGCACCTTAGACCTCTGTTGGCAGACCCGATGCCCCCACAGACCTCTGTCTGCAGACCCGATACCCCAAGCAGACATCTGTCTGCAGACCTGTAGCCACCACAGAACTCTCTCGATATTCTGATGCCCCCACAGACCTCTGTCTGCACACCATTACCCCGCAGACCTCTGTCTGCAGACACGATGCCCCTACAGACCTCTGTTTGTAGACACGATGCTCCCAGAGACCTCTGTCTGCACACGCAATGCCCACACAGAAATCTTTTTGCAGACCTGATGCCCCCACAGACCTATGTCTGCAGACCCGATGCTCCCATAGACCTCTGTCTGCAGACATGATGCCAAAGCCGTTGTCTGTCTGCAGGCGCAATGCCCCCACAGACATCTGTCTGCAGATCCGATGCCCCCACAGATCTCTATCTGCAGACCCGATGCCCCCAGCGGACCTCTGTCTGCAGACCCGATGCCCTCACACTCTCTTCTCTGCAGAACCGATTCCTCCACAGACCTCTATCTGCAGACCAGATGCCCCAGCAGACCTCTGTCTACAGAACCGATGTCCCCATAGACCTCTGTGTGCAGACCTGATGCCAACAGCGGTCGTCTGTCTCCATACCCGATGCCCCCACAGACGTCAGTCTGCGTCCCCGATGCCCAAACAGAGCTCTGTCTGCTGTACCGATGCCCACACAGACCTCTGTGTACAGACACGATGCCCCCAGAGGACCTCTGTCTGCAGACCCTATGACCCACAGACCTCTCTCTGCAGACCTGATACCTCTTAGACCTCTGTTGTCAGACCTGATATCTCCACAGACCCTCTGTCCGCAGACCCGATGTCCCCACCGGACATTTGTCTGCAGACCTGTAGCCCCCACAGACCTCTCGGCAGACTGATGCCCCCACAGACCTCTGTCTGTAGACTCGATGCTCGCACAGACCGCTATCTGCAGACCCGATGCCCCCAAAGACCTCTGAGTGGAGACCCACTGCCACCACAAACCTCTTTCTGCAGACCCGATGCCCCCCAAGAGACCTCTGTCTGCAGACCCGATGCCCTCGTAGATTCTGTCTGCAGACCAGATGCCCCCGCAGACCTCTGTCTACAGATCCGATATCCCCATAGACCTCTGTCTGCAGACTTAATGCCAACAGCGTACATCTTTCTGCAGACCTGTAGCCCCCAGAGACCTCTCTCGGCAGACTGATGCACCCACAGACCTCTGTCTGCAGACCCGATGCCTTCAGCGGACCTCTGTCGGTAGACCCGTTGACCCACAGACCTCTCTGCAGACCTGATGCACCTTAGACCTCTCTCGGCAGAACCGATGCCCCCACAGACCTCTGTGTGCAGACCCGATGCCTTCAGGGGACCTCTGTTTGCAGACCCCAGGACCCACAGATCTCTCTCTGTAGACCCGATGGCCCTTAGACCTCTGTCGGCAGACGCGATGCCCCCACAGACAATCTGTCTGCAGACCCGATGCCCCCAGCGGACATCTGTCTGCAGATCTGTAGCCACCACAGAACTCTCTCGATATTGTGATGACTCAAAAGACATCTGTCTGCAGATCCGATGCCCCCCAGACTCTATTTGCACACCATGACCCCGCATACCTCTGTCTGCCGACCCGATGCTCCTACAGACGTCTGTCTGTAGACACGATGCCCCCAGAGACCTCTGTCTGCACACCCAATGCCACACAGAAATCTGTCTGCAGACCTGATGCCCCCACAGAACTCTGTCTGCAGACCCAATGCCCCCACAGATCTCTGTCTGAAGATACGATGCCCACTGCGGACCTCTGTCTGCAGACCCGATGCTTACACAGATCTCTGTCCGCAGACACATTGCCCCCACAGACCTCTGTCTGCAGACCCGATGCCTCCACAAACCTCAGTCTGAAGACCCGATGCCACCACAGACCTCTGTCTGCAGAAACGATGCGCCTCCTCAGACTTCGTTCTGCAGACCCGATGTCCTCGCAGACTCTGTCTGCAGACCAGATGCGCCCGCAGACCTCTGTCTACAGACCCGATGCTCCCATAGACCTCTGTCTGCAGAACTGATGCCAAAAGCGGTTGTCTGTCTGCAGATGCAATGCCCCCACAGACCTCTGTCTGCAGACCCGATGCCCCCAGCGGACCTCCGTCTGCAGACACGATGCCACCACAGACCTCTGTCTGCAGACCCACTGCCCCCAGCATACCTCTGTCTGCAGACCCGATGCCTGCGCAGACTCTGTCTGAAGACCAGAAGCCCCCGCAGACCTTTGTCTGCAGACCCGATGCCCCCACAAACCTCTGTCTGCAGACCCAATGCTACCACAGACGTCTGTCGGCAGTCCCGATGCCCCCAGCGGACCTCCGTCTGCAGACACGATGCCACCACAGACCTCTGTCTACAGACCCGATGGCCCCACAGACCTCTCTCTGCAGACCTGATGCCCCACAGACCCTGTCTGTTGACCGGATGCCCCCACAGACCTCTGTATGTAGATGGAATGCCAGCACAGACCCCTTTCTGCAGACCCGATGCCCTCGCAAATTCTGTCTTCAGACCATGCCCCCGCTGACCTCTGTCTCCATACCCAATGCCCTCATAGACCTCAGTCTGCAGACCTGATGCCTCCACATACCTCTGTCTGCAGTCTCGATGCCCATACAGACCTCTGTCTGCAGACCTCATGCCCTCAGTGGTCATCCATCTACTGAACACACAGACATCTGTCTGCAGACCGGATGCACACACAGACATCTGTCGGCATTCCCGATGCCCACACCGGACTTCTGTCTACAGACCCGATGCCCCCAGAGTCCTCTGTCTTGAGACGGGATGCCCCCAGTGTCCTCTGTCTTGAGACCCGATGCCAGCGTAGACCTCTGTGAGCAGACCTGTTGCCAACAGAGGTCGTCAGTCTGCAGAACGGATGCACACACAGACCTCTGTCTGCAGACCGGATGCCCACACAGACCTCTGTCTGCAGACACGAAGCACCAACCGGAGTTCTGTCTGCAGACCAGATGCCCCCCACAGACCTCTGTCTACAGACCGGATGCCCCCATAGACCTCTGTGTGCAGACCTGATGCCGACAACGATCGTTGTTCTGCAGACCCGATGCCCCCACAGACCTCTGTCTGCAGACCCGATGTCCCCACAGACCTCTGTCTGTAGATCCGATGCCCCCAGAGGCCTCTGTCTGCAGACCCAATGCCCCTAGAGGACCTCTGTCTGCAGAACCATGCCCACACAGACCACTGTCTGCACACCCGATGCCCACATAGACCTTTGTCTGCAGAACCGATGGTCCCTCAGACCTCTGTCTGTAGACCCGATGCCGCCACAGACTCCTGTCTGCGGACATGATGCCCCAGGCAGAACTCGTTCTGGAGACCCGATGCCCTCGCAGACTCTGTCTGCAGTCCAGATGCACCTGCAGACCTCTGTCTACAGACCTGATGCAAGAAGCAGTCGTCTTTCTGCAGACTTGATGCCCACACTGCCCTATGTCTGCAGACCTGATGCCCCCAGAGACGTCTGTCTGCAGACCCGATGCCCCCACAGACCTCTGTCTGCAGACCCGATGCCATCCCAGACCTCTGTCTGCAGTCCTGATCCACCCACAGAACTCTGTCTGCAAAACCGATGACACCAGCGGATGTCCGTCTGCAGACCCGATGTCCCACAAACCTCTGTCTGCAGACCTGATACCAACAGTGGTCGTCTGTCTGCAGACCTGATGCCCACACAGAAATCTGTCTGCAGAACCAATGCCCCCACTAACCACTGTCTGCGGACCCGATGCCCCCACAGACCTCTGTCTGCAGACCGGATGCCCCCAGCGGACCTCTGTCTGTAGAACTGATGCCCCCACAGACCTCAGTCTGCAGACCCGATGCCCACTCAGACCACTGTCTGCAGACCCAATGCTCCTAGAGGCCTCTGTCTGCAGACCAGATATCCCCAGAAGAACCCCGTCTGCAGACCCGATGCCCCCATAGACCTATGTCTACAGACACACTGCCCCAAGCGAACACCTGTCTGCATACCCGATGCCCCCCGCAGACCTCTGTCTGCAGATCCAATGCACTAGCAGACTCTGTCTGTAGACCAGATGCCCGTGCAGACTTCTGTCTGCAAACCTGATGCACCCAAAGACCTCTGTCTGCAGTCCTGATGCCTCCATAGACCTCTGTCTGCAGACCCGTGCCCCCAGAGACCTCTGTCTGCAGACCGGATGCCCCCACAGACCTCTGTCTGTAGACCGGACACCCCCGCAGACTCTGTCTGCAGAGCATGCCCCCACAGACCTCAGTCTGCAGCTCCGTTGTATGCAGAAACGATGCCCTCAGAGACCTCTGTCTGCAGACCCGATGCCCCCACAGACCTCCGTCTCCAGACTCGAAGCCCCAGCGGACCTCTTTCTGCAGTGCCCATGGCAAAAGTGGACCTCTGTCTGCAGACCCGATGAACCCAAGGACCTCTATCTGAAAACCGATGCCCCCAGAGACCTCAGTCTTCAGACACGATGCGCCCACAGACCTCTGTTTGTGGACCCAATGCCCCAAACACCTCTGTCTGCAGACGCGATGCCCCCACAAACCTCAGTCTGAAGACCCGATGCCACCACAGACCTCTGTCTGCAGACACAATGTCCCCCTCAGACTTCGTTCTGGAGACCCGATGTCCTCGCAGACTCTGTCTGTAGACAGGATGCCAAAAGGGGTCGTCTGTCTGCAGACCCAATGCACCCACAGACCTCTGTCTGCAGACCCGATGCCCCCACAGACCTCTGTCTGCAAACCCGTTGACACCAGTGGACGTCCGTCTGCAGACCCGATGTCCCACAAACCTCTGTCTGCAGACCCGATGCCCCACAGACGTCTGTCTGCAGACCCGATGCCCCCACAGACCTCTGTCTGCAGACCCGAATGCCTGTGGACCTCTGTCTTCAGAATCGATGCCCCCAGAGTCCTCTGTCTGCTGACCCGATGCCCCCACAGAACTCTGTTTGCAGACCCGATGCCCCCACAGACCTCTGTATGCAGACCCGATGCCTCCATAGACCTCTGTCTGCAGACCCGTGCCCCCAGAGACTTCTGTCTGCAGACCGGATGTCCCCACAGACCTCTGTCTGCAGACCCGATGCCCCCGCAGACCTCTGTCTGCAGACCCGATGCCCCCGCAGACCTCTGTCTGCAGAAGCGATGCCCCCACAGACCTATTTCTGCAGTCCCAATGCCCCCACGGACCTCTGTCTGTAGACCAGATATCCCCATAGACCTCTGTCTGCAGACCCGATGCCCACAGCGGACCTCCGTCTGCAGACCCGATGCCTCCAAAGACCTCTGTTGGCAGACCCGATGCCCCCAGTGACCTCTGTCTGCAGACCCGATGCCCCCACAGACCTCTGTCTTAAGTCCGGATGCAACCAGCGGACCTCTGTCTACAGAACTGACGCATCCTCGGACCTCTGTCTTCAGACCCGATGCCACCACAAACCTCTGTCTGTAGACCCGATGGCCCCAGAGACCTCTGTCTGCAGACCCGATGCGCCCACAGACCTCTGTCTGTCGACCCAATGCCCCCACAGACCTCTGTCTGCAGACCCGATGCCCCCACAGACCTCTGTCTGCAGATCCGATGCCACCAGAGGCCTCTGTCTGCAGACCCGATGCCCCTACAGGACCTCTGTCTGCAGAACCGATTCCTCCACAGACTACTGTT
The DNA here is from genome assembly GCA_963919715.1 of Microtus obscurus. Taxonomy (NCBI): domain Eukaryota; kingdom Metazoa; phylum Chordata; class Mammalia; order Rodentia; family Cricetidae; genus Microtus; species Microtus obscurus. The sequence continues at coordinate 77,973 of CAWTZC010001524.1, read as the reverse complement.
TGCACACCCGATGACCCCATAGCCCTCAGTCTGCAGAACCGATTGTCACTCAGACCTCTGTCTGTAGACCCGATGCCGCCAAAGACCTCTGTCTGCGGACACGATGCCCACGGCAGATCTCGTTCTGGAGACCCGATGTTCTCGCATACTCTGTCTGCAGTCCATATGCCCCTGCAGACCTCTGTCTACAGACACGATGCACCCATAGACCTCTGTCTGCAGACATGATGCCAAAAGTGGTCGTCTCTTTGCAGACTTGATGCCCTCTCTTACCTATGTCTGCAGAATGAATGCCACCACAGACCTCTGTCTGCATACATGATGCCCCCCTGAAGACCTCTGTCTGCAGAACCGATTCCCGCACAGACCTCTGTCTGCAGACCCGATGTCCTCAGCGGACCTCTGTCTGCATACCCGATGCCCCCCCCCGCAGACTTCTGTCTGTAGACCTGATGCCCTAGCAGACTCTGTCTGTAGACCAGACACCCACACAGACCTCTGTCTGCAGACACGAAGCCCCCAGGGGACCTCTGTCTGCAGAGCCCATGGCCAAAGTGGACCTCTGTCTGCAGACCCGATGCCCCCACAGACCTCTGTCTGCATACCTGATGCCCCCCTGCAGACCTCTGTCTGCAGACCCGATGCCTCCATAGACCTCTGTCTGCAGAACCGATGCACCCACGGACCTCTGTCTGTAGACCAGACACCCCCACAGACCTCTGTCTGCAGACACGAAGCCCACAGTGGACCTCTGTCTGCAGAGCCCATGGCCAAAGTAGACCTCTGTCTGCAGACCCGATGCCCCCACAGACCTCTGTCTGCAGACGTGATGCACCCAGAGACCTTTGTCTGCAGACCCGATGCCCCCATGGACCTCAATCTGCAAACGCGATGCCCCCAGAGTCCTCTGTCTGCAGATGCGATGCGCCCACAGACCGCTGTTTGTAGACCCAATGCCCCCAAGACCTCTGTCTGGATACCAGATGCCCGTGCAGACCTCTGTCTACAGTCCCGATGCCCCCATAGACCTCTGTCTGAAGAGCCCATGGCCAAAGTGGACCTCTGTCTGCAGAACCAATGCCTCCACGGACCTCTGTCTACAGAACTGATGCCTTCATGGACCTCTGTCTTTAGACCTGATGCTCCCACATATCTCTCTGTGCAGACACGATGCCCCACAGACCATCAGTCTGCAGACCCGATGCCCCCAGCGGACATCTGTCTGCAGACCTGATGCCCCCACAAACCTCTATCTGCAGACTGATGACCCCACAGACCTCTCTGCAGACCTGATGCCACACAGACCCTGTCTTTTGACCGGATGCCCCCACAGACCTCTGTTGCAGACCCAAATGCCCCCACAGACTTCTGTATGCAGAACCAATGCCCCCAAGACCTCTGTCTCCAGGCCCGATGCCCCCAGCAGACCTTCATCTGCAGACCCAATGCTCACACCGACCTCTGTCTGCAGACCCAATTCCCCCAGAGTCCTCTGGCTGGAGACCCGATGCCCCCGCAGACCTCTTTCTGCAGACCCGATGCGCACACAGACCTCTGTCTTCAGACCCTATGCCTACACAGACCTCTGTATGCAGACCCGATGCCCGCAGTGACCTCTGTCTGCAGACCCGATGCCCATACAGAAATCTCTCTGCAGACCCGATGCCCCCACAGACCTCTGTCTGCAGACCTGATGCCCCCACAGACCTCTGTCTGCAGAACCGATGCACCCACGGACCTCTATCTGCAAACCCGATGCCCCCAGAGTCCTCTGTCTGCAGACCCGATGCGCCCACAGACCTCTGTCTGCAGACCGATGCCCCCAGCGGACCTCCATCTGCAGACCCGATGCTCCCACCGACCTCTGTCTGCAGACCCAATTCCCCCAGAGACCTCTGGCTGGAGACCCGATGCCCCCGCAGACCTCTTTCTGCAGACCCGATGCCCACACAGACCTCTGTCTTCAAACCCGATGCCTCCACAGACCTCTGTCTGCAGACCCGATGCCCGCAGTGAACTCTGTCTGCAGACCCAATGCCCACACAGAAATCTGTCTGCAGACCCGATGCCCTCACAGACCTCTGTGTGCAGACCCGATGACCCACATATCTCTCTCTGTAGATGCGATGCCCCTTAGACCTCTGTCGGCACACACGATGCCCGCACGGACGTCTGTCTACAGAACTGATGCATCCATGGACCTCTGTCTTCAGACCCGATGCCCCCAGAGGCCTCTGTCTACCGACCCGAGGCCCCTAGAGGACCTCTGTATGCAGAACCAATGCTCCCAATGACCACTGTCTGCACACCTGATGCCCCCATAGACCTCTGTCTGCAGAACCGATGGTCCCACAGACCTCTGCCTGCAGACACGATGACGCCACAGACCTCTGTCTGCGGACACGATGCCCTCCGCAGACCTCGTTCTGGAGACCCGATGCCCTCGCAGACTCTGTCTGCAATCCAGATGCCCGTGCAGACCTCTGTCTACAGACCTGATGCCAAAAGAAGTCGTCTTTCTGCAGACTTGATGCCCCCACCGACATGTCTGCAGACCCGATGCCCCCAAAGACCTCTGCAGAACCGATGCCCCCAGAGACATCTGAGTGCAGACCCCATTCCCACACAGACCTCTGTCTGCAGACCAGATACCGTAGCAGACTCTGTCTGCAGACCAGATGCCCCAGCAGACCTCTGTTTGCCGACCCGATGACCACAGATCTCTCTCTGCAGACGCGATGCCCCTTAGACCTCTGTCAGCAGACATGATGACCCCACAGACAATCTGTCTGCAGACCCGATACCCCCAGCAGACATCTGTCTGCAGTCCTGTATCCCAAACAGACCTCTCTCGGCAGACTGATGCCCAAACAGACCTGTCTTCAGACCCGAGGCCTCCACAAACCTCTGTCTGCAGACCTGATGCCCGTAGTGACCTCTGTCTGCAGACCCGATGCCCACACAGAAATCTGTCTGCAGACCTGATGCCCCCACAGACCTCTGTCTGCAGACTGGATGCCCCCAGTGGACCTCTGTCTGCAGACTCGATGCCCTAGCAGACTCTGTCTGCAGAACAGATGCCCCCATAGACCTCTGTCTGCAGACCTGATACCAACAGTGGTCATCTGTCTGCAGACCCGATGCCAACACAGAAATCTGTCTGCAGAACCGATGCCGCCACAGACCTCTGTCTGCGGACACGATGCCCTCCGCAGACCTCGTTCTGGAGACCCGATGCCCTCGCAGACTCTGTCTGCAGTCCAGATGCCCCTGCAGACCTCTGTCTACAGACCTGATGCCAAAAGCAGTCGTGTTTCTGCAGACTTGATGCCCCCACCGACATATGTCTGCAGACCCGATGCCCCCACAGACCTCTGTCTGCAGAACCGATGCCCCCAGAGACCTCTGATTGCAGACCCCATTCCCGCACAGACCTCTGTCTGCAGACCCGATGCCTTAGCAGACTCTGTCTGCAGACTAGATGCCCCAGCAGACCTCTGTTTGCAGACCCGATGACCCACAGATCTCTCTCTGCAGACACGATCCCCCTTAGACCTCTGTCTGCAGAATCGATGCCCCCACAGACAATCTGTCTGCAGACCCGATGCCACCAGCAGACATCTGTCTGCAGACCAGTAGCCCAAACAGACCTCTCTCGGCAGACTGATGCCCAAACAGACCTCTGTCTGAAGGCCCGATGCCCCCACGAACCTCTGTCTGGAGACCCAAAGCCCCCACAGACCTCTGTCTGCAGATATTATGCCCCGCAGATTCTGTCTGCAAACCATAACAGCGAAGACCTCTGTCTGCAGACCCGAGGCCCCCACAGACCTTTGTCTGTAGACACGATGCCCCCAGAAACATCTGTCTGCAGACGCGATGCCCACACGGAACTCTGTGTGCAAACCGATGCCCCCCAGACCTCTGTCTGCAGACCTGATGCCATCCTAGACCTCTGTCTGCAGTCCCGATGCCCCCACAGACCTCTGTCTGCAAACCCGATGACACCAGCCGACGTCTGTCTGCAGACCCGATGTCCCAAAAACCTCTGTCTGCAGACCCGATGCCCCCGCAGACCCATGTCTGCAGCCCCTATGCCCCACAGACCTCTGTCTGCAGAACCGATGCCCCCACAGAGCCCTGTCTGCAGACCCGAATCCCCTCTGGACCTCTGTCTGAAGACCCGATGGCCCCAGAATCCTCTGTCTGCAGACCCGATGCCTCCACAGACCACTGTATGCAGACCCGATGACCACAGAGACCTTTGTCTGGGGATCCGATGCCCCCACAGACCTCTGTCTGCACACCCGATGCCCACAGCGGACCTCCGTCTGCAGATCCGATGCCTCCAAAGACTTCTGTCTGCAGACCCAATGCCCCCAGTGACCTCTGTCTGCAGACCCGATGCCCCCTCAGAAATCTGTTTGCAGACCCGATGCCCCCAGAGACCTCTGTCTGTAGTACTGAAGACCCCAGCGTTCCTCTGTCTGCAGACCCGATGCCTCCACAGACCTCTCTCTGCATACACGATACAACACAGATCATCAGTCTGCAGACCCGATGCCCCCACGGACCTCTCTCTGCATACACAATACACCACAGATCATCAGTCTGCAGACCCGATGCCCCCACGGACCTCTGTCTGCAGACCAGATACGCCCACAGACCTCTGTCTGCAGACCCGATGCCCCCAGCGGACCTCCGTCTGCAGACCCGATGCTCCCACAGACCTCTGTCTGCAGACCCAATTCTCCCAGAGACCTCTGGCTGAAGACCCGATGCGCCCGCAGACTTCTTTCTGAAGACCCGATGCCCCCACAGACCTCTGTCTTCAGACCCGATGCCTCCACAAACCTCTGTCTGCAGACCTGATGCCCATAGTGACCTCTGTCTGCAGACCCGATGCCCACACAGAAATCTGTCTGCAGACACGATGCCCTAGCAAACTCTGTCTGCAGAACAGGTGCCCCCATAGACCTCTGTCTGCAGACCTGATACCAACAGTGGTCGTCTGTCTGCAGACCCGATGCCCACACAGAAATCTGTCTGCAGAACCGATAGTCCCAGAGACCTGTGTCGGCAGAACCGATGCCGCCACAGACCTCTGTCTGCGGACACGATGCCCTCCGCAGACCTCGTTCTGGAGAAGTGATGCCCTCACAGACCTCTGTCTGCAGACCTGATGCCCACACAGAAATCTGTCTGCAGACCCGATGCCCCCACTGACCTCTGTCTGCAGACCCGATGCCACCACAGACCTCTGTCTGCAGACAGGATGCCCCCATAGACCTCTGTCTGCGGAAACGATGGTCCCACAGACCTCTGTCTGCAGACCCAATGACGCCACAGACCTCTGTCTGCGGACACGATGCCCTCCGCAGACCTCGTTCTGGAGACCCGATGTCCTCGCAGACTCTGTCTGCAGTCCAGATGCCCCTGCAGACCTCTGTCTACAGACCTGAGGCCAAAAGCAGTCGTCTTTCTGCAGACTTGATGCCCCCACCGACATATGTCTGCAGACCCGATGCCCCCACAGACCTCTGTCTGCAGACTGGATGCCCCCAGCGGACCTCTGTCTGCAGACTCGATGCCCTAGCAAACTCTGTCTGCAGAACAGATGCCCCCATAGACCTCTGTCTGCAGACCTGATACCAACAGTGGTCGTCTGTCTGCAGACCTGATGCCCACACAGAAATCTGTCTGCAGAACCGATAGTCCCAGAGACCTGTGTCGGCAGAACCGATGCCGCCACAGACCTCTGTCTGCGGACACGATGCCCTCCGCAGACCTCGTTCTGGAGACGCGATGCCCTCACAGACTCTGTCTGCAGACCAGATGCGCCTGCAGACCTCTGTCTACAGACCTGATGCCAAAAGCAGTCGTCTTTCTGCAGACTTGATGCCCCCACCGACATATGTCTGCAGACCAGATGCCCCAGCAGACCTCTGTTTGCCGACCCAATGACCCACAGATCTCTCTCTGCAGACGTGATGCCCCTTAGACCTCTGTCAGCAGACACGATGCCCCCACAGACAATCTGTCTGCAGACCCGATGCCCCAGCAGACATCTGTCTGCAGTCCTGTATCCCAAACAGACCTCTCTCGGCAGACTGATGCCCAAACAGACCTCTGTCTTCAGACCCGATGCCTCCACAAACCTCTGTCTGCAGACCTGATGCCCGTAGTGATCTCTGTCTGCAGACCCGATGCCCACACAAAAATCTGTCTGCAGACCTGATGCCCCCACAGACCTCTGTCTGCAAAATGGATGCCCCCAGCGGACCTCTGTCTGCAGACAAGATGCCCTAGCAGACTCTGTCTGCAGAACAGATGCCCCCATAGACCTCTGTCTGCAGACCTGATACCAACAGTGGTCTTCGGTCTGCAGACCCGATGCCAACACAGAAATCTGTCTGCAGAACCGATGCCGCCACAGACCTCTGTCTGCGGACATGATGCCCTCCACAGACCTCGTTCTGGAGACCCCATGCCCTCGCAGACTCTGTCTGCAGTCCAGATGCCCCTGCAGACCTCTGTCTACAGAACTGATGCCAAAAGCAGTCGTGTTTCTGCAGACTTGATGCCCCCACCGACCTATGTCTGCAGACCCGATGCCCCGTCAGACCTCTGTCTGCAGACCCGATGTCCCCAGAGACCTCTGATTGCAGACCCCATTCCCGCACAGACCTCAGTCAGCAGACCCGATGCCTTAGCAGACTCTGTCTGCAGACCAGATGCCCCAGCAGACCTCTGTTTGCAGACTCGATGACCCACAGATCTCTCTCTGCAGACACGATCCCCCTTAGACCTCTGTCTGCAGACTCAATGCCCCCACAGACAATCTGTCTGCAGACCCGACGCCACCAGCAGACATCTGTCTGCAGACCAGTAGCCCAAACAGACCTCTCTCGGCAGACTGATGCCCAAACAGACCTCTGTCTGCAGGCCCGATGCCCCCACGAACCTCTGTCTGGAGACCCAAAGCCCCCACAGACCTCTGTCTGCAGATCTTATGCCCCGCAGATTCTGTCTGCAAACCATAACAGCGAAGACCTCTGTCTGCAGACCCGATGCCCCCACAGACCTCTGTCTGTAGACACGATGCCCCCAGAAACATCTGTCTGCAGACGCGATGCCCACACGGAACTCTGTGTGCAAACCCGATGCCCCCACAGACCTCTGTCTGCAGACATGATGCCAAAAGGGGTCGTCTGTCTGCAGACCCAATGCCCCCACAGACCTCTGTCTGCAGACCCGATGACCCCACAGACCTCTGTGTGCAGATCAGATGCCCCCAGCGAACCTCTGTCTGCAGACTCGATGCCGTAGCAGACTCTGTCTGCAGAACAGATGCCCCCATAGAAATCTGTCTGCAGACCCAAAGCCCCCACAGACCTCTGTCTGCAGATCTTATGCCCCCACAGACCTCTGTCTGTAGACACGATGACCCCAGAAACATCTGTCTGCAGACGCGATGCCTACACGAATCTCTGTGTGCAAACCAGATGCCCCCACAGACCTCTGTCTGCAGACCTGATGCCAAAAGGGGTCGTCTCTCTGCAGACCCAATGCCCCCACAGACCTCTGTCTGCAGACCCGATGACCCCACAGACCTCTGTCTGCAGACACAATGCCCCCAGCGGGCCTCTGTCTGAAGACCCAATGCCCCCACGGACTTCTGTCTGCAGACCTGATGCCTCCAGACACCTCTGTCTGCAGACGCGGTGCCCACAGATACCTCTGTCTGGAGACCTGATGCCCCCACAGACCTCTGACTACAGACCCAATGCCTTCACAGACCTCTGTATGCAAAACCGATGCACCTATAGACCTCTGCCTGCAGATCCGATTCCACCACCGGACCTCTGTCTGGAGACGCTATGTCTTACGGACCTCTGTCTGCAAACCTGATGCCTTCACAGACCTCTGTCGGCAGACCCCGTGCCCCCAGATACATCTGTCTGGAGACCCGAAGACCCCAGAGACCTCTGTCTGCAGACACGATGCCCCCATAGACTTCTGTCTGCAGAACAGATGCCCCCAGCGGACCTCTGTCTGCAAACTCGATACCTCCACATAACTTTGTCTGCAGACCCGATGCCCCAGAGACCTCTGTCTGCAGACCCGATGCCCCCACATTCCTCTGTCTGCAGAACCAATGCACCCATTGACCTCTGTCTGCATATCCGATTCCCACACCGGACCTCTGTCTGTAGACGCTATGTCATTATGGACCTCTGTCTGCAAACCTGATGCCTCCACAGACCTCTGTTTGCAGACCAGGTACCCCCAGACACCTCTGTCGGGAGACCTGAAGCCCACAGAGAACTCTGTCTGCAGACCCAATGTCATGAAACACCTCTGTCACAGACCCGATGCCCCCATAGACCTCTGTCTCAAGACCCGATGCCCACGGAGGACCTGTGTCTGCCGAACCAATGCCCCAACAGACTTCTGTCTGCAGACCTGATGGCCCCATAAACCTCTGTATGCAGAAGTGATGCCCCCACAGACCTCGGTCTGCAGACCCGATGCCCCCACAGAACTCTGTCTGCAGACCCGATACCCCCAGTGGACCTCTGTCTGCATACCCGATGCCCACACAGACCTCTGTCTGCAGTCCCGATGCACCAACAGACCTCTGTCTGCAGACCGGGTGGCCCCAGCGGACCTCTTTCTGCAGACTCAATGCCCTAGCAGACTCTATCTGCAGACCAGATTCCCCTGCAGACCTCTGTCTATAGACCCGATGCCCCCATAGACCTCTGTCTGCAGACCTGATGCCAACAGTGGGCGTCTGTCTGCAGAACCGATGCCACCAAAGACCTCTGTCTGTAGAACTGATGCCTCCAGCGGACCTCCGTCTGCAAACCCGATGCCTCCACAACCTCTGTCTGCAGACCCAATGCCCCCAGTGGCCTCTGTCTGCAGACCAGATGTCCCCAGAGGACCTCTGTCTACAAACCCGATGAACCCAAAGACCTCTGTCTGCAGACACGATGCCCCCAAAGAAGTATGTCTGCCGACCCACTGCCCCCAGTGGACCCCTCTCTGCATACCTGATGCCCCGCCACAGACCTCTGTCTGCAGATCTGATGCCCTAGCAGACTCTGTCTGTAGATCAGATGCCCCCGCAGACCTCTGTCTCCAAACCCGATGAACCCAAAGACCTCTGTCTGCAGACACGATGCCTGCACAGACCTCTGTCTGTAGACCGTTTGCCCCCGCAGAATCTGTCTGCAGGCCATGCCCCCACAGACCTCTGTCTCCAAACTCAATGCCCCCACAGACCTCAGTCTGCCGGCCTGATGCCCCACAGACCTTTGTATGCAGAAACGATGCCCTCAGAGACCTCTGTCTGCAGACTCGAAGCCCCCACAGACCTCTGTCTGCACACCCGATGCCCCACAGACCTCTGCCTGCAGACACGATGCCCCCTGAGACCTGTGTCTGCAGACCCAATGCCTCCACAGACCTCTGTCTGTAGATCTGATGCCCCACACACTGTCTGCAGTCCTGATGCCCCCACACACCGCTGCATGTAGCCCCGATGCCCCCACAGACCTCTGTTTGCAGACCCTATGCCGCCCAGACCTCTGACTGTAGACCGGATCACCCACATACTTCTGTCTGCAGTCCTGATGCCCCCACAAACCTCTGTCTGCAGACCTGATGCCCACAGCGGACCTCTGTCTGCAGACCGGATGACCCCACAGAACTTTGTTTGCAGACCTGATGACCCCACAGACCTCTGTCTGCAGACATTATGCCCCCACATACCTCTGTCTCCAGACCTGAAGCCCCCACCGGAGCTCTGTCTGCAGACCCGATGCCCTCGCAGACTCTGTCTGCAGACCAGATGCCCCCGCAGACCTCTGACTACAGACCGGATGCCCCCGTAGACCTCTGTGTGCAGACCTGATGCCGACAGTGGTCGTTGGTCTGCAGACCCGATGCCCCCACAGACCAATGTCTGCAGACCCGCTGCCCCCGCAGACGTCTCTCTGCAGAAACGGTGCCCCATAGACCCTCTTTCTGCAGACCCGATGAACCCATCAGACCTCTGTCTGCAGACGTGATGCCTCCACAGACCTCTCTCTGAAAACTGATGCCCCCACAGACCTCTGTCTGCACAATCGATGACCCCACATACATCTATTGCAGACCCAATGCCCGCAGCGGACCTGTATCGGCCGACCCGATGCCCCCACAGACCTCTGTCTGCAGACCCGATGCCCACAGAGACATTTGTCTGCAGACCCGATGCCCACACAGACCTCTATCTGCAGACCTGATGCCCCCAAATTCATCTGTCTGCAGACCCGATGCCCCCACGGACCTCTGTCTGCAGACACGATGCCCCAGAGACCTGTTTCTGCAGACCCGATGCCCACACATACCTCTGTCTGCTGACCCGATGCCCCCACAGACGTCTGTCTGCAGACCCGATGACCCCACAGACCTCTGTCTGCAGACACGATGCCCCCCTCAGACCTTGTTCTGCAGACACAACGTCCTCACAGACTCTGTCTGCAGACCAGATGCCCCCAGCAGACATCTGTCTGTAGACCTGATGCCCCCAAGACCTCGATCTGCAGACTAATGACCCCATAGACCTCTCTGTGCAAACCTGATGCCACACAGACCCTGTCTGTTGACCGCATGCCCACACAGACCTCTGTACGCATACCCGATGTCTGCACAGACCTCTGTCTGCAGACCCGATGCCCACAGAGACATCTGTCTGCAGACCCGATGCCCTCACAGACCTCTTTCTGCAGACCCGATGAACCAGCAGACCTCTGTCTGAAGACCCAATACCCGAACAGACCTCTTTCTTCAGACACAATTCCCAACAGACCCTCAGTCTGCAGACCTGATGCCCCCAGCGGACATCTGTCTGCAGACCTGATGCCCCCACAGACCTCTATCTGCAGACTAATGACCCCACAGACATCTATCTGCAGACTAATGACCCCACAGACCTCTGTCTACAGACCCGATGCCCCCACGAACCTCTGTCTGCACACCCGATGCCCCACAGACCTCTGCCTGCAGACACGATGCCCCCAGAGACCTGTGTCTGCAGACCCAATGCCTCCACAGACATCTGTCTGTAGTTCTGATGCCCCACACACTCTGTCTGCAATCCTGATGCCCCCACACACTGCTGTATGTAGCCCCGATGCCACCACAGACATCTGTTTGCAGACCCGATGCCCCCGCAACCTCTGCCTACAGACCCGATACCTCCGCAGATCTCTGTCTGCAGAGTCGATGCCCCCACAGACCGCTGTCTGTAGATCTGATGCCCCCTCAGACATCTGCCTGCAGATCCTATGCCCCCACCGAGCTCTGTTTGCGGACCCAATGCTCTCGCAACCTCTCTCTGCAGACCAGATGCCCCGCAGACCTCTGTCTGCAGACCCGATGCACCCATAGACTTCTGTTTGCAGACCCATGCCGCCACAACCTGTGTCTGCACAAGTGATGTCCCACACTCTCTGCCTGGATACACGATGCCCCCACGGAACTCTGTCGGCAGAGCCGATGCCACCACAGACCTCTGTCTGCAGACCTGATGCCCCAAGAGACCTCTGCCTGAAGAAAAGATGCCCCCGGCACACCACTATCTGCAAACCCGATGCCCCCAGAGACCTTTGTCTGCACACCCGATGCCCCCAGCGGAACTCTGTCTGAAGACCCGATGCACTCACACTTCCCTCTCTGCTGACCCGATGCCTCCACAGACTTCTCTCTGCAGATCCGATGCCACCACAAACCTCAGTCTGCAGACCCGATGCCCTACAGACCTCTGTCTGCAGACCCGATGCCCCCCAGAAGACCTCTGTCTGCAGACCCGATGCCCTCGTACACTCTGTCTGAGGACCAGATGACCCCGCAGACCTCTGTCTCCAGACCCGATGCCCCCATAGACCTCTGTATGCAGACCTGATGCCGACAGCGGTCGTCGGTCTGCAGACGCGATGCGCCTACAGACCTCTGTCTGCACTACAGACCTCTGTCTGCAGACCCGATGCCCCCGCAGACCCCTGTATGAAGACCAGATGCATCTGCAGACGTCTGCCTGCAGACCCTATGTAATCCCAGCCTCTGGCTGAAGACCAGACGCCCAAGCAGACCTCTGTCTCCATACCCGATGCCCCCACTGACCTCAGTCTGCGGACCCGATGCACAAACAGAGCTCTGTCTGCAGACCTGATGCCCCCATAGACCTGTGTCTGCAGATCCCATGCCCCTGCAGACTCTGTCTGCACACCATGACGCCGCAGACCTCTGTCTGCAGACCCGATGCCACTACAGACCTCTGTCTGTAGACACGATGCCCCCAGAGACTTCTGTCTGAAGACCCGATGCCCACACAGAAATCTGTCTGCAGACCTGATGCCCCCACATACCTCTGTCTGCAGACCCGATGCCCCCACAGATCTCTGTCTGAAGACACGATGCCCCCAGAGGACCACTGTCTGCATACCCGATGCTTACACAGACCTCTGTCCGCAGACCCGATGCCACCACAGACCTCTATCTGCAGACACGAAGTGCCCCCTCAGACTTTGTTCTGCAGACACGATGTCCTCGCAGACCTCTGTCTACAGACCCGATGCTCCCATAGACCTCTGTGTGCAGACCTGATGGCAAAAACGGTTGTCTGTCTGCAGACGCACTGCCCCCACAGACCTCTGTCTGCAGGCCCGATGCCCCCACAGACCTCTGTCTGCAGACCCAATGCCCCCACAGACCTCTGTCTGCAGACCCGATGCCACCCCAGAACTCTGTCTGCAGACCCCATGCACCCACAGACCTCTGTCTGCAGACCCAAAGCTCCCTGTGACCTCTGTCTGCATACCCGATGCTGGCCCGCAATACTCTGTCTGGAGACCTAATGCCCTAGCAGACTCTGTCTGCAGACCAGATGCCCATGCAGAACTCTGTCTACAGCTACGATGCCCGCCTAGACCTCTGTCTGCATACCTGGTGCCAACAGCGGTCGTCTGTCTGCAGACCCGATGAACACACAGACCTCTGTCTGCACACCCGATGCCCCCAGCGTACCTCTGTCAGCAGACCGATGCCCCCACAGACCTCTGTCTGCAGACCCGATGCTCCAACAGACCTCTGTCTGCAGACCCACTGCCCCCAGCTGACCTCTATCTGCAGACACTATTCCCCCTCAGACTCTCTCTGTAGACCAGATGCCCCAGCAGACCTCTGTCTCCAAACCCGATGCATCATAGACCTCTTTCTGCATACCCGATGCCAACAGCGGTCGTCTGCCTGCGGACCCGATGCCCCCACAGACCGATATCTGCAGACTGGATGCCCCCGCAGACTCTGTCTCCAGACCATAACCCGCAGACTTCTTTGCTCCATACTCAATGTCCCCACAGACCTCTGTCTGCAGACACGATGCCCATAGCGGACCTCCGTCTGCAGACACGATGCGGCCACAGACCTCTGTCTACAGACCCGATGCCCCCAAAGACCTCTTTCTGCAGACCCGATGAACCCACAGACCTCTCTCTGCAGAAACGATGCCCCCAGAGACCTGGGTCTGCAGACCCGATACCCACACAAACCTCTGTCTGCAGACCTGATGCCCCCAAAGACCTCTGTCTGCAGACCCGATGCCACCACAAAACTCAGTCTGCAGACCCGATGCCACCACAAACCTCAGTCTGCAGACCCGATGCCCCCCATCAGACCTCTGTCTGCAGACCCGATGCCCTCGTAGACTCTGTCTGCAGACCAGATGCCACCACATACCTCAGTCTGCAGACCCGATGCCCCCACAGACCTCTTTCTGCAGACCCGATGCCCCCCAGGAGACTTCTGTCTGCAGACCCGATGCCCTCGTAGACTCTGTCTGCAGACCAGATGCCCCCGCAGACCTCTGTCTAAAGACCCGATGTCCCCATAGACCTCTGTGTGCAGACCTGATTCCGACAGCAGTCGTCTGTCTGCAGACCCGATGCGCCTGCAGACCTCTGTCTGCAGACCCCATGCACCTGCACGCCTCTGTATGCAGAACCGATGCTTCCGCAGACATCTGTCTGCAGATCCTATGTCCTCCCAGCCTCTGGCTAAAGACCAGATGCCCATGCAGACCTCTGTCTCCATACCCGATGCCCCCTCAGCCCTCAGTCTTAGGACCCGATGCCCAAACAGAGCTCTGTCTGCAGTACCGATGCCCCCACAGACCTCTGTGTACAGACATGATGCCCCCAGAGGACCTCTGTCTGCAGACCCTATGATCAACAGACCTCTCTCTGAAGACCTGATACCTCTCAGACCTCTGTTGTCAGACCCGATATCCCCACAGACCCTCTGTCTGCAGACCCGATGCCCCCAGCGGACATTTGTCTGCAGTCCTGTAGCCCCCACAGACCTCTCTCGGCAGACTGATGCCCCCACAGACCCTGTCTGTTGACCGGATGCCCCCACAAACCTCTGTCTGCAGACTTGATGCCAGCACATACGTCTATCTGCAGACCCGATGCCCCCAAAGACCTCTGTGTGGAGACCCACTGCCTCCAGCATACCTCTGTCTACAGATCTGATGTGCCCATAGACCTCTGTCTGTAGACCTGATGCCAACAGCGTACATCTGTCTGCAGACCTGTAGCCCCCAGAGTCCTCTCTCGGCAGACTGATGCCCCCACAGACCTGAGTCTGCAGACGTGATGCCTTCAGCGGACCTCTGTCGGTAGACCCGATGACCCACAGACCTCTGTTTGCAGACCTGATGCCCCCACAAACCTCTGTCTGCAGACCCGATGCCCCCACAGACCTCTGTCTGCAGACCCGATGCCCCCAGCGGACCTCCGTCTGCAGACCCGATGCCACCACAGACCTCTGTCTACAGACCTGATGACACCACAAACCTCTTTCTGCAGAACTCATGCCCTCAGCGGACATCCGTCTGCAGACCCCACAGACCTCTGTCTGCAGACCTGATGCACCCACAGACCTCTGTTTGCAGACCCGATGCCCCCATCGGACTTCTGTCTACAGACCTGATGCCCCCAGACTCCTCTGTCTTGAGACCCGATGCCCTAAGAGTCTTCTGTCTTGAGACCCGATGCCCCCATAAACCTCTGTGTGCAGACCTGTTGCCAACAGCGGTCGTCAGTCTGCAGACAAGATGCCCCCACAGACCTTTGTCTGTAGACCGGATGCCCCCACAGACTCTGTCTGCAGACCATGCCCCGACAGACCACTGTGTCCATACTCAATGCCCCCACAGACCTCAGTATGCAGTCACGATGCCCCCACAGACCTCTGTCTGTAGACCGGATTCCCCCGCAGAATCTGTCTGCAGACCATGCCCCCACAGACCTCTGTCTCCATACTCAATGCCCCCACAGACCTCAGTCTGCAGGCCTGATGCGCCACAGACCTTTGTATGCAGAAACGATGCCCTCAGAGACATCTGTCTGCAGACCCGATGCCCCCACAGACCACTGTCTGCAGACCCGATGTCCCCAGTGACCCCTGTGTGCAGACCCGATGCCCCCACAAAAATCTGTCTGCACCTGATGCCCCCATTGACCTCTCTCTGCAGACCCGATTCCCCCATAGACCTCTGTCTGCAGACCCGATGCCCCCACAGACCTCTGTCTGAAGTCCGAATGCCCCCAGTGGACCTTTGTTTGTGGACCCGATGCCCCAAGCTGACCTCTGTCTGCAGACCCGATGCTCCCACAGACCTCTGTATGCAGAGCCAAATCCACCAGAGACCTCTGGCCAGAGAACTGATGTGCCCGCAGACTTCTTTCAGCAGACCCGATGCCCCCACAGACCTCTGTCTTCAGACCCGATGCCTCGACAGACCTCTGTCGGCAGACCTGATGCCCGAAGTGACCTCTGTCTGCAGACCCGAAGGTCGGACAGAAATCTGTCTGCAGACCCAATGCCTCCACTAACCTCTGTCTGCAGACTGGATGGCCCCAGCGGAACTCTGTCTGCAGACTCAATGCCCTAGCAGACTCTGTCTGCAGACCAGATGCCCCCGCAGACCTCTGACTCCAAACCCGATGCACCCAAAGACCTCTGTCTGCAGACCCGATGCCCCCACAGACCTCTGTCTGTAGACCGGATGCCCCCGCAGACTCTGTCTGCAGACCATGCCCTGACAGACCACTGTCTCCATACTCAATGCCCCCACAGACCTCAGTATGCAGGCACGATGCCCCCACAGACCTTTGTATGCAGAAACGATGCCCTCAGAGACCTCTGTCTGCAGACACGATGTCCCGATGTCCCCATAGACCTCTGTCTACAGATCCCGAAACCCAAAGAGGACCTCTGTCTGCAGAGCCCATGGTCAAAGTGGACCTCTGTCTGCAGACCAGATGCCCCCACAGACATCTGTCTGCAGACCTGATGCCCCCAGAGACCTCTGTTTGCAGACCAGATGCACCCACGGACCTCTATCTGCAAACACGATGCCCACAGAGACCTCTGTCTGTAGACACGAAGCCCCCACAGACCTCTGTCTCCAGACCCAATGCCCCCAGCGGACCTCTGTTTGCAGAACCGATGACCACAGAGACCTCTCTCTGCAGACCCAATGCCCCCACTGGACCTCTGTGTGCAGACCCGATGCCCCCAGCGGACCTCTGTCTGCAGACTCGATGCCCCCATAGACCTCTGTCTCTAGACCTGATTCCAACAGTGGTCGTCTGCCTGCAGACCCGATGCCACCAAAGACCTCTGTCTGTAGACCAGATGCCCCCAGAGGACCTCTCTCTGCAGACCCGATGCCCCCAAAGTGCTATGTTTGCAGACCCACTACCCCCAGCTGAACCCTGTCTGCATACACGATGCCCCCATCGCAGACCTCTGTCTGCAGATACGATGCCTTAGCAGACTCAGTCTGTAGACCTGATGCCTCCACAGACCTCTGTCTGTACACATGATGCACACATAGACCTCTGTCTGTAGACGCGATGCCCACACAGACCTCTGTCTGCAGTCCCGATGCACCAACAGACCTCTGTCTGCTGACCAGATGCCCCCAGCGAACCTCTTTCTGCAGACTCAATGCCCTAGCAGAATCTCTCTGCAGACCAGATTCCCCCGCAGACTTCTTTCTGCAGACCCGATGCCCCCACAGACCTCTGTCTTTAGACCCGATGCCTCCCCAGACCTCTGTCTGCCGACCTGATGCCCATAGTGACCTCTGTCTGCAGAACCGATGCCCGAAAACAGAAATCTGTCTGCAGACCCAGTGCCCCCACTGACCTCTGTCTGCAGACTCGATGCCCCAAGAGACCTCTGTCTGCAGACCAGATGGCCCCAGCAGACCTCTGTCTGCAGACTCGATGCCCTAGCAGACACTGACTGCAGACCAGATGCCCCTGCAGACCTCTGTCTACAGACTCAATGCCCCCAAAGACCTCTGTCTCCAGACCTGATTCCAACAGTGGGCGGCTGCCTGCAGACCCGATGCCACCAAAGACCTCTGTCTGTAGACCAGATGCCCCCAGAGGACCTCTCTCTGCAGACCCGATGCCCACAAAGACCTATGTTTGCAGACCCACTGCCCCCAGCAGACCCCTGTCTGCATACCCGATGCCCCTCCCGCAGAACTCTGTCTGCAGATACGATGCCCTAGCAGACTCTGTCTGTAGACCAGATGCCCCAGCAGACCTCTGTCTCCAAACCCGATGCACCCAAAGACCTCTGTCTGCAGACCCGATGCCTACAGCGGTCGTCTGTCTGCAGAACCGATGCCCCCACAGACCTCTGGCTGTAGACCGGATACCCCCGCAGATTCTGTCTGCAGACCATGCCCCGACAGACCACTGTCTCCATACTCAATGCCCCCACAGACCACAGTCTTCAGGCCCGATGCCCCCACAGACATTTGTATGCAGAAACAATGCCCTCAGAGACCTCTGTCTGCAGGCCCGATGCCCCCACAGACCTCTTTCTGCAGACCCGAAGCCCCCAGTGGACCTTTGTCTGAAGAACCCATGGCTAAAGTGGACCTATGTCTGCAGACCCGATGCCCCCACCGACCTCTGTCTGCAGACCTGCTGCCCCCAGAGACCTCTGTCTGCAGACCCGATGCACCCACGGACCTCTATCTGCAAACCCAATGCCCCCAGAGACCTCTGTCTGCAGATAGGATGTGCCCACACACCTCTGTTTGTAGACCCAATGCCCCCTAGACCTCTGTCTGGAGACCCATTGCCACCACAGAACTCTTTCTGCAGATGTGATGCCCCCAGTGGACCTCTGTCTGCAGACCCGATGCCCCCACAGACCTCTCTCTACAGACCCGAAGACCCCAGTGGACCTCGGTCTGCAGAGCCCATGGCCGAAGTGGACATCTGTCTGCAGACCCGATGCCCACACAGACCTCTGTCTGCAGAGCCAAATCCATCAGAGACCTCTGGCTGGAGACCCGAATCGCCCGCAGACTTCTTTCTGCAGACCCGATGCCCCCACAGACCTCTGTCTTTAGACCCGATGCCTCCACAGACCTCTGTCTGCAGACCTGATGCCCCCAGCGGACCTCCGTCTGCAGACCTGATTCCCCAACAGGACCTCTGTCTGCATACCCGATGCCCACACAGACCTCTGTTTGCAGACCCGATGCCCCAACAGGCGCTCTGTCTGCAGGCCGATGAACCCTCAGACCTCTGTCTGCAGACCCGATGCCACCACAGACCTCTGTCTGAAGACACGATGTCCCCAGCGGACCTCTGTCTGCACACCTGATTCCCCCACAAACCTCTGCCGCAGACCCGATGCTGCCATAGACCACTGTCTGGCCGACCCAATGCACCCAAACACCTCCGTCTGCAGACCCGATGCCCCACAGACTTCTGTCTGCAGACCGGATGCAACCAAAGACCTCTGTCTGCAGAACCAATGCCACCACCGAACCTCTGTCTGCAGACCCGATGCCCCCAGGGGACCTCTCTCTGCAGACCCGATGCCCCCACAGACCTCTGTCTGCAGACCCAATGACCCCACAGTCCTCTGTCTGCAGACCCGATGCCTCCACAGACCTCTGTCTGCAGACCCGATGCCTACAGCGGTTGTCTGTCTGCAGAACCGATGCCCACACAGACCTCTGTCTGTAGACCGGATGACCTTGCAGACTCTGTCTGCAGACCATGCCCCGACAGACCACTGTCTCCATACTCAATGCCCCCACAGACCTCAGTCTTCAGGCCCGATCACCCACAGACCTTTCTCTGCAGAAACAATGCCCTCAGAGACCTCTGTCTGCAGACACGATGTCCGCACAGACCTCTGTCTGCAGACCCGAAACCCAAAGCAGACCTCTGTCTGCAGACCCCTTGGTCAAAGTGGACCTCTGTCTGCAGACCCGATGCCACCACAGACCTCTGTCTGCAGACCTGATGCCCCCAGAGACCTCTGTATGTAGACCAGATGCACCCACGGACCTCTATCTGCAAACATGATGCCCACAGAGACCTCTGCCTGCACACCCAATGCCCCCATAGACCTCTGTCTGTATAACCGATGCTCCCACGGAACTCTCTCTGCATAACCGATGCCCCCACTGGACCTCTGTGTGCAGACCCGATGCCCCCAGCGGACCTCTGTCTGCAGACCCTATGCCTCCACAGACCTCTGTCTGTACACCCGATGCATGCATAGACCTCTGTCTGCAGACGCGATGCCCACACAGACCTCTGTCTGCAGTCCCGATGCAGCAACAGATTTCTGTCTGCAAACCCGATGCCACCAGCGGATGTCCGTCTGCAGACCCGATGATCCACATACCTCTGTCTGCAGACCCGTTGCCCCACAGACCTCTGTCTGCTGACCCGAAGCCCCACAGACCTCTGTCTGCAGACCCGATGCCCCCACAGACCCCTGTCTGCAGAACCGAAGCCCCTGTGGACCTCTGTCTGCAGACCCGATGCTGCCATAGACCTCTGTCTGCAGACCCAATGCCCCCAGAGGCCTCTGTCTGCAGACCCTATGCTGCCAGAGGACCTCTGTCTGCAGAAGCGATGCTCCCAGTGACCACTGTCTGCAGACCCGATGCCCCCATAGACCTCTGCCTGCAGAACCGATGGTCCCACAGACCTCTGCAGACCCAATGTGCCACAGACCTCTGTCTGTGGACACGATGCCCTCCGCAGACCTCGTTCTGAAGACCTGATGCCCTCGCAAACTCTGTCTGCAATCCAGGTGCCCCTGCAGACCTCTGTCTACAAACCTGATGCCAAAAGCGGTCATCTGTCTGCAGACCTGTAGCCCACACAGACCTCTCTCGACAGACTGATGCACACAGACCTCTGTCTGCAGGCCCGATGCCCCCACGAACCTCTGTCTGCAGACCCAAAGCCCCCACAGATCTCTGTCTGCAGATCTGATGCCCAGCAGACTCTGTGTGCAAACCATAACCCCGAAGACCTCTGTCTGCAGACCCGATGCCCAAACAGACCTCTGTCTGCAAACACGAAGCCGCCACAGACCTCTTTCTGCAGACCTGATGCCAAAAGGGGTCGTGTGTCTGCAGACCCGATGCCCACTCAGACTTCTGTCTGCAGATCCGATGCCACCACAGACCTCTGTCTGCAGACCGGATGCCATCCCAGACCTCTGTCTGCAGTCCCGATGCCCCCACAGACCTCTGTCTGCAAACCCGATGACACCAGCGGACGTCCGTCTACAGACCTGATGTCCCACAAACCTCTGTCTGCAGACCCGATGCCCCACAGACCACTCTCTGCAGACACGATGCCACCAAAGACCTCTGTCTGTAGAACTGATGCCCCCAGCGGACCACCGTCTGCAGAACTGATGCCTCCTGCAGACCTCTGTCTACAAACCTGATGCCAAAAGCGGTCATCTGTCTGCAGACCTGTAGCCCACACAGACCTCTCTCGACAGACTGATGCACACAGACCTCTGTCTGCAGGCCCGATGCCCCCACGAACCTCTGTCTGCAGACCCAAAGCCCCCACAGATCTCTGTCTGCAGATCTGATGCCCAGCAGACTCTGTGTGCAAACCATAACCCCGAAGACCTCTGACTGCAGACCCGATGCCCACACAGACCTCTGTCTGCAAACACGAAGCCGCCACAGACCTCTTTCTGCAGACCTGATGCCAAAAGGGGTCGTGTGTCTGCAGACCCGATGCCCCCACAGACCTCTGTCTGCAGAACCGATGCCCCATTTTACCTCTGTCTGCAGACCGGATGCCATCCCAGACCTCTGTCTGCAGTCCTGATGCCCCCACAGACCTCTGTCTGCAAACCCGATGACACCAGCGGATGTCCGTCTGCAGACCCGATGTCCCACAAACCTCTGTCTGCAGAACCGATGCCCCACAGACCACTCTCTGCAGACGTGATGCCACCAAAGACCTCTGTCTGTAGAACTGATGCCCCCAGCGGACCACCGTCTGCAGACCTGATGCCTCCCCAGACTTTTGTCTGCAGACAAGATGCCCCCAGCGGACCTCTGTCTGAATACCCGAAGCTCCCACAGACCTCTCTCTGCAGACACGACGCACCACAGGTCATCAGTCTGCAGACCCGATGCCCCAGCGGACATCTGTCTGCAGACCTGATGCTCCCACAAACCTCTATCTGCAGAATGATGAACCCACAGACCTCTCTCTGCAGACCTGATGCCACACAAACACTGTCTTTTGACCGGATGTCCCCACAGACCTCTGTCTGCGGACCCGATGCCCCCACAGACCTCTGTCTGCAGACCTGATGCCCACACAGACATATGTCTTCAGACCCGATGCCTCTACAGACCTCTGTCTGCAGACCCGATGCCCGTAGTGACCTCTGTCTGCAGACCCGATGCCCACACAGAAATTTTTCTGCAGACCCAATGCCCCCACTGACCTCTGTCTGCAGACCCGATGCCCCCACAGACCTCTGTCTGCAGACCGGATGCCCCCAGCGGACCTCTGTCTACAGACTCAATGCCCCCAAAGACCTCTGTCTCCAGACCTGATTCCAACAGTGGTCGTCTGCCTGCAGACCCGATGCCACCAAAGACCTCTGTCTGTAGACCAGATGCCTCCAGAGGACCTCTCTCTGCATTCCCGATGCCCCCAAAGACCTATGTTTGCAGACCCACTGCCCCCAGCAGACCCCTGTCTGCATACCCGATGCCCCCCCGCAGAACTCTGTCTGCAGATACGATGCCCTAGCAGACTCTGTCTGTAGACCAGATGCCACCGCAGACCTCTGTCTCCAAACCCGATGCACCCAAAGACCTCTGTCTGCAGACCCGATGCCCCCACAAAAATCTGTATGCAGACCCGATGCCCCCATTGACCTCTGTCTAAAGACCCGATGCCTCCACAGACCTCTGTCTGAAGTCCGGATGCCACCAGTGGACATTTGTTTGCAGACCCCATGCCCCAAGCGGACCTCTGTCTGCAGAACCGATGCTCCCACAGACCTCTGTATGCAGAGCCAAATCCATCAGAGACCTCTGGCTGGAGACCCGATGCGCCCACAGACTTCTTTCTGCAGACCCTATGCCCCTACAGACCTCAGTCTTCTGGCCCGATGCCCCCACAGACCTTTGTATGCAGAAACAATGCCCTCAGAGACCTCTGTCTGCAGACACGATGTCCCCATAGACCTCTGTCTGCAGACCCGAAGCCCAAAGCGGACCTCTGTCTGCAGACCCCTTGGTGAAAGTGGACCTCTGTCTGCAGACCCGATGTCCCCACAGACCTCTGTCTGCAGACCTGATGCCCCCAGAGACCTCTGTCTGCAGACCAGATGCACCCACGGACCTCTATCTGTAAACACGATGCCCACAGAGACCTCTGTCTGCAGACACGAGGCCCCCACAGACCTCTGTCTCTAGACCCGATGCCCCCAGCGGACCTCTGTTTGCAGACCGATGACCCCAGAGACCTCTGTCTGCAGACCCAATGCCCCCATAGACCTCTGTCTGTAGAACCGATGCTCCCACGGACCTCTCTCTGCATACCCGATGCCCCCACTGGACCTCTGTGTGCAGACCCGATGCCCCCAGCAGACCTCTGTCTGCAGACCCGATGCCCCCACTGACCTCTGTCTGCAGACCTGATGCCCCCACAGACCCCTGTCTGCAGAACCGAAGCTCCTGTGGACCTCTGTCTGCAGACCTGATGCCCCCACAGACCTCTGTCTACAGAACCGATGCCCCCAAGACCTCTGTCTAGAGACCCGATGCCCCGACAGACCTCTGTGTGCAGACGTGAAGGCCCCAGCAGACCTCTGTCTGCTGACCCGATGCCCCCAGCGGACCTCCGTCTGCAGACCTGATGCCTCCACAGACCTCTGTTTTCGGATCCCGGTGCCCCCACAGACCTCTGTCTGCAGAAATGATGCCCCCAGAGACCTCTGTGTGGAGACGCGATGCCCCCACAGACCTCAGTCTGCAGACTCGATGCCCACAGAGACCTCTGTCTGCAGACCCGATTCCCTCGCAGACTCTGTCACTGACAAGATGCCCCCGCAGACCTCTGTCTACAGACCCGATGCCCCATTTTACCTCTGTCTGCAGACCTGATGCCAACAGCGGTGGTCTCTCGGCAGACCTGATGCCCCCACATACCTCTGTCTGCAGTCCCGATGCCCCCAGCGGACCTCTGTCTGCAGAACCGATGCCCCCACAGACCTTTTTCTGCAGAGCTGATGCCCCCACAGACCACTGTCTGCAGACCCGATACCCCTAGTGGACCTCTGTCTGCAGACCCGATGCACTCGCAGACTCTGTCTCAATACTAGCTTCCCCCGCAGACCTCTGTCTACAGACCGGATGCCCCAATTGACCTCTGTCTGCAGACCTGATGCCAACAGCGGTCGTCTTTCTGCCGACCCGATGCTCCCAGAGACCTCTGTCTGCAGACCCGATGCCCCCAGATACCTCTGTCTGCGGACCCGATGCCCCCAGAGACATGTTTCTGCGGACTCGATGCCTCCAGAGACCTCTGCAGACCCGATGCCCCCAGAGGACCTCTGTCTGCAGACCTGATGACCCAACAGACCTCTGTCTGAAGTCACGATGCCCCAAGAGACCTCTGTCTGCAGAACCAATGCACCCACAAACCTCTGTCTACAGTCCGAAGCACACAAAGACCTCTGTCTGCAGACCCGATTCCCCCACCGGACTTCTGTCTGCAGACCCATTGCCCCCACGGACCTCTGTCTGCAGACCTGATGCCTGCAGAGACCTCTGTCTGCAGACCCGGTGCCCACAGATACCCCTGGCTGGAGACCCGATGCCCCCACCTACATCTGACTGCATACCCGATGCCCCCACGTACATCTGTCTGCAGACCTGATGCCTCCACAGACCTCTGTCTGCAGACGCGATGCCCCCAGATACCTTTTTTCTGGAGACCCAAAACCCGCAGAGACCTCTGTCTGCGAACCCGATGCCCCCAGAGACCTTTTTCTGCAGACTCGATGCCCCCAGAGACCTCTGTCTGCAGGCCCGATGCCCTAAGAGGACCTCTGTCTGCAGACCCGATTCCCCCACAGACCTCTGTCTGCAGTCAAGATGCCCCCAGAGAAATCTGTCTGCAGACCCAATGCCCCCATTGACCTCTGTCTGCAGAACCGATTCCCCCATAGACCTCTGTCTGCAGACCCGATGCCCCCACAGACCTCTGTCTTAAGACCGGATGCCCCCACGGACCTCTGTCTACAGAATTGATGCCTCCATGGACCTCTGTCTTCAGACACGATGCACCCACAGACCTCTGTCTGCAGACCCGATGTCCCACACAGACCTCTGTCTGCAGACCAGATGCCCCCACAGAAATCTGTCTGCAGACCCAATGCCCCCATTGACCTCTGTCTGCAGAACCGATTCCCCCACAGACCTCTGTCTGCAGACCCGATGCCCCCACAGACCTCTGTCTGCAGATCACGATGCCCCCACAGAACTCTGTCTGCAGACCCAATGCCCCCACTGACCTCTGTCTGCAGACCCGATTCCCCCATAGACCTCTGTCTGCAGACCCGATGCCCCCACAGACCTCTGTCTGCAGACCGGATGCGCCCACGGACCTCTGTCTGCAGAATTGATGCCTCCACGGACCTCTGTCTTCAGACACGATGCCCCCACAGACCTCTGTCTGCAGACCCGATGTCCCACACAGACCTCTGTCTGCAGACACAGATGCCCCCCACAGAACTCTGTCTGCAGACCCAATGCCCCCATCGACCTCTGTCTGCAGAACCGATTCCCCCATAGACCTCTGTCTGCAGACCCGATGCCCCCACAGACCTCTGTCTTAAGACCGGATGCGCCCACGGACCTCTGTCTACAGAATTGATGCCTCCATGGACCTCTGTCTTCAGACACGATGCACCCACAGACCTCTGTCTGCAGACCCGATGTCCCACACAGACCTCTGTGTGCAGACCCGATGCCCCCAGCGGACCTCTGTCTGCAGAACCAATGCCCCCAGGTGACCTCTGTCTGCATACCTGATGCTGGCCCGCAATCCTCTGTCTGCAGACCTAATGCCCTAGCAGACTCTGTCTGCAGACCAGATGCTCCTGCAGAACTCTGTCTACAGACACGATGCCCCCATAGACCTCTGTCTGCAGACCTGGTGCCAACAGCGGTCATCTGTCTGCAGACTCGATGCCCCCCACATACTTCTGTCTGCAGACCCGAAGCCCACAGCGGACCTCTGTCTGCAGACCCGATGCCCTCACAGACCTCTGTCTGCAGACTAATGACCCCATAGACATCTCTGTGCCAACCTCATGCCACACAGACCCTGTCTGTTGACCGGATGCCCCCACAGAACTCTGTCTCCAGACCTGATGCCCACAGTGGACCTATGTCTGCAGACCCGATGCCTAACAGACCTCTGTCTGCAGACCGGATCCCCCACAGACCTTTGTCTGCAGACCCGATGCCCCCGCAGACTCTGTCTGCAGACCAGATGCCCCTGCAGACCTCTGTCTAGAGACCTGATGCCAAAGCAGTCGTCTTTCTGCAGACTTGATGCCCCGACAGACCTATGTCTGCTGACCCGATACCCCCACAGACCTCTGTCTGCAAACCCGATGCACCCACAGACCTCTGTCTGCAGACCTGATGCCAAAAGGGGTCATCTGTCTGCAGACCCAATGCCCCCACAGATCTCTGGCTGCAGACCCGATGCCCCCACAGACCTCTGTCTCCAGACCGGATGCCATCCCAGACCTCTGTCTGCAGTCCCGATGCCCCCACAGACCTCTGTCTGCAAAGCCGATGACACCAGCGGACGTCCGCCTGCAGACCCGATGTCCCACACACCTCTGTCTGCAGACCCGATGCCCCACAGACCTCTGTCTGCAGACCAGATGCCCCCACAGAAATCTGTCTGCAGACCCAATGCCCCCATTGACCTCTGTCTGCAGAACCGATTCCCCCATAGACCTCTGTCTGCAGACCCGATGCCCCCACAGACCTCTGTCTTAAGACCGGATGCGCCCACGGACCTCTGTCTACAGAATTGATGCCTCCATGGACCTCTGTCTTCAGACACGATGCACCCACAGACCTCTGTCTGCAGACCCGATGTCCCACACACCTCTGTCTGCAGACCCGATGCCCCCACAGACCCTTGTCTGCAGTCCCGAATGCCCTGTGGACCTCTGTCTGCAGACCCGATGCCCCGAGAATCCTCTGTCTGCAGACCCGATGCGGCCACAGACTTCTGTCTGTAGACCCAATGCCCCCAGAGACATCTGTCTGCAGACCCGATGCCACCACAGACCTCTGTCTACAGACCCGAGCCCCCCAAACCTCTCTCTGTAGAACCGATGCCCCCAAGAGGCCTCTGTCTGCAGACCCGATGCACCCACAGACCTCTGTCTGCAGACCCGATGCCCCTAGAAGACCTCTGTCTGCAGAACCATGCCCACACAGACCACTGTCTGCACACCCGATGCAAACATAGACCTCTGTCTGCAGAACCGATGGTCTCTCAGACCTCTGTCTGTAGACCCGATGCCGGACAGACTTCTGTCTGCGGACACGATGCCCCCGGCAGATCTCGTTCTGGAGACCCGATGCCCTCGCAGACTCTGTCTGCAGTCCAGATGCCCCTGCAGACCTCTGTCTACAGACACGATGCTCCCATAGACCTATGTCTGCAGAACTGATGCCAAAAGCAGACGTCTCTTTGCAGACTTGATGCCCCCACCGACCTATATCAGCAGAATCAATGCCCCCACAGACCTCTGTCTGCACACCCGATGTCCCCAGCGGAACTCTGTCTGCATACCCGATACCCCCCGG
This sequence comes from Microtus obscurus, assembly GCA_963919715.1. Lineage (NCBI taxonomy): Eukaryota > Metazoa > Chordata > Mammalia > Rodentia > Cricetidae > Microtus > Microtus obscurus. The sequence continues at coordinate 50,681 of CAWTZC010001524.1, read as the reverse complement.
CAGACCTCCGTCTGCAGACCCGATGCCCCCAGAGACCTCTGTCTGTAGAACTGAAGACCCCAGCAGACCTCCGTCTGCAGACCCGATGCTCCCACAGACCTCTCTCTGCAGACACGATGCACCACAGAACATCAGTCTGCAGACCAGATGCCCCAGCGGACATCTGTCTGAAGACCTGATGCCCCCACAAGCCTCTATCTGCAGACTGATGACCCCAAAGACCTCTCTCTGCAGACCTGATGCCACAAAGACCCTGTGTTTTTACCGGATGCCCCCACAGACCTCTGTCTGCAGACCCGATGCCTCCACAGACCTCTGTCTGCAAACACAATGCCCCCAGCAGACCTCTGTCTGAAGACCCGATGCTCCCACAGACCCCTCTCCGCATACACAATGCACCACAGATCATCAGTCTGCAGATCCGATGCCCCCACTGACCTCTGTCTGCAGACCAGGTACGCCCACAGACCTCTGTCTGCAGATCCGATGCCCCCAGCGGACCTCCGTCTGCAGACCCGATGCTCCCACAGACCTCTGTCTGCAGACCCAATTCTCCCAGAGACCTCTGGCTGGAGACCCGATGCGCATGCAGACTTGTTTCTGAAGACCCTCATGTTTTCACAGACCTCTGTCTTCATACCCGATGCCTCCACAAACCTCTGTCTGCAGACTTGATGCCCGTAGTGACCTCTGTCTGCAGAACCGATGCCCACACAGAAATCTGTCTGCAGAACCGATGCCCCACTGACCTCTGTCTGCAGACCCGATTCCCCCACAGACCTCTGTCTGCAGACTGGATGCCCCCAGCGGACATCTGTCTGCAGACTCGATGCCTTAGCAGACTCTGTCTGCAGAACAGATGCCCCCATAGACCTCTGTCTGCAGACCCACTGCCCCAGCAGACCTCTGTCTGCAGAACCGATGCCTGCGCAGACTCTGTCTGCAGACCAGAAGCCCCCGCAGACCTCTGTCTCCAAACGCTATACAGCCATAGACCTTTGTCTGCAGACTCGATGCCTACAGCGGTCGTTGGTCTGCAGAACCGCTTTGCCCACACATCTCTGTCTGCAGAGCTGCCTATCCCGCAGACCTCTGTATGCAGCCCCAATGCCCCCGCGGACTCTGTCTGTCGACCAGATGTCCCCGCAGACCTCTGACTCCAAACCCGATGCACCCATAGACCTCTGTCTGTAGACGCGATGCCCACAGCTGTTGTTGTTCTGCAGAACCGATTCGCCCACAGACCTCTGTCTGCAGACCCGCTGCCCCCGCAGACCTCTGTATGCAGAACCGATGCCCCCACAGACCTCTGTATGCAGAACCGATGCCCCCGCAGACCTCTGTCTGCAGACCCTATGTCCTCGCAGACTCTGTCTGCAGACGAGATGCCAAAGCAAACCTCTGTCTCCGTACCCGATGCCCCAACAGACCTCAGTCTGTGGACCCGATGCCCCCACTGGACCTCTATCTGCAGACCCGACGCCCCCACTGGACCTCTGTCTGTAGACCCGATGCCCACACAGTCCTCCGTCTGGAGACCCGATGCCCCCACAGACCTCAGTCTGCAGACCCGATGCCCCCACAGACCTCTGTCTGCAGACCCGAAGCCCCCGCTGCAGACCTCGTTTTGCAGACCCGATGCTCCCAGGGAAACTCTGTTTGCAGAGCCGATGGCCCCAGGGAACATCTGTCTGGAGAACTTATGCCTCCACAACCTCTACCTGCAGACTATTGACGCCACAGACCTCTCTGTGCGGACCTGATGCCACACAGACCCTGTCTCTTGACTGGATGCCCCAAGAGACCTCTTTCTGCAGACCCTATGCCTCCAGCGAACCTCTGTGTGCAGATCCGATGCCACCACAGACCTCTGTCTGCAGACCCGATGCCCCAACAGTCCCTCTGTCTGCAGGCCGATGAACCCACAAACCTCTGTCTGCAGAGTCGATGCCCCCACAGACCGCTGTCTGTAGATCCGATGCCCCCTCAGACATCTGCCTGCAGATTCTATGCCACCACAGACCTCTGTTTGTGGACCCGATGCTTCCGCAACCTCTGCCTACAGACCCGATACCTCCGCAGACCTCTGTATGCAGACTCGATGCCACCACAGACCTCTGTCTGCAGACCCGATGACCCAAGAGTCCTCTGTCTTGAGACCCGATGCCCCCAGAGACCTCTGTCTTGAGACCCAATACCCCCAGAGACCTCTGTCTGTAGAACCGATGCCCCCACAGATCTCTGTCATGCAGACCCGATGAACCCTTTGATCTCTGTCGGCAGACCTGATGCCCCCAGTGGACATCTGTCTGCAGAACCGATGACCCACAGACATCTCTCGGCAGACTGATGCCCCCACAGACCTCGCTATGCAGACCTGATGCCCCACATCTGTTGAACGGATGCTACCACAGTCCTCTGTCTGCAGACCCAATGCCAGCAGAGACCCCTATCTGCAGACCCGATGCCCCGAAAGAACTCTGTCTGCAGACCCACTGCCGCAGCAGACCTCTGTCTACAGACCCGATGCCTGCGCACTCTGTCTGAAGACCAGAATCCCCCGCAGACCTTTGTCTACAGACCCGATGCCCCCACAAACCTCTGTCTGCAGACCCAATGCCACCACAGACGTCTGTCGGCAGTCCCGATGCCCCCAGCGGACCTCCGTCTGCAGACACGATGCCACCACAGACCTCTGTCTACAGACCCGATGGCCCCACAGACCTCTCTCTGCAGACCTAATGCCACACAGACCCTGTCTGTTGACCGGATGCCCCCACAGACCTCTGTCTGTAGACGGAATGCCAGCACAGACCCCTATCTGCAGACCGGATGCCCCCACAGACTCTGTCTGCAGACCAGATTCCCCCTCAGACCTCTTTCTGCAGACCCGATGCCCTCGCAAACTCTGTCTTCAGACCATGCCCCCGCTGACCTCCGTCTCCCTACCCAATGCCCTCATAGACATCAGTCTGCAGACCTGATGCCTCCACATACCTCTGTCTGCAGTCTCGATGCCCATACAGACCTCTGTCTGCAGACCTCATGCCCTCAGCCGTCATCCGTCTGCTGACCCCACAGACATCTGTCGGGAGAACAGATGCACACACAGATCTCTGTCTGCAGGCCCGATGCCTCCACCGAACTTCTGTCTACAGAACCGATGCCCCCCAGAATCCACTGTCTTGAGACCCGATGCCCCCAGTGTCCTCTGTCTTGAGACCCGCTGCCCCCATAGACCTCTTTGTGCAGACCTGTTGCCAACAGAGGTTGTCAGTCTGCAGAACGGATGCCCCCACAGACCTTTGTTTGCAGACCCGATGCCCCCACAGACCTCTGTCTGCAGACCGGATGCCCCCACAGACTTCTGTCTGCAGACACGAAGCCCCCACCGGAGCTCTGTCTGCAGACCAGATGCCACCACAGACCTCTGTCTACAGACCAGATGCCCCCATAGACCTCTGTGTGCAGACCTGATGCCGACAGCGGTCGTTGGTCTGCAGACCCGATGCCCCCACAGACCTCTGTCTGCAGACCCGCTGCCCCCGCATACCTTTGTATGCAGAACCGATGCCCCCGCAGACATCTGTCTGCAGACCCTATGTCCTCGCAGACTCTGTGTGCAGATCAGATGCCAACGCAGACCTCTGTCTCCGTACCCAATGCCCAAACAGACCTCATTCTGCGGACAAGATGCCCCCACTGTACCTCTGTCTGTAGACCCGATGCCCCCACACACCTATTTCTGCAGACCCGATGCCCACACAGACCTCTGTCTGCAGACCTGATGCCCCTACAGACCGCTGTCTGCAGACCAGAGGCCCCCACATACCTCTGTCTGCAGGCCCGATGCCCCCAGAGACCTCTGTCTGCAGACACAATGCCCCCACAGACCTCTGTAGACCCAATGGCCCCAAGACCTCTGTCTGGATACCAGATGGCCCTGCAGACCTCTGTCTACAGACCCGATGCCCCCATAGACCTCTGTCTGCTCACCAGGTACGCCCACAGACCTCTGTCTGCAGACCCGAAGCCCCCAGTGGACCTCTGTCTGCAGAGCCCATGGCCAAAGTGGACATCTGTCTGCAGACCCGATGGCCCCACGGACCTATGTCTGCAGACCCGATGCTCCCACAGACCTCTCTCTGAAAACTGATGCACCCACCGACCTCTGTCTGCACACTCGATGACCCCACATACATCTATTTGCAGACCCAATGCCCACAGCGGCCCTGTATCGGCAGACCCGATGCCCCCACAGACCTCTGTCTGCACACCCAATGCCCACAGAGACATCTGTCTGCAGACCCGATGCCCACACAGACCTCTATCTGCAGACCTGATGCCCCCAAAGACCTCTGTCTGCAGACCCGATGTCCCCACAGACCTCTGTCTGCAGACACCATGCCCCCAGAGACCTGTGTCTGCAGACCCGATGCCCACACATACCTCTGTCTGCAGACCTGATGCCCCCACAGACCTCTGTCTGCAGACACGATGCCCCAAGAGACCTGTCTCTGCAGACCTGATGCCCACACATACCTCTGTCTGCAGACCAGATGCCCCCACAGACCTCTGTCTGCATACGTGATGCCTCCACAGACCTCTGTCTGAAGACACGATGCCCCCAGCGGACCTCTGTCTGCAGACCCGATGCCTCCACAGACGTCTGTCCGCAGACCTGATGACCCCACAGACCTCTCTGTAGACCCGATGCCCCCACAAACCTCAGTCTGAAGACCTGATGCCACCACAGACCTCTGTCTGCAGACACGATGCCCCCCTCAGACCTTGTTCTGCAGACACAACGTCCTTGCAGACTCTGTCTGCAGACCAGATGCCCCCGCAGACCTCTGTCTACAGACCCGATGCACACATACACTCTCATTCTGCAGACCCGATGCCCCCAGCAGACATCTGTCTGTAGACCTGATGCCCCTCAGACCTCTATCTGTAGACTAATGACCCCATAGACCTCTCTGTGCAGACCTGATGCCACACAGACCTTGTCTGTTGACCGGATGCCCACACAGACCTTTGTACGCAGACCAGATGCCACAACAGACCTCTGTCTGCAGACCCACCGCCCCAGCTGACCTCTATCTGCAGACCCGTTTCCCCCTCAGATTCTGTCTGTAGACCAGATGCCCCCGCAGACTTCTGTCTCCAAACCCGATGCACGTGTAGACCTCGTTCTGCATACACGATGCCAATAGCGGTCATTTGTCAGTGGACCCGATGCCCCCACAGACCGATGTCTGCAGACTGGATGCCCGCAAAGACTCTGTCTGCAAACTGTACCCCCGCAGACCTCTTTGCTCCATACTCAATGTCCCCACAGACCTCAGTCTGCAGACCCGATGACCCCAGCGGATATCCGTCTGCAGACCCGATGCCCCCTCAGACCTCGGTCTGCATACCTGATGCCCCCAGCGGACCTCCGTCTGCAGACTCGATGCCCCAACAGTCCCTCTGTCTGCATACCCGATGCCCGCACAGACCTCTGTTTGCAGACCCGATGCCCCAACAGGCCCTCTGTCTGCAGGCCGATGAACCCACAAACCTCTGTCTGCAGACCCGATGCCCCCACAGACCTCTGTCTGAAGACCCAATGCCCCCGCAACCTCTGCCTACAGACCCGATACCTCCGCAGACCTCTGTCTGCAGAGTCGATGCCCCCACAGACCGCTGTCTGTAGATCCGATGCCCCCTCAGACATCTGCCTGCAGATTCTATGCCACCACAGACCTCTGTTTGTGGACCTGATGCTCCCGCAACCTCTGTCTGCAGACCCGATGCACCCACAGACTTCTGTTTGCAGACCCATGCCGCCACAACCTCTTTCTGCACAAGTGATGTCCCACACTCTCTGTCTGGAGACACGTTGCCCCCACGGAACTCTGTCTGCAGACCCGATGACAGCACAGACCTTTATCTGCATACCCGATGCCAACACACACCCCTGTCTGCAGACCTGATGCCCCCAGAGACCTCTCTCTTGAGACCCGATGGCCCCACAGACCTCTGTCTGCAGACGCGATGCCCCCACAAACCTCTGTCTGCAGACATGATGCCCTCACAGACCTCTGTCTGCAGACCCGATGCCCCCAGCGGACCTCTATCTGAAGACCCAATGCCCACACAGACCTCTGTCTGCAGACCTGATGCCCCCACAGACCTCTGCCTGCAGAACAGATGCCCCCGGCACACCACTATCTGCAAACCCGATTCCCCCAAAGACCTTTGTCTGCAGACCCGATGCTCCCAACGGAACTCTGTCTGCAGACCCGATGCACTCACACTCCCCTCTCTGCAGACCCGATGCCTCCACAGACTTCTGTCTGCAGACCAGATGCCACCACAAACCTCAGTCTGCAGACCCGATGCCCCCAGCGGTCCCCCATCTGTAGAAACGATGCCCCCACCGACCTCTGTCTACAGATCCAATGCCCCCACGGACCTCTTTCTGCAGACCCGATGAACCCACAGATCTCTGTCTGCAGACTTGATGCCACCAGCGGACCTCTGTCTGCAGAACCGATGACCCACAGACCTCTGTCTGCAGACCCGTTGCCCCATAGACCTCTGTCTGCAGACCCGATGCCCCCACAGACCCTCTGTATGCATACCGGATGCCACCATGGTATATCTGTCTGAAGACCTTTATCCCCTACAGACCTCTCTCGGCAGACTGATGCCCACACAGACCTCTCTCTGTAGACCTGATGACCCACAGTCCCTGTAGGTTGACCAGATGCCCCAACAGAACACTGTCTGCAGACCCGATGCCCCCGCAGACATCTGTCTGCAGACCCGTTGCCCTTACAAACCTCTGTCTGCAATCCCGATGCCCCCACAAATCTCTGTCTGTAGACCAGATACCCCCAGAGATTTCTGTCTGCAGACCTGATGTCCACAGCGGACCTCCGTCTGCAGACCCAATGACTCCAAAGACTTCTGTCTGGTGACCCGATGCCCCCAGAGACCTCTGTCTGCAGACCCGATGCACCGACAGACCTCTGTCTGTAGACCCAATGCCCCCACAGAACTCTGTCTGCAGACCCGATCCCACCACAGGCCTCTGTCTGCAGACCCAATGCCCCCACAAACCTCTGTCTGCAAACCTGATGCCCCCACCCATCTCTGTCTGTAGACCAGATACCCCCAGAGACCTCTTTCTGCAGATCTGATGTCCACAGTGGACCTCCGTCTGCAGACCCGATGCGTCCAAAGACCTCTGTCTGGAGAACTGATGCCCCCAGAGACCTCTGTCTGCAGACCCGATGCGACCACAGACCTCTGTCTGTAGACCCAATGCCCCCACAGAACTCTGTCTGCAGACCCGATCCCACCACAGACCTCTGTGTGCAGACCCGATGCCACCATAGACCTCTCTCTGCGGACCCGATGCCCCAAGAGGCAGTTGTCAGCAGACACGATGCGCCCACAGACCTCTGTCTGCAGACCCGATGCCACCACAAACCTCTGTCTGCAGACCCGATGCCTCCATAGACCTCTGTCTACAGACCCGATGCCCCCAGAGACCTCTGTCTGCAGAGCGGATGCACTCACAGACCTCTGTCTGCAGACCCGATGCCCCCGCAGACCTCTGTCTGCAGAACCCATGCCCCTACAAACCTCTATCTGCAATCCCGATGCCCCCACGGATCTCTGTCTGTAGACCAGATACCACAGAGACCTCTGTCTGCAGACCTGATGTCCACAGCGGACCTCCGTCTGCAGACCCAATGCCTCCAAAGACCTCTGTCTGGAAACCCGATGCCCCCAGAGACCTCTGTCTGCAGACACGATGCCCCCAGTGGACCACTGTCTGAAGACCGATGCTCCCACAGCCCTCTCTGTGGAGACACGATGCCACACAGACCATCAGACTGCAGACCCGATGCCCCCAGCGGACAGCTGTCTGCAGACCTGATGCCCCCACAAACCTCTATCTGCAGACTGATGACCCCACAGACCTCTCTCTGCAGACCTGATGCCACACAGACCCTGTCTTTTGACCGGATGCCCCCACAGACCTCTGTCTGCAGACCCGATGCCACCAGCTGACCTCCATCTGCAGACCCGATGCTCCCACAGACCTCTGTCTGCAGACCCAATGCCCCCACAGAACTCTGTCTGCAGACCCGATCCCACCACAGGCCTCTGTCTGCAGACCCGATGCCGCCATAGACCTCTGTCTGCAGACCCGATGCCTCAAGAGGCAATTGTCGGCAGACCCGATGCCGCCAGAGGACCTCTGTCTGCAGAAGCGATGCTCCCAGTGACCACTGTCTGCAGACCCGATGCCGCCATAGGCCTCTGCCTGCAGAACCAATGATCCCACAGACCTCTGTCTGCAGACCCGATGCCTCCACAGACCTCTGTCTGCGGACACGATGCCCTCCGCAGACCTCGTTCTGGAGACCCGATGCCCTCGCAGACTCTGTCTGTAGTCCAGATGCCCCTGCAGACCTCTGTCTACAGACCTGATGCCAAAAGCGGTCGTTTCTCTGCAGACTTGATGCCCCCACCGACCTATGTCTGCAGACCCGATGCCCCCACAGACCTCTGTCTGCAGACCCGATGCACTCAGAGCCTTCTGATTGCAGACCCCATTCCTGCACAGACCTCTGTCTGCAGACCCGATGCCTTTGCAGAATCTGTTTGCAGAACAGATGCCCCTGCAGACCTCTGTCTACAGACCCGATACCCCCATAGACCTCTGTCTGCAGAACTGATGCCAAAAGCGGTCGTCTGTCTGCAGACCCGATGCCACCAAAGACCTCTGTCTGTAGAACTGATGCCTCCTCCGGACCTCCGTCTGCAGACCTGATGCCTCCACAGACCTCTGTCTGCAGACACGATGCCCCCAGTGGACCACTGTCTGATGACCGATGCTACCACAGCCCTCTCTGTGCAGACACGATGCCACACAGACCATCAGTCTGCAGACCCAATGCCCCCAGCGGACAGCTGTCTGGAGACCTGATGCTCCCAGAGACCTCAGTCTGCAGACCCGATGCGACCACAGACCTCTGTAAATAGACCCAATGCCCCCACAGAACTCTGTCTGCAGACCCGATTCTTTCACACTCCCCTGTCTGCAGACCACATGCCTCAACAGACCTCTGTCTGCAGACCCGATGCTACCACAAAGCTCAGTCTGCAGACCCGATGCTACCACAAAGCTCAGTCTGCAGACCAGATGCCCCCAAAGACCACTGTCAGCAGACAAGATGCCACCCTGCAGACCGTGTCTGCAGACCCGATACCTCCATAGACCTCTGTGTGCAGACCGGTTGCCAACAGTGGTCATCAGTCTGCAGACCCGATGGCCCCACAGACCTCTGTCTGCTGACCAGATGCCCCCGCAGACTCTGTTTGCAGAGCATACCCCCGCATACCTCTGTCTCCATACTCAATGTCCACAAAGACCTCAGTCTTCAGACCTGATGACACCAGCGGACCTCCGTCTGCAGACCCGATGCCCCCACAGTCCTCTGTCTGCAGACCCAATGCGCCCGCAGACATCTGTCTGCAGACCCAATGCCCCCACAGACCTCTGTCTGCAGACCCGATGCCCCCAGCGGTCCCCCATCTGTAGACACGATGCCCCCACCGACCTCTGTCTACAGACCCGATGCCCCCACGGACCTCTTTCTGCAGACCCGATGAACCCACAGATCTCTGTCTGCAGACTTGATGCCACCAGCGGACCTCTGTCTGCAGAACCGATGACCCACAGACCTCTGTCTGCAGACCCGTTGCCCCATAGACCTCTGTCTGCAGACCCGATGCCCCCACAGACCCTCTGTATGCATACCGGATGCCCCCATGGTATATCTGTCTGCAGACCTTTATCCCCTACAGACCTCTCTCGGCAGACTGATGCCCACACAGACCTCTCTCTGTAGACCTGATGACCCACAGTCCCTGTAGGTTGACCAGATGCCCCCACAGAACACTGTCTGCAGACCCGATGCCCCCGCAGACATCTGTCTGCAGACCCGTTGCCCCCACAATCCTCTGTCTGCAATCCCGATGCCCCCACGGATCTCTGTCTGTAGACCAGATACCCCCAGAGACCTCTGTCTGCAGACCTGATGTCCACAGTGGACCTCCGTCTGCAGACCCGATCACACCAAAGACTTCTGTCTGATGACCCGATGCCCCCAGAGACCTCTGTCTGCAGACCCGATGCGCCGACAGACCAATGTCTGTAGACCCTATGCCCCCACAGAACTCTGTCTGCAGACCCAATCCCACCACAGGCCACTGTCTGCAGACCCGATGCCCCCACAAACCTCTGTCTGCAAACACGATGCCCCCACCCATCTCTGTCTGTAGACCAGATACCCCCAGAGACCTCTGTCTGCAGGCCCGATGACCCCACAGACCTATGGCTACCGACCGGATGCCCCCGCAGACTCTGGCTGCAGACCCTACCCCCGCAGACCTCTGTCTCCATACTCAATGTCCCCAAAGACCTCAGTCTGCACACCCGATGCCCCCAGCGGACCTCCGTCTGCAGACACGATGTTCCCACAGACCCCTGTCTACTGACACGATGCCCCCACAGACATCTTTCTGCAGACCCGATGAACCCACCGACCTCTGTCTGCAGACCAGATGACCCCAGTGGACCTCTGTCGGCAGACCCAATGCCCCCACTGGACTTCTGTCTGCAGAAGCGATGCCCCCACAGTCCTCAGTCTGGAGACCCGATGCACCCACCAACCTCAGTCTGCAGACCCGATGCAAACACAGACCTCTGTCTGCATACCCGAAGCCCCCCCACAGACCTTGTTTTGCAGACACGATGCTCCCAGGGGACCTCTCTTTGCAAAGCCAATGGCCCCAGCGAACATCTGTCTGGAGAACTTATGCCTCCACAACCTCTATCTGCAGACTATCGACGCCACAGACGTCTCTGTGCAAACCTGATGCCACACAGACACTGTCTGTTGACTGGATGCCCCGAGAGACCTCTGTCTGCAGACCTGATGCCCCTATAGACCTTTGTCTGCAGACCAGATGCCCCCAGGACACCACTATCTGCAGACCCGATGCCCCCACAGACCTCTGTCTTGAGACCCGATACCCCCAGAGACCTCTGTCTGCAGACGCGATGCCGTCACACTGCCCTGTCTGCAGACCCGATGCCTCCACAAACCTCTGTCTGCAGACCCGATGCCACCACAAACCTCAGTCTGCATAACCGATGACTCCAGAGACCTCTGTCTGCAGACCCGATGCCCCCTGCAGACCTCTGTCTGAAGATCCGATGCGCCCACAGACCTCTGTCTGCAGACCCGATGCCCCCACAGACCATTGTTTCCAGACCCGATGCCCCTTTGATCTCTGTCGGCAGACCCGATGCCCCCACCGGATATCTGTCTGCAGACCCGATGACCCACAGACCTCTCTCGGCAGACTGATGCCCCCACAGACCTCTCTCTGCAGACCTGATGCCCCACAGACCCTGGCTGTTGACCGGATGCCCCACAGAACTCTGTTTTCAGAACCAATGCCAGCACAGACCCCTATCTGCAGACCTGATGCCCCGAAAGTCCTCTGTCTGGAGAACCACTGCCCCCAGCAGACCTCTGTCTGCAGACCTGAGGCCAACAGCCGTCATTTTCTGCAGACCCGATGCCTCCACAGACCTCTGTCTGCAGACCTGTTGCCAACAACGGTCGTCTGTCTGCAGACCTGATGCCTTCACAGACCTCGGTCTGTAGACCCGATGGCTCGCAGACTCTGTGTGCAAACCAGATGCCCACGCAGACATCTGTCTCCATACCCGATGCCCCCACAGACATCAGTCTGCGGACCCAATGTCCCCACAGAGCTCTGTCGGCAGTACCGAAGGCCACACAGACCTCTGTATGCAGACCCGATGCCCCCACAGACCTTTGTTTGCAGACCCTATACCGCCCAGACCTCTGTCTGCAGGCCTGATGCCCCCACAGACCTATGACTGCAGCCTGGATGCCCCTGCAGACTCTGTCTGCAGACTATACCCCGGCAGACCTCTGTCTCCATACTCAATGTCCCCACAGACCTCAGTCTGCTGGCCCGATGACCCCTGCAGACCTCCGTCTGCAGACATAATGCCTCCACAGACCTCTGTCTGCAGACCCGATGCCCCCAGCAGACCTCGGTCTTCAGACCAAATGCCCCAACAGGCCCTCTGTCTGCATACCTTATGCCCCCACAGACCTCTGTCTGCAGACCCGATGCCCCAACAGGCCCTCTGTCTGCAGACCCTATGCCCCCATACACCAGTGTCTGCAGACCCGATGCCCACACAAACCTCTGTCTGCAGACCTGATGCCCCTACAGACCTCTGTCTGCAGACCAGATGCCCCCAGAACACCACTATCTGCAGACCCAATGCCCCCACAGACCTTGTCTGCAGACCCGAAGGGCCCCCATGCAGACCTCGTTTTGCAGACCCGATGCTCCCAGCGGACCTATGTTTGATGAGCCTATGGCCAAAGCGGACATCTGTCTGCAGAACTTATGCCTCCACAACCTTTATCTGCAGACTATTGACGCCACAGAACTCTGTGCAGACCTGATGCCACACAGACCCTGTCTGTTGACTGGATGCCACCACAGACCTCTGTCTGCAGACCCGATGCCCCCAGCGGACCTCTGTGTGCAGATCCGATGACTGCACAGACCTCTGTCTGCAGACCTGATGCCCCCACTGACCGCTGTATGCAGACCCGTTGGCCCCGCAGACTCTGTCTTCAGACCATGTTTCCGCAGACCTCTGTCTCCACACCCAATGCCCCCATAGACCTCAGTCTGAAGACCTGATGCCCCCACATACATCTGTCTGCAGTCTCGATGCCCCCACAGACCTCTGTCTGCAGACCTCATGCCCTCAGCGGACATCTGTCTGCAGACCCGAAGCCCCCACAGACCTCTCTCTGCACACTGGATGCCCTCACAGACCTCAGTCTGCAGACCCTATGTCCTCGCAGACTGTCTGCAGAACCGATGCCCTCAGAGACCTCTGTTTGCAGACCTGATGCCAACAGTGGTCATCTGTCTGCAGACCCGAAGCCCCCACAAACCTCTGTCTGCAGACCTGATGCCCTCGCAGACTTTGTCTGTAGACCAGATGCCCACGCAGATCTCTGTCTTCATACCCGATGCCCCCACATACCTCTGCAAGCCCGATACCCCCACAGACCTACAACTGCAGACCAGATGCCCCCGCAGACTCTGGCTGCGGACCATACCCCCGCAGGCCTCTGTCTCCATACTCAATGTCCCCACAGACATCAGTCTGCAAGCCCGATGACACCAGCAGACTTCCGTCTTCAAACCCGATGCCTCCACCGTACCTCTCTCTGCAGACCAGATGCCCCCAGCGGACCTCCATCTGAAAACCCTATGCCCCAACAGGCACTCTGTCTGCATACCCGATGCCCCCACAGACCTCTGTCTGCAGACCCGATGCCCCCTGCAGACCTCTGTCTGAAGACCCGATGCCCTCGCAGACTGTCTGCAGACCGGATGCCCCCACATACCTCTGTCTGCAGACCTGATGCACAAACAAACCTCTGTCTGCAGTAGTGATGCCCACAAAGACCTCTGTCTGCAGACCCGATGCCCCCACATACCTCTGTCTGCAGACCTGATGCCAAAGCGGTCATCTGTCTGCAGACCCGATGCCCCCAAAAACATTTGTTTGCAGACCCGATGCTGCCCAGACCTCTGTCTGCAGACCCGATGCCCCCACATAACTCTGTCTGCAGGCCCGATGCCCCCACAGACTTATGACTGCAGACTGGATGCCCACGCAGACTCTGTCTGCAGACCATAACACCGCAGACCTCTGTCTTCATACAGACCTCTGTCTTCATACTCAATGTCCCCACAGACTTCAGTCTGTAGGCCCCATGACCCCAGCGTACCTCCGTCTGCAGACCCGATGCCCCCACAGACCTTTGTCTGCATACCCGATGCCCCCAGCAGGCCTCCTTCTGCAGACTCGATGCCCCAACAGGCCCTCTATCTGCAGACACTATGCCCCCACAGAACTCTGTCTGAAGAACTGATGCCCCTACAGACATGTGTCTGCAGACCAGATGCCCCCAGGACACCACTATCTGAAGACCCGATACCTCCACAGACATTTGTCTGCAGACCCGATGCCTTCAGCTTACGTCTGTCTGGAGACGCGATTCCCTCAAACTCCCCTGTCTGCAAAACCGATGCCTCCACAGACCTCTGTCTCCAGAACCAATGCCACGACAAACCTCAGTCTGCAGACCCATACACCCTCAGACCTCTGTCTGCAGACCCGATGCCCCCGCAGTCCTCTGTCTTCAGACCCGATGCCACCGCAGACCTCTGTCTGCAGACCCTATGTCCTCGCAGACTCTGTCTGCAGACTAGATGCCCAGGCAGACCTCTCTCTCCATACCCGATGCACCCAAAAACCTCAGTCTGCGGACCCGATGCCTGCACCTGACCTCTGTCTGCAGACTCGATGCCCACAAACACCTCTGTCTGAAGACCTCATGGCCTCAGCAGATATCTCGTCTGCAGACCCGAAGCCCCGACAGACCTCTGTCTGCAGACTGGATGTCCACACAGACCTCTGTCAGCAGAACCGATGCCCCCACTGGACATCTGTCTACAGACCTAATGCCATCCCAGACCTCTGTCTGCAGTCCGGATGCCCCCACAGACCTTTGTATGCAGACTCGATGCAACCACAGACCTCTGTCTGCAGACGCGATGCCCCCAGAGTACTCTGTCTTGAGACCCGATGGCCCCAGAGACCTCTATCTTGAGAACCGATACTCCCAGAGACCTCTGTTTGCAGAACCGATGCCCCTACAGACCTCTGTCTGCAGACCCGATGCCATAGCAGACTCTGTCTGCAGACCATGCCCCCGCAGACCATTGTCTCCATACCCAATGCCCACATAGAACTCCGTCTGCAGTCCTGATGCATCCACATACCACTGTCTGCAGTCTCGATGCCCCCACAGATCTCTGTCTGCAGACCCGATGCCCACATAGACCTCCGTCTGCTGACCCGAAGCCCCCACAGACTTCTGTCTGCAGACCCGATGCCAACAGCGGACCTCCGTCTGCAGACCCGATGTCTCCAAATACCACTGTCTGCAGACCCGATGCCCCCACAGAAATCTGTCTGCAGACCCGATGCCCCCTTTGACCTCTGTCTGCAGACCCGATTCCCCCAAAGACCTCTGTCTGCAGACTGATGCCACCACAGACCTCTGTCTTAAGACCGGATGCCCCCAGCGGACCTCTGTCTGCAGACCCGATGCGCCCACGGACCTCTGCCTACAGAACTGATGCCTCCATGGACCTCTGTCTTCAGACACGATGCACCCACAGACCTCTGTCTGTAGACCCGATGCCCTCACAGACTCTGTCTGCAGATTAGATGTCCCCGCAGACCTCTGTCTGCAGACACAATGTTCTCGAAGACTCTGTCTGCAGAACCAATGCCACGACAAATGATGCCCCCTGCAGAACTCTGTCTGAAGACCCAATGCCCTCGCAGACTCTGTCTACAGACCAGATGCCCCCGCAGACCTCTGTCTACAGACCGGAAGCCCATATAGACCACTGTGTGCAGACCGGATGCCGACAGCGGTCGTCGGTCTGCAGACCCGATGCGCCCTCAGAGCTCTGTCTGTAGACCCGATGCCCACGCAGACCTCTGTCTCCATAACCGATGCCCCCACAGACCTCATTCTGCGGACCCGATGTCCTTACAGAGCTCTGTCTGCAGTACCAATGCCCCCACACACCTCTGTCTGCAGACCCGATGCCACCACAAACCTTTGTTTGCAGACCCGTTGCAGCCCAGCCCTCTGTCTGCAGACTCGAAGCCCCCGCAGACTCTGTCTGCAGACCATACCCCCGCAGACCTCTATCTCCATACACAATGTCCTCACAGACATCAGTCTGCATGCCCGATGACCCCAGCGGACCTCCGTCTGCAGACCCGATGCCGCCACAGACCTCTGTCTGCAGACCCGATGCCCCCAGAGGACCTCCGTCTGCAGACCCGATGCCCCAACACGCCCTCTGTCTGCATACTCGATGCCCGCACAGACCTCTGTCTGCAGACCCGATGCCTCCACAGACCTCTGTCTGCAGACACAATGCCCCCAGCGGACCTCTGTCTGAAGACCCGATGCTCCCACAGACCTCTCTATGCAGACACGATGCACCACAGATCATCACTCTGCAGACCTGATGCCCCCAGCGGATATCTGTCTGCAGACCTGATGCCCCCACAAACCTCTATCTGCAGAATGATGACCCCACAGACCTCTCTCTGCAGACCTGATGCTACACAGACCCTGTGTTTGACCGGATGCCCCCACAGACCTCTGTCTGCAGACCCGATGCCCCCAGCGGACCTCTGTCTGCAGACCCGATGACCCCAGCAGACCTCCATCTGCAGAGCCGATGCCCCAACAGGCCCTCTGTCTGCATACCCGATGCACCCACAGACCTCTGTCTGTAGTACAGATGCCCCAACAGACCTCTTTCTGCAGAAACGATGCCACACAGATGCTCTGTCTGCGGAACCGATGTCCCTAGCGGACTTCTGTCTGCAGACTTGATGCCAAGAGCGGTCGTCTGTCTGCAGACCTGATGCCCCCACAGACCTCTGTCTGCAGACCCGATGCCCCCACAGACCTCTGTATGCAGACCCGATGCCTCCACAGACCTCTGTCTGAAGACCCCATGCTCCCACAGACCTCTCTCTGCAGACACGATGCACCACAGATCATCAGTCTGCAGACCCGATGCCCCCACAGACCTCTGTCTGCAGAACGGATGCCATCGCAGACCTCTATCTTCAGTCCCGATGCCCCCACAGACCTCTGTCTGCAGACCTCATGCCTTCAGCGGACATTGGTCTGCAGACCCGAAGCCCCCACAGACCTCTGTCTGCAGACAGATGCCCCCACAGACCTCTGTCTGCAGACACGATGCCCCCACCGGACTCTGTCTACAGACCCGATGCCCCCAGCGGACCTCTGTCTGCAGACCCAATGCCCCCAGCGGACCTCTGTCTGCAGTCCCGATGTCCCCAGCAGACCTCCTTCTGCAGAGCCGATGCCCCAACAGGCCCTCTGTATGCATACCCGATGCACCCACAGACCTCTGTCTGCAGAAAGGATGCCCCAACAGACCTCTTTCTGCAGTAACGATGCCCCACAGACCCTCTGTCTGCGGAACCAATGTCCCAAGCGGACCTCTGTCTGCAGACTTGATGCCAAGAATGGTCGTCTGTCTGCAGACCCGATGCCCCCACAGACCTCTGTCTGCAGACCTGATGCCAACAGCGGTCCTCTGTCTGCAGACCTAATGCCCCCAAAGACCTCTGTCTGCAGCCCCGATGCCCCCACTGGACCTCTGTCTGCAGACCCAATGACCCCCACAGACTTTTGTCTGCAGACCGGATGCCGACCAACCCACTGTCTGCAGGCCCGATGCCCCTACAGACCTCTTTCTGCAGACACGATGCCCCCGCAGACTCTGTCTGCAGACCATGCCCCCACAGACCTCTGTCTCCATACCCAATGACCCCACAGACCTCAGTCTGCAGACCTGATGGCCCCACATACCTCTGTTTGCAGATTCGATGCCCCCACCGACCTCTGTCTGCAGACCTCATGCCATCAGCGGACATCTCTTCTGCAGACCCGAAGCCCCCAGCTTACCTCTGTCTGCAGACCGGATGCCCCCACAGACCTCTGCCAGCAGAACCGATGGCCGCACCGGACATCTGTCTACAGAACCGATGACCCCAGCGGACCTCTGTCCTCAGACCCGACGCCCCAGCGGACCTCTGTCTGCAGACCCGATGCCATTTCAGACCTTTGTCTGCAGACTGGATGCCCCCACAGACCTCTGTATGCAGACTCGATGCCACCACAGACCTCTGTCTGCAGACCGGACGCCCCCAGAGTCCTCTGTCTTGAGACCCGATGCTCCCGGAGACCTCTATCTTGAGACCCGATACTCCCAGAGAACTCTGTCTGCAGAACCGATGCCTCCGCAGACTCTGTCTGCAGACCATGCCCCCGCAGCCCTTTGTCTCCATACCCAATGCCCCCAGAGACCTCCGTCTGCAGACCTGATGACCACACATACCTCTGTCTGCAGTCTCGATGCCACCACAGACCTCTGTCTGCAGAAATGATGCCCCCAGCGGACCTCTGTCTGCAGACCCGATGCCCCCACAGACCTCTGTCTGCAGACCTGATGCCCCACAGACCTCTGTCTGCAGACCAGATGCCCCAGACACCACTATTTGAAGACAAGATGCCCCCACAGACCTCTGTCTGCAGACCCAATGACCCCACAGACACAACTATCTGCATACCCGATGCCCCCACAGACCTCTGTCTGCAGACCCGATGCCCCCAGCTTTCCTCTGTCTGCAAACGCGATGCCCTCACACACCCCTGTCTGCAGACCTGATGCCCCCACTGACTGCTGTATGCAGACCTGATGCCCCCACAGACTCTGTCTGTTGACCAGATGTCCCCGCAGACCTCTGTCTCCAAACCTGATGCACCCATAGACCTCTGTCTGCAGACCCGATGCCAACAGTGGTCATCTGTCTGCAGACCGATTGCCCCCAGACTCTGTCTGTAGACCATACCCACGACAGACCTCTGTCTCCATACTCAATGTTCCCACAGACCTCAGTCTGCAGACCCGATGACCCCAGCGGACCTCCGTCTGCAGACCCGATGCCCCCCGCAGACCTCTGTCTGCAGACCGGATGCCCCCACAGACCTCTGTATGCAGACTCGATGCCCCCAGAGTCCTCTGTTCTGAAACCCGATGCCCCCACAGACCTCTATCTGCAGACCCGATGCCCCCAGAGACCTCTGTCTGCAGAACAGATGCCTCCACAGAGCCTCTGTCTGTAGACCCGATGCACCCAGAGTCCTCTGTCTTGAGACCCGATGCCCCCAGCAGACCTCTGTTCTGCAGACTAGATGCCCCTAGAGACCTCTATCTTGAGTCCCGATACCCCCAGATACCTCTGTCTGCAGAACCGATGACTCTACAGACCTCTGTGTGCAGATGCGATGACCCCACAGACCTCTGTCTGCAGACCGGACGCCCCCAGAGTCCTCTGTCTTGAGACCCGATGCTCCCGCAGACCTCTATCTGCAGACCCGATGCCCCCAGAGACCTCTGTCTGCAGACCCGATGCCCCCGCAGACCTCTGTCTGCAGACCCGATGCCCCCGCAGCCCTCTGTCTCCAGACCCAATGCCCCCACAGACCTCCGTCTGCAGACCTGATGACCACACAGACCTCTGTCTGCAGTCTCGATGCAACCACAGACCTCTGTCTGCAGAAATGATGCCCCCAGCGGACCTCTGTCTGCAGACCCGATGCCCCCACAGACCTCTGTCTGCAGACCTGATGCCCCTACAGACCTCTGTCTGCAGACCAGATGACCCCAGAACACCACTATTTGAAGACAAGATGCCCCCACAGACCCTTGTCTGCAGACCCGATACCCCCAGGACCTCTGTCTGCATACCCGATGCCCCCACAGACCTCTTTCTGCAGACCCGATGTCCCCAGCTTACCTCTGTCTGCAGATCCGATGCCCTCACACTCCCCTGTCTGCAGACCCGATGCCCCCACTGACCTCTGTCTGCAGACCTGATGCCCCCGCAGACTCTGTCTGCAGACCAGATGTCCCCGCAGACCTCTGTCTCCAGATTTGATGCACCCATAGACCTCTGTCTGCAGACCGATGCCAACAGTGGTCATCTGTCTGCAGACTCGATGCCCCCGCAGACCTCTGTCTGTAGACCATACCCACGAAAACCTCTGTCTCCATACTCAATGTTCCCACAGACCTCTGTCTGCAGACGCGTTGACCCCAGTGGACCTCCGTCTGCAGACCCGATGCCCCCGCAGACCTCTGTCTACAGACCGGATGCCCCCACAGACCTCTGTATGCAGACCCGATGCCCCCAGAGTCCTCTGTTCTGCAGACCCGATGCCCCTAGAGACCTCTATCTTGCAGACCCGATACCCCCATTTCAGACCTCTGTCTGTAGACCAGATGCCCCCACAGACCTCTGTTTGTAGACCCAATGAACCCAGAGTCCTCTGTCTTGAGACCCGATGCCCCCAGAGACATCTGTTCTGAGACTAGATGCCCCTAGAGACCTCTATCTTGAGACCCGATACCCCCAGATACCTCTGTCTGCAGAACCGATGACTCTACAGACCTCTGTGTGCAGATGTGATGAACCCAGAGACCTCTGTCTGCAGACCCGATGCCCCCACAGACCTTTGTTTGCAGACCCGATGCCCTTTTGATGTCTGTTGGAGGACCCGATGCCCCCACCGAACATCTGTCTGCAGACCCGATGACCCACAGACATCTCTTGGCAGACTGATGCCCCCACAGACCTCTCTCTGCAGACCTGATGCCCCACAGACACTGTCTGTTGAACGGATGCCCCCACAGACCTCTGTCTGCAGACACAATGACAGCACAGACACCTATCTGCAGAGCCGATGTCCCGAAAGACCTCTGTCGGCAGACCCACTGCCCCCAGTAGACCTCTGTCTGAAGACCCGATGCCTGCGCAGACTCTGTCTGCAGACCTGATGCCCCCAATGACCGCTGTATGCAGACCCAATGCCCCCACAGACACTGTCTCTCGACCAGATGTCCCCACAGACCTATGTCTCCAAACCTAATGCACCATAGACCTGTGTCTGCAGAACCGATGTCGACAGTGGTCGTCTGTCTGCAGACCAGATGCTCACGCAGACCTCTGTCTCCATACTCAATGCCCCCACAGACCTCAGTCTGCGGACCCGATGTCCCCACAGAGCTCTGTCTGCAGTACCGATGCCCACAAAGACCTCTGTCTGCAGACCCGATGCCCCCACAGACCTTTGTTTGCAGACCCAATGCCCATGCAGACTCTGTCTGTTGACCAGATGTCCCCGCAGACCTATGTCTCCAAATCTAATCCACCCATAGACCTCTGTCTGCAGACCCGATGTCGACAGTGGTCATCTGTCTGCAGACCTCATTCCCGCACAGACATGTGTCTGCAGACCCGATTACCCCAGCGGACCTATGTCTGCATACCCAATTCCGCCCCCGCAGACCTCTGTCTGCAGACCCGATGTCGACAGTGGTCATCTGTCTGCAGACCTCATTCCCGCACAGACATGTGTCTGCAGACCCGATGTCCCCAGCGGACCTATGTCTGCATACCCAATGCCGCCCCCGCAGACCTCTGTCTGCAGATCCGATGCACTCACAGACTCTGTCTGCAGATTAGATGTCCCCGCAGACCTCTGTCTGCATACACAATGTCCTCGAAGACTCTGTCTGCAGAACCAATGCCACGACAAACGTCAGTCTGCAGACCCGATGAACACAGAGACCTCTGTCTGCAGACCCGATGCCCCCTGCAGAACTCTGTCTGAAGACCCAATGCCCTCGCAGACTCTGTCTACAGACAGATGCCCCCGCAGACCTCTGTCTACAGACCGGAAGCCCATATAGACCACTGTGTGCAGACCGGATGCCGACAGCGGTCGTCGGTCTGCAGACCCGATGCACCCTCAGAGCTCTGTCTGCAGACCCGATGCCCACGCAGACCTCTGTCTCCATAACCGATGCCCCCACAGACCTCAGTCTGCAAACCCGATGTACTTACAGAACCCTGTCTGCAGTACCAATGCCCCCACACACCTCTGTCTGCAGACCCGATGCCCCCAGTGGACCTCTGTCTGCAGACCCGATGCCCCCAGCAGACCTCCATCTGCAGAGCCGATGCCCCAACAGGCCCTCTGTCTGCATACCCGATGCACCCACAGACCTCTGTCTGCAGAACGGATGCCCCAACAGACCTCTTTCTGCAGAAACAATGCCCCACAGACCCTCTGTCTGCGGAACCGATGTCCCCAGCGGACGTCTGTCTGCAGACTTGATGGCAAGAGCGGTCGTCTGTCTGCAGACCCGATGCCCCCACAGACCTCTGTCTGCTGACCTGATGCCAACAATGCTCGTCTGTCTGCAGACCCAATGTGCCCACAGACCTCTGTCTGCAGACCCGATTCCCCCACTGCACCTCTGTCTGCAGACCCAATGCCCCCACAGACCTCTGTCTGCTGACCTGATGCCAACAGTGGTCGTCTGTCTGCAGACCATGCCACCGCAGACCTCTGTCTCCATACCCAATGCCCCCACAGACCTCAGTCTGCAGACCTGATGCCCCCACATACCTCTGTTTGCAGACTTGATGCCCCCGCAGACTCTGTCGGCAGACCATGCCACCGCAGACCACTGTCTCCATACCCAATGCCCCCACAGACCTCAGTCTGCAGACCTGATGCCCCAACATACCTCTGTTTGCAGACCCGAAGCCCCCACAGACCTCTGTCTGCAGACTGGATGCCCCCACAGACCTCTGTAAGCAGAATCGATGGCCCCATCGGACATCTGTCTACAGACCCGATGCCCCCAGCGGACCTCTGTCTGCAGACCCGATGCCCCCAGCGGACCTCTGTCTGCAGACCCGATGCCATCCCAGACCTCTGTCTGCAGAATGGATGCCCCCACAGACCTCTGTATGCAGACTCGATGCCACCACAGACCTCTGTCTGCATACCAGATGCCCACAGAGTCCTCTGTCTTGAGACCCGATGCTCCCGGAGACCTCTATCTTGAGACCCGATACTCCCAGAGAACTCTGTCTGCAGAACCAATGCCCCTACAGACCTCTGTCTGCAGACCCTATGCCTCCGCAGACTCTGTCTGCAGACCATGCCCCCGCAGAACTTTGTCTCCATACCCAATGCCCCCAGAGACTTCCGTTTGCAGACGTGATGACCACACATACCTCTGTCTGCAGTCTCGATGCCCCCACAGAACTCTGTCTAGGGACCCGATGCCCCCAGCGGACCTCTGTCTGCAGACCCGATGCCTCCACAGACCTCTGTCTCCAGAACCGATGCCATGACAAACCTCACTCTGCAGACCCGATGACCAAGAGACCGCTGTATGCAGACATATGCCCCTACAGACCTCTATCTGCAGACCAGACGCCCCCAGGACACAACTATCTGCATACCTGATGCCCCAACAGACCTTTTTCTGCAGACGCGATGCCCCCAGCTTACCTCTGTCTGCAAATGTGATGCCCTCACACTCCCCTGTCTGCAGACCTGATGCCCCCACTGACCGCTGTATGCAGACCTGATGCCCCCGCAGACTCTGTCTGTTGACCAGATGTCCCCGCAGACCTCTGTCTCCAAACCTGATGCACCCATAGACCTCTGTCTGCAGACCCGATGCCAACAGTGGTCATCTGTCTGCAGACTGGATGCCCCCGCAGAATCTGTCTGTAGACCATACCACCGCAAACCTCTGACTCCATACTCAATGTCCCCACAGACCTCAGTCTGCAGACGCGATGACGCCAGTGGATGTCCGTCTGCAGACCCGATGCCCCTGCAGACCTCTGTCTACAGACCGGATGCCCCCACAGACCTCTGTATGCAGACCAGATGCCCCCAGGACACCACTATCTGCATACCCGATGCCCCAACAGACCTTTGTCTGCAGACCCGATGCCCCCAGCTTACCTCTGTCTGCAGATGGGATGCCCTCACACTCCCCTGTCTGCAGACCTGATGCCCCCACTGACCACTGTATGCAGACCTGATGCCCCCACTGACCTCTGTATGCAGACCTGATGCCCCCGCAGACTCTGTCTGTTGACCAGATGTCCCCGCAGACCTATGTCTCCAAACCTGATGCACCCATAGACCTAAGTCTGCAGACCTCATGCCCTCAGCAGACATCCATGTGTAGAACCGAAGCCCCCACAGACCTCTGTATGCAGACTCCATGCCACCACAGACCTCTGTCTACAGACGGGATGCCCCCAGAGTCCTCTGTTCTGAGACCCGATGCCCCTAGAGACCTCTATCTTGAGACCCTATACCCCCAGAGACCGCTGTCTGTAGAAGAGATGCCTCTACAGACCTCTGTTTGCAGACCCAACGAACCCAGTGTCCTCTGTCGTGAGACCCGATGTCCCCTGAGACCTCTGTCTTGAGACCCGATACCCCCAGAGACCTCTGTCTGCAGAACCCATGACTCTACAGACCTCTGTCTGCAGACCCGATGCCCCCACAGACCTCTGTCTACAGACCGGATGCCAACACACACCTCTGTATGCAGACTCGATGCCACCACAGACCTCTGTCTGCAGACCGGATGCCCCCAGAGTACTCTGTTCTGAGACCCGATGCCCCTAGATACCTCTATCTTGAGACCCGATACCCCCTGAGACCTCTGTCTGTAGAACAGATGCTTCTACAGACCTCTGTTTGCAGACCCGATGAACCCAGAGTCCTCTGTCTTGAGACCCGATGCCCCCAGAGACCTCTGTCTTGAGACCCGATGCCCCCAGAGACCTCTGTCTTAAGACCCGATACCCCCAGAAACCTCTGTCTGCAGAACCGATGACTCTACAGACCTCTGTCTGCAGACCCGATGAACCCAGAGACCTCTGTCTGCAGACACGATGCCCCCACAGACCTCTGTCTGCCGACCCGATGCCCCCACAGACCATTGTTTGCATACCCGATATCCTTTTGATGTCTGTCGGCAGACGCCATGCCCCCACCGAACATCTGTCTGCAGACGCAATGCCCTCACACTCCCCTGTCTGCAGAACCGATTCCTCCACAGACCTCTGTCTACAGAACCGATGCCATGACAAACCTCACTCTGCAGACCCGATGACTCCTGAGACCACTGTATGCAGAACTGATGCCCATACAGACCTCTCTCGGCAGACCAGATGCCCCCAGGACACCACGATCTGCATACCCGATTCCCCAACAGACCATTGTCTGCAGACCCGATGCCCCCAGCTTACCTCTATCTGCAGATGTGATGCCCTCACACTCCCCTGTCTGCAGATGATGCCCCCACTGACAGCTGTATGCAGACCTGATGCCCCCGCACACTCTGTCTGTTGACCAGATGTCCCTGCAGACCTCTGTCTCCAAAACTGATGCACCCATAGACCTCTGAATGCAGACCTCATGCCCTCAGCAGACATCCGTGTGCAGACCCAAAGCCCCCACAGACCTCTATCTGCAGACCCGATGCCCCTACAGACCTCTTTCTGCAGACCCAATGCCCCCACCGGACTCTGTCTGCAGACCCGATGCCCCCATCGGACCTCTGTCTGCAGAACCGATGCCCCCAGCAGACCTCCTTCTGCAGACCCGATGCTCCCACAGACCTCTGTCTGCAAACCAGATACCCCTACAGACCTCTTTCTGCAGACCCAATGCACCCACCGGACTTCTGTCTACAGATCCGATGCCCCCACAGACCTTTTTCTGCAGACCCGATGCCCCCAGCTCACCTCTGTCTGCAAATGCGATGCCCTCACACTCCCCTGTCTGCAGACCTGATGCCCCCACTGACCTCTGTATGCAGACCTGATGCCCCCGCAGACTCTGTCTGTTGACCAGATGTCCCCGCAGACCTCTGTCTCCAAACCTGATGCACCCATAGACCTCTGTCTGCAGACTCGATGCCAACAGTTGTCATCTGTATGCAGACTGGATGCCCCCGCAGAATCTGTCTGTAGACCATACCCCCGCAATCCTCTGTTTCCATACTCAATGTCCCCACAGACCTCAGTCTGCAGACGCGATGACCCAAGTGGACCTCCGTCTGCAGACCCGATGCCCCCGCAGACAACTGTCTACAGACCGGATGCCCCCAAAGACCTCTGTATGCAGACTCGATGCCACCACAGACCTCTGTCTGCAGACCGGATTCCCCCAGAGTCCTCTGTTCTGATACCCGATGCCTTTAGAGACCTCTATCTTGAGACCCGATGCCCCCAGAGACCTCTGTCTGTAGAACAGATGCCTCTACAGACCTCTGTTTGAAGACACGATGAACCCAGAGTCCTCTGTCTTGAGACCCGATGCCCCCAGAGACCTCTGTCTTGAGAACCGCTACCCCCAGAGACCTCTGTCTGCAGAACCGATGACTCTACAGACCTCTGTCTGCAGACCCGATGACCCCAGTGGACCTCTGTCTGCAGACCCGATGCCCCCGCAGACCTCTGTCTATAGACTGGATGCACCCACAGACCTCTGTATGCAGACTCGATGCCACCACAGACCTCTGTCTGCAGACCGGACGCCCCCAGAGTACTCTGTTCTGAGACCCGATGCCCCTAGAGACCTCTATCTTGAGACCCGATACCCCATGAGACCTCTGTCTGTAGAACAGATGCCTCTACAGACCTCTGTTTGCAGACCCGATGAACCCAGAGTCCTCTGTCTTGAGACCCGATGCCCCCAGAGACCTCTGTCTTGAGACCCGATAACCCCAGAGACCTCTGTCTGCAGAACCGATGACTTTACAGACCTCTGTCTGCAGACCCGATGAACCCAGAGACCTCTGTCTGCAGACACGATGCCCCCACAGACCTCTGTCTGCCGACCCGATGCCCCCACAGACCATTGTTTGCATACGCGATGCCCTTTTGATCTCAGTTGGAGGACCCGATGCCCCCACCGAACATCTGTCTGCAGACCCGATGACCCACAGACATCTCTTGGCAGACTGATGCCCCCACAGACCTCTGTCGGCAGACCCGATCCCCCCACCGGACATCTGTCTGCAGACCCGATGACCCACAGACATCTCTTGGCAGACTGATGCCCCCACAGACCTCTCTCTGCAGACCTCATGCCCCACAGACACTGTCTGTTGATTGGATGCCCCCACAGACCTCTGTCTGCAGAAACAATGACAGCAGAGACACCAATCGGCAGACCTGATGCCCCGAAAGACCTCTGTCGGCAGACCTGATGCCCAAACAAACCTCTGTCTGCAGAACCGAAGCCACCACAGACCACTGTCTGCAGAATCCATGCCACCACAGACCCCTGTCTGCATACCTTATTTCCCCACTGACCACTGTATGCAGACCCGATGCCCCCATAGACTCTGTCTTTCGACCAGATGTCCCCGCAGACCTCTGTCTCCAAACCTGATGCAGCCATAGACCTCTGTCTGAAGACCTGATGCCAACAGTGGTCGTCTCTCTGCAGACTGGATGCCCCGGCAGAATTTGTCTGTAGACCATACCCCCGCAAACCTCTGTCTCCATACTCAATGTTCACACAGACCTCAGTCTACAGACGCGATGACCCCAGTGGACCTCCGTCTGCAGACCCGATGCCCCCACAGACCTCTTTCTGCAGACCGAATGCCCCCAAAGACCTCTGTCTGTAGACCCGATGCCCCCAGCGGACCTCCGTCTGCAGACACGATGCCACCATAGACCTCTGTCTACAGACCCGATACCACCACAAACAGCTTTCTGCAGACCCGATGAACCCACAGACCTCTGTCTGCAGACCAGATGCCCCTAGAGCACCTCTGTCTGCAGACCCGATGCCCACACAGACCACTCTCTGCAGAAACAATTCCCCACAGACCCTAGGTCTGCAGAACCGATTTTTTTATCGGACATCTGTCTGCAGACCCGATGCCCCCACAGACCTTTCTCTGCAGAAACGATGCCCCACAGACCCTCTGGCTGCAGAACCGATGACCCCACAGACCTCTGTCGGCAGACCCGATGCCCACACAGACCACTGTCTGCAGACCTGATGCCCCTACAGACCTCTGTCTGCAGAACAGATGAACCAGTTTACCTCTGTCTGCAGACGCGATGTCCTCACACTCCCCTACTTCACACGCGATTCCTCCATGGACCTCTGTCTCCAGAACCGATGCCATGACAAACCTCACTCTGCAGACCCGATGACTCCAGAGACCGCGGTATGCAGACCTGATGACCCTACAGACCTCTGTCTGCAGACCAGATGCCCCCAGGGCACCACTATCTGCATATCGATGCCCCAACAGACCTTTGTCTGCAGACCCGATGCCCCAAGCTTACCTCTGTCTGGAGATGCGATGCACTCACACTCACCTGTCTGCAGACCTGATTACCCCACTGACCGCTGTATGCAGACCTGATGCCCCCGCAGACTCTGTCTCTTGACCAGATGTCCCCGCAGAACTCTGTCTCCAAACCTGATGCACCCATAGACCTCTGTCTGCAGATCCGATGCCAACAGTGGTCGTCTGTCTGCAGACCGGATGCCCCCGCAGAATCTGTCTGTAGACCATACCCCTGCAAACCTCTGTCTCCATACTCAATGTCCCCACAGACCTCCGTCTGCAGACGCGATGACCACAGTGGACCTCCGTCAGCAGATCCGATGCCCCCACAGACCTCTGTCAGCAGACCCGATGCCCCCACTGGACATCTGTCTGCAGACCCGATAACCCACAGACATCTCTTGGCAGACTGATGCCCCCACAGACCTCTCTCTGCAGACCTGATGCCCACAGACACTGTCTGTTGAACGGATGCCCCCACAGACCTCTGTCTGCAGAAACAATGACCGCACAGACACCTATCTACAGACCCGATGCCCCAAAAGACCTCTGTCGTCAGACCAACTGCCCCCAGCAGACCTCTGTCTGCAGACCCGATGCCTGCGCAGACTCTGTCTGCAGACCTGATGCACCCAATGACCCCTGTATGCAGACGCAATGCCCCCGCAGACTCTGTCTGTTGACCAGATGTCCCCACAGACCTATGTCTCCAAAACTAATGCACCCATAGACCTCTGTCTGCAGACCCGATGCCGACAGTGGTCGTCTGTCTGCAGAACAGATGCACACGAAGACCTCTGTCTCCATACTCAATGCCCCCACAGACCTCTGTCTGCAGACCCGATGCCCCCACATACCTCTGTCTGCTGACCTGATGCCCAAACAAACCTCAGTCTGCAGAGCCGAAGCCACTACAGACCACTGTCTGCAGAATCCATGCCACCACAGACCTCTGTCTGCATACCTGATTTCCCCACTGACCACTGTATGCAGACCCGATGCCCCCACAGACTCTGTCTTTCGAACAGATGTCCCCGCAGACTGCTGTCTCCAAACCTGATGCAGCCATAGACCTCTGTCTGCAGAACTGATGCCAACAGTGGTCGTCTCTCTGCAGACCGGATGCCCCGGCAGAATTTGTCTGTAGACCATACCCCCGCAAACCTCTGTCTCCATACTCAATGTTCCCACAGAACTCAGTCTGCAGACGCGAAGACCCCAGTGGACCTCCGTGTGCAGACCCGATGCCCCCACAGACCCCTATCTGCAGACACGAAGCCCCCACAATCCTCTTTCTGCAGACCGAATGCCCCCAAAGACGTCTGTCTGCAGACCCGATGCCCCCAGCGGACCTCCGTCTGCAGACACGATGCCACCATAGACCTCTGTCTATAGACCCGATGCCACCACAAACCGCTTTCTGCAGACCCGATGAACCCACAGACCTCTGTCTGCAGACCAGATGCCCCCACGACCTCTGTCTGCAGAACCGATGCCCCCACAGACCACTCTGTCTGCAGAACCGATGCCCCACAGACCCTCTGTATGCAGACCCGATGCCCCCACAGACCCTCTGTCTGCAGACCCGATGCCCCCACAGACCCTCTGTCTGCAGACCCGATGCCCCCACAGACCTCTGTCGGCAGACCTGATGCCCCTACAGACCTCTGTCTGCAGACCAGATGCCCCCAGCTTACCTCTGTCTGCAGACGCGATGCCCTCACACTCCCCTACTAGCAGACCTGATTCCTCCACAGACCTCTGTCTCCAGAACCGCTGCCATGACAAACCTCACTCTGCAGACCCGATGACTCCAGAGTCCGCTGTATGCAGACCTCATGCCCCTACAGAACTCTGTCTGCAGACCAGATGCCCCCAGGGCACCATATCTGCATACCCGATGCCCCAACAGACCTTTTTCTGCAGACCCGATGCCCCCAGCTTACCTCTGTCTGCAGATGCGATGCCCTCACACTCCCCTGTCTGCAGACCTGATGCCCCCACTGACCGCTGTATGCAGACCTGATGCCCCCGCAGACTCTCTCTGTTGACCAGATGTCCCCGCAGACCTCTGTCTCCAAACCTGATGCACCCATAGACCTCTGTCTGCAGACCCGATGCCAACAGTGGTCGTCCTTCTGCAGACCGGATGCCCCCGGAGAATCTGTCTGTAGACCTTACCCCCGCAAACCTCTGTCTCCATACTCAATGTCCCCACAGACCTCAGTCTGCAGACGCGATGACCCCAGTGGACCTCCGTCTGCAGACCCGATGCCCCCATCAGAACATCTGTCTGCAGACCCAATGCCCTCGCAGACTCTGTCTACAGACAAGACGCCCCCACAGACCTCTGTCTGCAGACACAAAGCCCCCACAAACCTCTTTCTGCAGACCGAATGCCCCCAAAGACCTCTGTCTGCAGACCCGATGACCCCAGCGGACCACCGATCTGCAGACACGATGCCACCAAAGACCTCTGTCTACAGACCCGATGCCCCCAGCAGACCTCTGTCTGCAGACCCGATGAACCCACAGACCTCTGTCTGCAGACCAGATGCCCCCAGCGCACCTCTGTCTGCAGACCCGATGCCCCCACAGACCACTCTCTGCAGAAACGATGCACCACAGACCCTCTCTCTGCAGAAACGATGCCCCACAGACCCTCTGTCTGCAGACCCGATGACCCCACAAACCTCTGTCGGCAGACCCGATGCCCAGACAGACCTCTGTCTGCAGACCTGATGCCCCTACAGACCTCTGTCTGCAGACCAGATGCCCCCATCTTACCTCTGTCTGCAGACGCGATGCCCTCACACTCCCCTCTAGCAGACCTGATTCCTCCACAGACCTCTGTCTCCAGAACCGCTGCCATGACAAACCTCACTCTGCAGACCCGATGACTCCAGAGTCCGCTGTATGCAGACCTCATGCCCCTACAGAACTCTGTCTGCAGACCAGATGCCCCCAGGGCACCATATCTGCATACCCGATGCCCCAACAGACCTTTTTCTGCAGACCCGATGCCCCCAGCTTACCTCTGTCTGCAGATGCGATGCCCCTCACACTCCTCTGTCTGCAGACCCGATGCCCCCCACAGACCGCTGTCTGCAGACCTGATGCCCCCAGCAGACCTCTGTCTGTTGACCAGATGTCCCCGCAGACCTCTGTCTCCAAACCATGCACCCATAGACCTCTGTCTGCAGACCCGATGCCAACAGTTCGTCCTTCTGCAGACCCGATGCCCCCCGCAGACTCTGTCTTTAGACCCTACTCCCGCCAACCTCTGTCTCCATACTCAATGTCCCCACAGACCTCAGTCTGCAGACGCGATGACCCCAGTAGACCTCCGTCAGCAGACCCGATGCCCCCAACGAACATCTGTCTGCAGACCCCATGACTCACAGACATCTCTTGGCAAACTGATGCCCCACAGACCTCTCTCTGCTGACCTGATGCCCCACAGACACTGTCTGTTGAACGGATGCCACCACAGTCCTCTGTCTGCAGAAACAATGACAGCACAGACACCTATCTGCAGACCCGATGCCCCGAAAGACCTCTGTCGCCAGACCCACTGCCCCCAGCAGACCTCTGTCTGCAGACCCGATGCCCGCGCAGACTCTGTCTGCAGACCTGATGCACTCAATGACCTTTGTATGCAGACCAGATGCCCCCGCAGACTCTTTCTGTTGACCAGATGTCCCAGCAGACCTATGTCTCCAAACCTAATGCACCCATGGACCTCTGTCTGCAGACCCGATGCTGACAGTGGTCGTCTGTCTGCAGACTCGATGCCCCCACAGAACTCTGTCTGCAGACCGGATGCCCCTAGCGGACCTCTGTCTGCAGTCTTGATGCCCCCATGGACCTCTATCTACAGAACTGATGCCTTCACGGACCTCTGTCTTTTGACCATATGCCCCCACGACCTCTGTCTTTAGACCCGATGGCCCCAGAGACCTCTGTCTGCAGACCCGATGTGACCAAAGATGTCTGTCTGTATACCCAATGCCCTCACAGACCTCTGTCTGCAGACCCGATGCCACCACAGACCTCTATCTGCAGACCCATTGCCCCCACAGACCTCTGTGTGCAGACCCAATGACCCACATATCTCTCTCTGTAGACGGGATGCCCCTTAGAACTCTGTATGCAGACACGATGCCCCCACAGACAATCTGTCTGCAGACCGGATGCCCTCAGCGGACCTCTGTCTGCAGAACCGATGCTCCCACAGACCTCTGTCTGAAGAGCCAAATCCATCAGAGACCTCTGGCTGGAGACCCGATGTGCCCGCAGACTTCTTTCTGCAGACCCGATGCCCCCACAGACCTCAGTCTTCTGGCCCGATGCTCCCACAGACCTTTGTATGCAGAAACAATGCCCTCAGAGACCTCTGCAGACACGATGTCCCCATAGACCTCTGTCTGCAGACCCGAAGCCCAAAGCGGACCTCTGTCTGCAGACCCCTTGGTCAAAGTGGACCTCTGTCTGCAGACCCGATGCCCCCACAGACCTCTGTCTGCAGACCTGATGCCCCCAGAGACCTCTGTCTGCAGACCAGATGCACCCACGGACCTCTATCTGTAAACACGATACCCACAGAGACCTCTGTCTGCAGACACGAGGCCCCCACAGACCTCTGTCTCCAGACCCGATGCCCCCAGCGGTCCTCTGTTTGCAGACCCGATGACCCCAGAGACCTCTGTCTGCAGACCCAATGCCCCCATAGACCTCTGTCTGTAGAACCGATGCTCCCACGGACCTCTCTCTGCATACTCGATGCCCCCACTGGACCTCTGTGTGCAGACCCGATGACCCCAGCAGACCTCTGTCTGCAGACCCGATGCCCCCACTGACCTCTGTCTGCAGACCTGATGCCCCCACAGACCCCTGTCTGCAGAACCGAAGCTCCTGTGGACCTCTGTCTGCAGACCTGATGCCCCCACAGACCTCTGTCTACAGAACCGATGCCCCCAAGACCTCTGTCTAGAGACCCGATGCCCCCACAGACCTCTGTGTGCAGACGTGAAGGCCCCAGCAGACCTCTGTCTGCTGACCCGATGCCCCCAGCGGACCTTCGTCTGCAGACCTGATGCCTCCACAGACCTCTGTTTTCAGATTCCCGGTGCCCCCACAGACCTCTGTGTGCAGAAATGATGCCCCCAGAGACCTCTGTGTGGAGACGCGATGCCCCCACAGACCTCAGTCTGCAGACTCGATGCCCACAGAGACCTCTGTCTGCAGACCCGATTCCCTCGCAGACTCTGTCACTGACAAGATGCCCCCGCAGACCTCTGTCTACAGACCCGATGCCCCATTTTACCTCTGTCTTCAGACCTGATGCCAACAGCGGTGGTCTCTCGGCAGAACTGATGCCCTCACATACTTCTGTCTGCAGTCCCGATGCCCCCAGCGGACCTCCGTCTGCAGACCCGATGCCTCCACAGACCTCTGTCTGCAGACCCGATGCCCCCAGAGGACCTCTGTCTGCAGAACCGATGCCCCCACAGACCTCTTTCTGCAGAGCTGATGCCCCCACAGACCACTGTCTGCAGACCCGATACCCCTAGTGGACCTCTGTCTGCAGACCCGATGCACTCGCAGACTCTGTCTCAATACTAGCTTCCCCCGCAGACCTCTGTCTACAGACCGGATGCCCCAATTGACCTCTGTCTGCAGACCTGATGCCAACAGCGGTCGTCTTTCTACCGACCCGATGCTCCCAGAGATCTCTGTCTGCAGACCCGATGCCCCCAGATACCTCTGTCTGCGGACCCGATGCCCCCAGAGACATGTTTCTGCGGACTCAATGCCTCCAGAGACCTCTGCAGACCCGATGCTCCCAGAGGACCTCTGTCTGCAGACCTGATGACCCAACAGACCTCCTTCTGAAGTCCCGATGCCCCAAGAGACCTCTGTCTGCAGAACCAATGCACCCACAAACCTCTGTCTGCAGTCCGATGCACACAAAGACCTCTGTCTGCAGACCCGATTCCCCCACCGGACTTCTGTCTGCAGACCCATTGCCCCCATGGACCTCTGTCTGCATACCTGATGCCTCCAGAGACCTCTGTCTGCAGACCCGGTGCCCACAAATACCACTGGCTGGAGACCCGATCCCCATACAGACCTCTGTCTGCAGACCAGATGCCTTCGCAGACCTCTGTCTGCAGAACCAAGGCCCGCAGAGACCTCTGTCACCAGACCCGATGCCCCCACAGACCTCGGTCTGCAGACTCGATGTCCCTACAGACCTCTGTCTGCAGACCTGAAGCCCCCAGTGGACCTCCGTCTACAGACCCGATGCCTCCACAGACCTCTGTCTGCAGACCAGATGCCCCCACGGACATCTGTCTGCAGACCTGATGCCTCCACAGACTTCTGTCTGCAGACCCGATGCCCCCAGATACCTCTGTCTGGAGACCTGAAGCCCCCAGAGACCTCTGTCTGTGGACCCGATGCCCCCAGAGACCTTTTTCTGCAGACCTGAAGCCCCCAGAGACCTCTGTCTGCAGACCCGATGCACCCAGAAGACCTCTGTCTGCAGACCCGATGCACCCACAGACCTCTGTCTGGAGTCCCGTTGCCTCCAGAGACCTCTGTCTGCAGTCCCGATGCACCCATAGACCTCTGTCTGCAGACCCGATGCCCCCAGAGACCTCTGTCTGCAGAACCGATGCCTCCAGAACCCTCTGTCTAGAGACCCGATGCCCCTACAGACCTCTGTCTGCAGACCCGATGCCCCTACAGACCTCTGTCTGCAGACCTGATGCCAACAGACGTCGTCTGTCTGCCGACCGATGCCCCCACATACCTCTGTCTGCAGACCAGATGCCATCAGCGGACATCTGTATGCAAACCTTATGCCTCCACAGAGCTCTGTCTGCAGACCCGATGTCCCCACCGGAGCTCTGTCCACAGACCTGATGCCCCCACCGGTCCTCGGTGCGCAGACCCGATGCCCCCACAGACCTCTGTCTGCAGACCCGATGTGCCCACAGAACTCAATCTGAAGACACGATTCCCCCAAAGACCTCTGTGTGCAGACGTGAAGCCCACAGCGGACCTCTGTCTGCAGAACCGATGCCCCCAGCGGACCCCTGTCTGCAGACTCGATGCCCCCAGAGACCTCTGTGTGGAGACCCGATGCCCCCACAGACCTCTGTCTGCAGACCCGATGTCCACAGCGGAACTCTGTCTGCAGACCTGATACCCCCACAGACCTGTTTCTGAAGATCGGATGCCCCCAGAGACCTCTGTCTGCAGACCCGATGCCCCCACAGACCTCTGTCTGCAGAACCGATGCCTTAAGAGACCTCTGTCTAGAGACCCGATGCCCCTACAGACCACTGTCTGCAGACCCGATTCTCCCACAGACCTCTGTCTTCAGACCCGATGCCCCCAGATTCTTCTGTCTGCAAACCCGATGTCCCCACAGACCTCTGTCTGCAGAACCGAAGCCTCCAGAGGACCTCTGTCTGCAGACCCGATGCCCCACAGACCTCTGTCTACAGTCCCGATGCCCCCCCGAGACCTGTGTCTGCAGACCCGAAGCCCCCAGACGTCCTCTGCCTGCAGACCCGATGCCCCCAGCAGACCTCTGTCTGCAGACCCGATGCCCCCACGGACATCTGTCTGCAGACCTGATGCCCCCAAAGACCTCTTTCTGCAGACCCGATGCACCCACAGACCGCTGTCTGCAGACCCGATGCCCCCAGAGACCTCTGTCTGCAAAACCGATGTCCCCACAGACCTGTCTGCAGACCCGAAGCCCCCAGAGGTCCTCTGCCTGAAGACCCGATGCCCCCCGCGGACCTCTGTCTGCAGACCCAATGCCCCCACGGACATCTGTCTGCAGACCTGATGCCTCCACATACCTCTGTCTGCAGACCCGATGCCCCCATAGACCTCTGTCTGCAGACCCGATGCCCCCACATACCTCTGTCTGGAGACGTGATGCCCCAAGATACCTTTGTCTGCAGACCTGATGCCTCCACAGACCTCTGTTTGTGGACCCGGTGCCCCCAAAGACCTCTGTCTGCAGACCCTATATCCCCAGTGAACCTCTGTCTGCATAACCGATGGCTTCCCGCAGTCTCTGTCTGCAGACTAGATGCCCCCGCAGACCTCTCTCTACAGACCAGATGCCCCCATTGATCTTTGTCTGCAGACCTGATGCCAACAGCGGTCATCTGTCTGCCGACCCGATGCCCCCACCTACATCTGTCTGCAGACCCGATGCCCCCACGGACATCTGTCTGCAGACTTGATGCCTCCACAGACCTCTGTCTGCAGACCCAATGCCCCCAGATACCTTTTTCTGGAGACCCAAAGCCCGCAGAGACCTCTGTCTGCAGACCCGATGCTCCAACAGACCTCTGTCTGCAGACTCACTGCCCCCAGCTGACCTCTATCTGCAGACACGATTCCCCCTCAGACTCTCTCTGTAGACCAGATGCCCCAGCAGACCTCTGTCTCCAAACCCGATGCACCATAGACCTCTTTCTGCATACCCGATGCCAACAGCGGTCGTCTGCCTGCGGACCCGATGCCCCCACAGACCGATATCTGCAGACTGGATGCCCCCGCAGACTCTGTCTCCAGACCATAACCCGCAGACTTCTTTGCTCCATACTCAATGTCCCCACAGACCTCTGTCTGCAGACACGATGCCCATAGCGGACATCCGTCTGCAGACACGATGCGGCCACAGACCTCTGTCTACAGACCCGATGCCCCAAAGACCTCTTTCTGCAGACCCGATGAACCCACAGACCTCTTTCTGCAGAAACGATGCCCCCAGAGACCTGGGTCTGCAGACCCGATACCCACACAAACCTCTGTCTGCAGACCTGATGCCCCCACAGACCTCTGTCTGCAGACCCGATGCCACCACAAACCTCAGTCTGCAGAACAGATGCCCCCCATCAGACCTCTGTCTGCAGACCCGATGCCCTCGTAGACTCTGTCTGCAGACCAGATGCCACCACAAACCTCAGTCTGCAGACCCGATGCCCCCACAGACCTCTTTCTGCAGACCCGATGCCCCCCAGGAGACTTCTGTCTGCAGACCCGATGCCCTCGTAGACTCTGTCTGCAGACCAGATGCCCCCACAGACCTCTGTCTAAAGACCCGATGTCCCCATAGACCTCTGTGTGCAGACCTGATTCCGACAGCGGGCGTCTGTCTGCAGACCCGATGCGCCTGCAGACCTCTGTCTGCAGACCCCATGCACCTCTGTGTGCAGACCTGATTCCGACAGCGGTCGTCAGTCTGCCGACCCGATGCACCCACAGACCTCTGTCTGCAGATCCGATGCCCACGCAGACCTCTTATGCAGACCTGATACCACCGCAGACTTCTGTCTGCAGATCCTATGTCCTCGCAGACTGTGTCTGCAGACCAGATGCCCACACAGACCTCTGACTCCCATACTCGATGCCCTTACAGACCTCAGTCTGCGGACCCGATGTCCCCACAGAGATCTGTCTGCAGTACCGATGACCCCACAGACCTTTGTCTGCAGACCCAATGCCAACACAGACCTTTGTTTGCAGACCTGATGCCACCCAGACCTCTGTCTGCAGATCCGATGCCCCCACAGACGTCTCTGTGCAGACCCGATGCCCCCACCGTACCTCTGTCTACAGACCCGATGACCCACAGACCTTTCTCGGCAGACCCGATGCCCCTTAGATCTCTGTCTACAGACCTGATGCCTCTAAAGACCTCTGTCTGCATACCTGATGACCCACAGACCTCTGTCTGCAGAACCGATGCCCCCACCGGACCTCTGCTGCAGACCCGATTCCCCCAGCGGACCTCTGTCTGCAGACCTGATGCCCCAAGCGGACCTCTGTCTTCAAGACCCGATGCCTCGACAGACCTCTCTCTGCAGACCTGATGAACCCAGAGGCCTCTGTCTGCAGACCCGATGCCCCCACAGACCTCTGTCTACAGATCCGATGCCCCCACAGACCCTCAGTCTGCAGAGCCGATGCCCCCAGCTGACATCTTTCTGCAGACACGATGACCCACAGACTTCTCTCGTCAGACTGATTCCCCCACAGACTCTGTCTGCAGACCACATGCCCCCTCAGACCTCTTTCTGCAGACCCGATGCCCTCGCAGACTCTGTCTGCAGACCATGCCCCCACAGACCTCTGCCTCCATACCCAAATCCCCCATAGACCTTAGTCTGCAGACCTGATGCCCCCACGGAACCTCTGTCTGCAGACCCGATGGCCCAGCGGACCTCTGTCTGCAGACCCGATGCCCCCAGCGGAACCTCTGTCTGCAGACCCGATGCCAACAGCGGTCGTCAGTCTGCAGACCCGATGGCCCCACAGACCTATGTCTGCTGACCCGATGCTCCCACAGACTCTGTCTGCAGAGCATACCCCTGCAGACCTCTGTCTCCATAATCAATGTCCCCACAGACCTCAGTCTTCAGACCTGATGACCCCAGCGGACCTCCGTCTGCAGACCCGATGCCCCCACAGTCCTCTGTCTGCAGACCCAATGCGCCCACAGACATCTGTCTGCAGACCTGATGCACCCACAGACCTCTGTCTGCAGACCCGATGCCCCCAGCGGTCCTCCATCAGCAGACATGATGCCCCCACCGACCTCTGTCTACAGACCCGATGCCCCCACGGACCTCTTTCTGCAGACCCAATGAACCCACATATCTCTGTCTGCAGACTCGATGCCACCAGCGGACCTCTGTCTGCAGACCCGATGACCCACAGACCTCTCTCTGCAGACCCGTTGCCCCCAGAGGACCTCTGTCTGCAGAACTGATGCCCCCAATGACCTATGTTTGCAGACCCTTTGCCCCCAGCGGATCCCTGCCTGCATACCAGATGTCCCCCCACAGACCTCTATCTGCAGATCCGATGCCCTAGCAGACTCTGTCTGTAGACCAGATGCCCCCGCAGAACTCTGTCTCCAAACATGATGCTCCCACAGACCAGTGTCTGCAGAGCCAAATCTCCCAGAGACCTCTGGCTGGAGACCCGATGCACCCGCAGACTCCTTTCTGCAGACCCGATGCCCCCACAGACCTCTGTCTGTAGACCGGATTCCCCCGCAGAATCTATCTGCAGACCATGCCCCCACAGACCTCTGTCTCCATACTCAATGCCCCCACAGACCTCAGTCTGCAGGCCCGATGCGCCACAGACCTTTGTATGCAGAAACGATGCCCTCAGAGACATCTGTCTGCAGACCCGATGCCCCCACAGACCACTGTCTGCAGACCCGATGACCCCAGTGACCCCTGTGTGCAGACCCGATGCACCCCCAAAAATCTGTCTGCAGACCTGATGCCCCATTGACCTCTCTCTGCAGACCCGATTCCCCCATAGACCTCTGTCTGCAGACCCGATGCCCCCACAGACCTCTGTCTCAAGTCCAAATGCCCCCAGTGGACCTTTGTCTGTGGACCCGATGCCCCAAGCTGACCTCTGTCTGCAGACCCGATGCTCCCACAGACCTCTGTATGCAGAGCCAAATCCACCAGAGACCTCTGGCTGGAGACCCGATGCGCCCGCAGACTTCTTTCTGCAGACCCGATGCCCCCACAGACCTCTGTCTTCAGGCCCGATGCCTCGACAGACCTCTGTCGGCAGACCTGATGCCCGAAGTGACCTCTGTCTGCAGACCCGAAGCCTGCACAGAAATCTGTCTGCAGACCCAATGCCCCCACTAACCTCTGTCTGCAGACTGGATGGCCCCAGCGGACCTCTGTCTGCAGACTCAATGCCCTAGCAGACTCTGTCTGCAGACCAGATGCCACCGCAGACCTCTGTCTCCAAACCCGATGCACCTAAAGACCTCTGTCTGCAGACCCGATGCCTACAGCGGTCGTCTGTCTGCAGAACCGATGCCCTCACAGACCTCTGTCTGTAGACCGGATGCCCCCGCAGACTCTGTCTGCAGACCATGCCCCGACAGACCACTGTCTCCATACTCAATGCCCCCACAGACCTCAGTATGCAGGCACGATGCCCCCACAGACCTTTGTA
The DNA here is from genome assembly GCA_963919715.1 of Microtus obscurus. Classification (NCBI taxonomy): domain Eukaryota; kingdom Metazoa; phylum Chordata; class Mammalia; order Rodentia; family Cricetidae; genus Microtus; species Microtus obscurus. The sequence continues at coordinate 10,592 of CAWTZC010001524.1, read as the reverse complement.
TGCAGAAACGATGCCCTCAGAGTCCTCTGTCTGCAGACACAATGTCCCCATAGACCTCTGTATACAGATCCCGAAACCCAAAGAGGACCTCTGTCTGCAGAGCCCATGGTCAAAGTGGACCTCTGTCTGCAGACCAGATGCCCCCACAGACATCTGTCTGCAGACCTGATGCCCCCAGAGACCTCTGTTTGCAGACCAGATGCACCCACGGACCTCTATCTGCAAACACGATGCCCACAGAGACCTCTGTCTGCAGACACGAAGCCCCCACAGACCTCTGTCTCCAGACCCGATGCCCTCAGCGGACCTCTGTTTGCACACCCGATGACCCCAGAGACCTCTGTCTGCAGACCCAATGCCACCATAGACCTCTGTCTGTAGAACCGATGCTCCCACGGACCTCTCTCTGCATACCCAATGCCCCCACTGGACCTCTGTGTGCAGACCCGATGCCCCCACTGACCTCTGTCTGCAGACCCGATGCCCCCACTGACCTCTGTCTGCAGACCTGATACCTCCATAGACCTCTGTCTGTACACCTGATGCACGCATAGACCTCTGTCTGCAGACGCGATGCCCACACAGACCTCTGTCTGCAGTCCCGATGCAACAACAGACCTCTGTCTGCAGACTGAATGCCCCCAGCGGACCTCTTTCTGCAGACTCAATGCCCTCGCAGACTCTGTCTGCAGACCAGATTCCACCACAGACCTCTGTCTACAGACCCGATGCCCCCATAGACCTCTGTCTGCAGACCTGATGCCAAGAGTGGGCGTCTGTCTGCAGACCCGATGCCACCAAAGACCTCTGTCTGTATAACTGATGGCTCCAGCTGACCTCCGTCTGCAAACCCGATGCCTCCACAACCTCTGTCTGCAGACCCAATGCCCCCAGAGGCCTCTGTCTGCAGACCAGATGTCCCCAGAGGACCTCTGCCTGCAGACCCGATGCCCCCAAAGAAGTATGTCTGCAGACCCAATGCCCCCAGTGGACCCCTGTCTGCATACTTGATGCCCCCCCTGCAGACCTCTGTCTGCAGATCCGATGCCCTAGCAGAATCTGTCTGTAGATCAGATGCCCCCGCAGACCTCTGTCTCCAAACCCGATGTACCCAAAGACCTCTGTCTGCAGACCTGATGCCTACAGCAGTCGTCTGTCTGCAGACACGATGCCTGCACAGACCTCTTTCTGTAGACCGGACGCCCCCATAGACTTCTGTCTGCAGACCAGATGCCCCCACGGACCTCTATCTGCAAACGCGATGCCCACAGAGACCTCTGTCTGCAGACACGAAGCCCCCACAGACCTCGTTCTGCCGACCCGATGCCCCCACGGACCTCTGTCTACAGAACTGATGCCTTCACGGACCTCTGTCTTTAGACCCAATGAGCCCACAGACCTAGGTCTTTAGACCCGATGGCCCCAGAGACCTCTGTCTGCGGAGCCGATGCAACCAAAGATCTCTGTCTGTATACCCAATGCCCTCACAGACCTGATGCCCGAAGTGACCTCTGTCTGCAGACCCGATGCCCCCACAGACTTCTGTCTGCAGACCCGATGCCAACACAGACGTCTGTCTGCAGACACGATGCCCCCAGCGGGCCTCAATCTGCAGACCCGATGCTCCCACCGACCACTGTCTGCATACCCAATTTCCCCAGAGACCTCTGGCTGGAGACCCGATGCCCCCGCAGACCTCTTTCTGCAGACCCGATGCCTACCCAGACCTCTATCTTCAGACCCGACGCCTCTACAGACCTCTGTCTGCAGACCCGATGCCCACACAGAAATCTGTCTGAAGACCCGATCCAGCCACTGACCTCTGTCTGCAGTCCGGATGCCCCACAGACCTCTGTCTGCAGACCGGATGCCCCCACGGACCTCTGTCTACAGAACTGATGCCTTTACGGACCTCTGTCTTTAGACCCGATGCACCCACAGACCTAGGTCTTTAGACCCGATGGCCCCAGAGACCTCTGTCTGCAGACCCGATGCCACCACAGACCTCTATCTGCAGACCCGTTGCCCACACAGAACTCTGTGTGCAGACACGATGACACAAATATCTCTCTCTGCAGACGCGATGCCCCTTAGACCTCTGTCGGCAGACACGATGCCCCCACAGACAATCTGTCTGCAGACCGGATGCCCTCAGCGGACCTTTGTCTGCAGACCTGAAGTCCCCACGGACCTCAGTCTACAGAAGTGATGCCTCCACGGACCTCTGTCTTCAGACCCATTGCCCCCAGAGGCCTCTGTTTGCCGACCCGATGCTCACAGAGGACCTCTGTATGCAGAACCGATGCTCCCAATGACCACTGTCTGCACACCCGATGCTCCCATAGACCTCTGTCTGCAGACCCGATGCCCCCACAGATCTCTGTCTGCAGACCAGATGCCCCCAGAGACCTCTGTCTGCAGACCCGATGCACCCACGGACCTCTGTCTGCAGAGCCCATGGCCAAAGTGGACCTCTGTCTGCAGACCCTATGCCCCCACAGACCTCTGTCTGCAGACCCGAAGCTCCGAGTGGACCTCTGTCTGCAGAACCCATGGCCAAAGTGGACCTCTGTCTGCAGACCCGATGACCCCAGGGACCTCTGTCTGCAGACCCGATGCACCCACGAACCTCTATCTGCAAACCCGATGCCCACAGAGTCCTCTGTCTGCAGAACCAATGCGTCAACAGACCTCTGTTTGTAGACACAATGCCCCCAAGACCTCTGTCTGGAGACCAGATGCGCCCACAGAACTCTTTCTGCAGAAGCGATGCCCCCAGCGGAACTCTGTCTGAAGACCCGATGCCCACACAGAACTCTGTCTGCAGACCCGAAGCCCCCAGTGGACCTTTGTCTGCAGAGCCCATGGCCAAAGTGGACCACTGTCTGCAGACCCGATGCCCCCAGCGGACATTTGTCTGCAGACCTGATGCCCCCACAAACCTCTATCTGCAGACTGATGACCCCACAGACCTCTCTCTGCAGACCTGATGCCACACAGACCCTGCCTTTTGACCGAATGCCCCCACAGACCTCTGTCTGCAGACCCGATGCTCCCACAGACCACTGTCTGCAGAAGCAATGCCCCCACAGACCTCTCTCTGCAGACCCGATGCCCCCAGCGGACCTCCATCTGCAGACCCAATGCTCCCACCGACCTCTGTCTGCAGACCCAATTCCCCCAGAGACCTCTGGCTGGAGACCCGATGCCCCCGCAGACCTCTTTCTGCAGACCCGATGCCCACCCAGACCTCTGTCTTCAGACCCAATGCCCGCAGTGACCTCTGTCTGCAGACCCGATGCCCACACAGAAATCTGTCTGCAGACCCGATGCCGCCACTGAACTCTGTCTGCAGACCCAATGCCCCCACAGACCTCTGTCTGCAGACCTGATGCCCCCAGCCAACCTCTGTCTTCATACCCGATTCCCCCTTCGGACCTCTGTCTACAGAACTGATGCCTTCATGGACCTCTGTCTTTAGACCCGATGCCCCCACGAACCTCTGACTTTAGACCCGATGGCCCCAGTGACCTCTGTCTGCAGACCCGATGCGACCAAAGATATCTGTCTGTATACCCAATGCCCTTACAGACCTCTGTCTGCAGAACCGATACCACCACAGACCTCTATCTGCAGACCCGTTGCCCCCACAGACCTCTGTGTGCAGACCCAATGACCCACATATCTCTCTCTGTAGATGGGATGCCCCTTAGAACTCTGTCCGTAGACACGATGCCCCCACAGACAATCTGTCTGCAGACCGGATGCCATCAGCGGAACTTTGTCTACAGAACTGATGCCTCCATGGACCTCTGTCTGCAGACTCGATACCAGCACAGACCTCTGTCTACAGAACTGATGCCTCATGGACCTCTGTCTTCAGACCCGATGCCCCCAGAGGCCTCTGTCAGCCGACACCATGCCCCCAGAGGAACTCTGTATGCAGAACCGATGCTCCCAATGACCACTGTCTGCACACCCGATGCCCCCACAGACCTCTGTCTGCAGAACCAATGACGCCACAGACCTCTGTCTGCAGACACGATGCCATCCGCAGACCTTGTTCTGGAGACCCGATGCCTTCGCAGACTCTGTCTGCAGTCCAGATGCCCCTGCAGACCTCTCTCTACAGACCCGATGCACCCATAGACCTATGTCTACAGACCTGATGCCAAAAGCGGACGTCTCTTTGCAGACTTGATGCCGCCACCGAACTTAATCAGCAGAATCAATGCCCCCACAGACCTCTGTCTGCACAACCAATGTCCGCAGCGGAACACAGTCTCGATCTCCCCCCCCCCACAGATCTCTGTCTGCAGACCCGATGCCTCCACAGACCTCTGTCTGAAGACACAATGCCCCCAGCGGACCTCTTTCTGAAGACCCGATGTTCCCCCAGACCTCTCTCTGCAGACACGATGCATCACAGATCATCAGTCTGCAGACCAGATGCCCCCAGCAGACATCTGTCTGCAGACCCGATGCCCCCACAAACCTCTATCTGCAGACTGATGACCTCACAGACCTCTCTCTGCAGACCTGATGCCACACAGACCCTGTCTTTTGACCGGGTGCCCGCACAGACCTCTGTCTGCAGATCCAATGCCCCCACAAACCGCTGTCTGTAGACCCGATGCCTCCACAGACCTCTGTCTGCAGACACAATGCCACCAACGGACCTCTGTCTGAAGACCCGATGCTCCCACAGACCTCTCTCTGCCTACACGATACACCACAGGTCATCAGTCTGCAGATCCGATGCCCCCACGGACCTCTGTCTGCAGAACAGATATGCCCACAGACCTCTGTCTGCAGACCCGATGCCCTCAGCGAACCTCCGTCTGCAGACCCGATGCTCCCACAGACCTCTGTCTGCAGACCCAATTCTTCCAGAGTCCTCTGGCTGGAGACCCGATGCACCCGCAGACTTCTTTCTGAAGACCCGATGACCCCACAGACCTCTGTCTTCAGAACGATGCCTCCACAAACCTCGGTCTGCAGACCTGATGCCCGTAGTGACCTCTGTCTGCAGAACCGATGCCCACACAGAAATCTGTCTGCAGAACCGATGCCCCCACTGACCTCTGTCTGCAGACCCAATGAGCCACAGACCTCTGTCTGCAGACTGGATGCCCCCAGCGGACCTCTGTCTGCAGACTCGATGCCCTAGCAGAATCTGTCTGCAGAACAGATGCCCACATAGACCTCTGTCTGCAGACCTGATACCAACAGTGGTCGTCTGTCTGCAGACCCGATGCCACCAAAGACCTCTGTCTGTAGAACTGATGCCCCCACAGACCTCCGTCTGCAGACCCGATGCCCACTCAGACCACTGTCTGCAGACCCAATGCTCCCAGAGGCCTCTGTCTGCAGACCAGATATCCCCAGAAGAACTCCGTCTGCAGACCCAATGCCCCCATAGACCTATGTCTACAGACCCACTGCCCCCAGCAAACCCCTGTCTGCATACCCGATGCCCCCCACAGACGTCTGTCTGCAGATCCAATGCACTAGCAGACTCTGTCTGTAGACCAGATGCCCGTGCAGACTTCTGTCTCCAAACCTGATGCACCCAAAGACCTCTGTCTGCAGACCTGATGCCTCCATAGACCTCTGTCTGCAGACCCGTGCCCCCAGAGACATCTGTCTGCAGACCGGATGCCCCCACAGACCTCTGGCTGCATACCCGATGCCCCCCTGAAGACCTCTGTCTGCAGACCCGATTCCCGCACAGACCTCTGTCTGCAAACCCGATGACACCAGCGGACGTCTGTCTGCAGACCCGATGTCCCACACACCTCTGTCTGCAGACCCGATGCCCCATAGACCTCTGTCTACAGACCCGATGCACCCACAGACCCCTGTCTGCAGCCCCTATGACCCACAGACCTCTGTCTGCAGACCTGATGCCCCCACAGACCCCTGTCTGCAGACCCGATTCCCCTGTGGACCTCTGTCTGCAGACCCGATGGCCCCAGAATCCTCTGTCTGCAGACCCGATGCCTCCACAGGCCACTGTATGCAGACCCGATGAACACAGAGACCTTTGTCTGGGGATCCGGTGCCCCCACAGACCTCTGTCTGCAGACCTGATGCCTCCATAGACCTCTGTCTGCAGACCCGATGCCCCCACAGACCTCTGTCTGTAGACCTGATACCCCCACAGACCTCGGTCTGCAGCTCCGATGCCCACAGCGGACGTCCGTCTGCAGACCCGATGCCTCCAAAGACTTCTGTCTGCAGACCCAATGCCCCCAGTGACCTCTGTCTGCAGACCTGATGCCCCCTCAGAAATCTGTCTGCAGACCCGATGCCCCCATAGTCCTCTGTCTGCAGACGCGATGCCCTCACAGACCTTTTTCTGCAGACCGGATGCCATCCCAGACCTCTGTCTGCAGTCCCGATGCCCCCAGAGACCACTGTCTGCAAACCCGATGACACCAGCGGACGTCTGTCTGCAGACCCGATGTCCCACAAACCTCTGTCTGCAGACCCGATGCCCCACATTCCTCTGTCTGCAGACCCAATGCCCCCCACAGACCCCTGTCTGCAGACCCGAATCACCTGTGGACCTCTGTCTGCAGACCCAATGGCCCCAGAATCCTCTGTCTGCAGACCCGATGCCTCCACAGACCCCTGTCTGCAGACCCGATTCCCCTGTGGACCTCTGTCTGCAGACCCGATGGCCCCAGAATCCTCTGTCTGCAGACCGATGCCCCCACAGACCTCTGTCTGCAGACCCGATGCCCACAGCGGACCTCCGACTGCAGACCCGATGCCTCCAAAGACTTCTGTCTGTAGACCCAATGCCCCCAGTGACCTCTGTCTGCAGAACCGATGCCCCCACAGAAATCTGTTTGCACACCCGATGCCCCCATTGACCTCTGTCTGCATACCCGATTCCCCCATAGACCTCTGTCTGCAGACCCGATGCCCCCACAGACCTCTTTCTACAGACCTGAAGCCCCCAGTGGACCTCTGTCTCCAGAGACCATGGCTAAAGTGGACCTCTGTCTGCAGACCCAATGCCCCCACAGACCTCTGTCTGCAGACCTGATGCCCCCAGAGACCTCTGTCTGCAGACCCGATGCCCCCACAGACCTCTGTCTGCAGACCCGATACCCCCAGAGACCTCTGTCTGCAGACCTGATGCCAAAAGCGGTCGTCTGTCTGCAGACCCGATGCCTCCACCGACCTCTGTCTACAGAACTGATGCCTTCATGGACCTCTGTCTTTAGACACGATGCTCCCACAGACCTCTCTGTGCAGACACGATGCCCCACAGACCATCAGTCTGCAGACTCGATGCCCCCAGCGGACATCTGTCTGCAGACCTGATGCCCGCACAAACCTCTATCTGCAGACTGATGACCCCACAGACATCTCTCTGAAGACCTGATGCCACACAGACCCTGTCTTTTGACCCGATGCCCCCACAGACTTCTGTCTGCAGACAAGATGCCCCCACAGACCTCTGTCTGCAGACCCAATGCCCCCAGCGGGCCTCCATCTGCAGATCCGACGCTCCCACCGACCTCTGTCTGGAGAACCAATTCCCACAGAGACCTCTGGCTGGAGACCCGATGCCCCCGCAGACCTCTTTCTGCAGACGCGATGCCCCCACGGACCTCTGTCTTTAGACCCGATGACCGCAGAGACCTCTGTCTGCAGACCCGATGTGACCAAAGGTCTCTGTCTGTATACCCAATGACCTCACAGACCTCTGTCTGCAGACCCGTTGCCCCCACAGACCTCTGTGTGCAGAACCGATGACGACATATCTCTCTCTGTACACGCGATGCCCCTTAGACCTCTGTCGGCAGACACGATGCCCGCACGGACCTCTGTCTACAGAACTGATGCCTCCATGGACCTCTGTCTTTAGACCCGATGCCCCCAGTGGCCTCTGTCTGCCGACACGATGCCCCCAGAGGACCTCTGTATGCAGAACCGATGCTCCCAATGACCACTCTCTGCACACCTGATGCCCCCATAGACCTCTTTCTGCAGAACCGATGGTCCCACAGACCTCTGTCTGCAGACCCGATGCTGCCACAGACCTCTGTCTGCGGACACGATGCCCTCCGCAGACCTCGTTCTGGAGACCCGATGCCCTCGCAGACTCTGTCTGCAGTCCAGATGCCATTGCAGACCTCTGTCTACAGACCTGATGCCAAAAGCAGTCATCTTTCTGCAGCCTTGATGTCCCCACCGACCTATGTCTGCAGACCCGATGCCCCGTCAGACCTCTGTCTGCAGAACCGATGCCCCCAGAGACCTCTGATTGCAGACCCCATTCCCGCACAGACCTCTGTCTGCAGACTGATGCCCACACGGAACTCTGTCTGCAAACCCGATGCCCCCACAGACCTCTGTCTGCAGACCTGATGCCAAAAGGGGTCGTCTGTCTGCAGACCTAATGCCCCCACAGACCTCTGTCTGCAGACCCGATGCCCCCACGGACCTCTGTCTGCAAACCCGATGACACCAGCGGACGTCTGTCTGCAGACCCGATGTCCCACAAACCTCTGTCTGCAGACCCGATGCCCCACAGACATCTGTCTGCAGACCCGATGCCCCTCAGACCCCTGTCTGCAGACCTGAATCACCTGTGGACCTCTGTCTGCAGACCCGATGGCCCCAGAATCCTCTGTCTGCAGACCCGATGCCTCCACAGACCACTGTATGCAGACCCGATGACCACAGAGACCTTTGTCTGGGGATCTGATGCCCCCACAGACCTCTGTCTGCAGACCCGATGCCTCCATAGACCTCTGTCTGCAGAACCGATGCCCCCAATGACCTCTGTCTGTAGACCTGATACCCCCACAGACCTCTGTCTGCAGACCCGATGCCCCCACGGACCTCTGTCTTTAGACCCGATGGCCGCAGAGACCTCTGTCTGCAGACCCGATGCCACCACAGACCTCTATCTGCAGACCCGTTGCCCCCACAGACCTCTGTGTGCAGACCCGATGACCCACATATCTCTCTCTGTACACGCGATGCCCCTTAGACCTCTGTCGGCAGACACGATGCCTGCACGGACCTCTGTCTACAGAACTGATGACTCCATGGACCTCTGTCTTCAGACCCGATGCCCCCAGAGGTCTCTGTCTGCCGACCTGATGCCCCCAGAGGACCTCTGTATGCAGAACCGATGCTCCCAATGACCACTGTCTGCACACCCGATGCCCCCATAGACCTCTGTCTACAGAACCGATGGTCCCACAGACCTCTGTCTGCGGACACGATGCCCTCCGCAGACCTCTTTCTGGAGACCCGATGCCCTCGCAGACTCTGTCTGCAGTCAAGATGCCCCTGCAGACCTCTGTCTACAGACCTGATACCAAAAGCAGTCGTCTTTCTGCAGACTTGATGCCCCCGCAGACCTATGTCTGCAGACCCGATGCCACCACAGACCTCTATCTGCAGAACCGATGCCCCCAGAGACCTCTGATTGCAGACCCCATTCCCGCACAGACCTCTGTCTGCAGACCCGATGCCCACACGGAACTCTGTCTGCAAACCCGATGCCCCCACAGACCTCTGTCTGCAGACCTGATGCCAAAAGGGGTCGTCTGTCTGCAGACCCGATGCCCCCACAGACCACTGTCTGCAGAACCGATGCCCCCACAGACCTCTTTCTGCAGAAAGGATGCCATCTCAGACCTCAGTCTGCAGTCCCGATGCCCCCACAGACCTCTGTCTGCAAACCCGATGACACCAGCGGACGTCTGTCTGCAGACCCGATGTCCCACAAACCTCTGTCTGCAGACCCGATGCCCCACAGACCTCTGTCTGCAGACCCGATGCCCCCACGGACCTCTGTCTGTAGACCTGATACACCCACAGACCTCTGTCTGCAGACCCGATGCCCACAGCGGACCTCCGACTGCAGACCCGATGCCTCCAAAGACTTCTGTCTGCAGACCCAATGCCCCCAGTGACCTCTGTCTGCAGACCCGATGCCGCCACAGAAATCTGTCTGCAGACCCGATGCCCCCATTGCCCTCTGTCTGCATACCCGATTCCCCCCATAGACCTCTGTCTGCAGATTCGATGCCCCCCACAGAACTCTTTCTGCAGACCTGAAGCCCCCCAGTGGACCTCTGTCTCCAGATACCATGGCTAAAGTGGACCTCTGTCTGCAGACCCGATGCTTCCACAGACCTCTGTCTGCAGACCCGATACCCCCAGAGACCTCTGTCTACAGACCCGATGCACCCACGGACCTCTATCTGCAAACTCGATGCCCCCAGAGACCTTTGTCTGCAGACCTGATGCGCAAACAGACCTCTGTTTGTAGACCCAATGCTACCATAGACCTCTGTCTGCAGACCTGATGCCAAAAGCGGTCATTTGTCTGCAGACCCGATGTCTCCACGGACCTCTGTCTACAGAACTGATGCCTTCTCGGACCTCTGTCTTTAGACACGATGCTCTCACAGACCTCTCTGTGCAGACAAGAAGCCCCACAGACCATCAGTCTGCAGACCCGATGCCCCCAGCGGACATCTGTCTGCAGACCTGATGTCCCCACAAACCTCTATCTGCAGACTGATGACCCCACAGCCCTCTCTCTGCAGACC
>CAWTZC010001523.1:0-49311 GCA_963919715.1 Microtus obscurus | reverse complement strand
ACCCGATGCCCCCCACAGACCTCTTTCTGCGGTCACGATGGACCCATAGACCTCTGTCTGCAGACCCAATTGCCCCACTGGACCTCTGTCTGTAGACGCTATGTCCCCACGGAACTCTGTCTGCAAACCTGATGCTTCCACAGACCTCTAATAGCAGACCCGGTGCCCCCGGATACCTCTGTCTAGAGACCCGAAGCCCCAAGAGACCTCTGTCTGCAGAACTGATGCCTCCACAGACCTCTGTTTGCACAGCAGGTACCCCCAGATACCTCTGTTTCGAGACTTGAAGCCCCCAGAGACCACTGACTGCAGACCCAATGCCATGAAAGACCTCTGTCTGCAGACACGATACCCCCACATACCTCTGTCTGCAGACCAGAAGCCCCCAGCGGACATCTTTATGCAAACCCGATGCCTCCAGAGACCTCTGTCTGTAGACCCGATGCCCCCCCCCGGAGCTCTGTCCGCAGACATGATGCCTCCACCGGACCTCTTTCTGCAGACCCGATGTGCCCACAGACCTCAGTCTGCAGACCCCATGCCCCCACAGACCTCTTTCTGCAGACCCGATGTGCCCACAGACCTCAGTCTGCAGACACAATGCCCCCACAGACCTCTGTGTGCAGACGTGAAGCCCCCAGCGGACCTCTGTCTGCAGACCGGATGCCCCCAGCGGACCTCTGTCTGCAGACCAGATGTCCCCAGCGGACCTCTGTCTGCAGAACCGATGCCCCCAGAGACCTCTGTCTTTAGACACGATGCCCCCAAGACCTCTGACTGCAGACCCGATGCCCGCAGAGACCTCTGTGTGGAGACCCGATGCCCCCACAGACCTCAGTCTGCAGACGTGATGCCCACAGAGACCTCTGTCTGCAGAGACGATGCCTTCAGAGGACCTCTGTCTGCAGATCCGATGCCCCCACAGACCTCTGTCTGCAGACCCGATTCCCTCGCAGACTCTGTCACTGACAAGATGCCCCCGCAAACCTCTGTCTACAGACCTGATGCCCCCATTGACCTCTGTCTGCAGACATGATGCCAACAGCGGTCGTCTCTAGGCAGACCTGATGCCCCCATTTACTTCTGTCTGCATACCCGATGACCCATCGGACCTCGGTCTGCAGACCCGATGTGCCCACAGACCTCAATCTGCAGACCCCATGCCCCCAAAGACCTCAGTCTGCAGACTTGATGGCTACAGAGACCTCTGTCTACTGAGCCGATGCCCCCAGCGGACTTCCGTCTGCAGAACCGATGCCTCCACAGACCTCTGTCTGCAGACCCGATGCACTCGCAGACTCTGTCTTCAGACTAGATGCACCAGCAGACCTCTGTCTACAGACCGGATGCTCCCAATGACCTCTGTCTGAAGACCTGATGCCAACAACGGTCGTCTTTCTACCGACCCGATGCCCCCAGAGACCTCTGTCTGCAGACCCGATGTCCAAACAGACTTCTGTCTGCAGTCCCGAAGCCCCCAGCGGACATCTGTCTGCAAACCTGATGCCTCCACAGACCTCTGTTTGCAGACCAGGTACCCCCAGATACCTCTGTCGGGAGACCTGAAGCCCACAGAGAACTCTGTCTGCAGACCCAATGCCATGAAACACCTCTGTCACAGACCCGATGCCCCCATAGACCTCTGTCTCCAGACCCGATGCCAACAGAGGACCTGTGTCTGCCGAACCGATGCCCCAACAGACTTCTGTCTGCAGACCTGATGCCCCCATAAACCTCTGTATGCAGAAGTGATGCCCCCACAGACCTCGGTCTGCAGACCCGATGCCCCCACAGAACTCTGTCTGCAGACCCGATACCCCCAGTGGACCTCTGTCTGCATACCCGATGCCCACACAGACCTCTGTCTGCAGTCCCGATGCACCAACAGACCTCTGTCTGCAGACCGGGTGGCCCCAGCGGACCTCTTTCTGCAGACTCAATGCCCTAGCAGACTCTATCTGCAGACCAGATTCCCCTGCAGACCTCTGTCTATAGACCCGATGCCCCCATAGACCTCTGTCTGCAGACCTGATGCCAACAGTGGGCGTCTGTCTGCAGAACCGATGCCACCAAAGACCTCTGTCTGTAGAACTGATGCCTCCAGCGGACCTCCGTCTGCAAACCCGATGCCTCCACAACCTCTGTCTGCAGACCCAATGCCCCCAGAGGCCTCTGTCTGCAGACCAGATGTCCCCAGAGGACCTCTGTCTACAAACCCGATGAACCCAAGGACCTCTGTCTGCAGACACGATGCCCCCAAAGAAGTATGTCTGCCGACCCACTGCCCCCAGTGGACCCCTCTCTGCATACCTGATGCCCCGCCACAGACCTCTGTCTGCAGATCTGATGCCCTAGCAGACTCTGTCTGTAGATCAGATGCCCCCGCAGACCTCTGTCTCCAAACCCGATGAACCCAAAGACCTCTGTCTGCAGACACGATGCCTGCACAGACCTCTGTCTGTAGACCGTTTGCCCCCGCAGAATCTGTCTGCAGACCATGCCCCCACAGACCTCTGTCTCCAAACTCAATGCCCCCACAGACCTCAGTCTGCCGGCCTGATGCCCCCACAGACCTTTGTATGCAGAAACGATGCCCTCAGAGACCTCTGTCTGCAGACCCAAAGCCCCCACAGACCTCTGTCTGCACACCCGATGCCCCACAGACCTCTGCCTGCAGACACGATGCCCCCTGAGACCTGTGTCTGCAAACCCAATGCCTCCACAGAGCTCTCTCTGTAGTTCAGATGCCCCACACACTGTCTGCAGTCCTGATGCCCCCACACACCGCTGCATGTAGCCCCGATGCCCCCACAGACCTCTGTTTGCAGACCCGATGCCGCCCAGACCTCTGACTGTAGACCCGATCACCCACATACTTCTGTCTGCAGTCCTGATGCCCCCACAAACCTCTGTCTGCAGACCTGATGCCCACAGCGGACCTCTGTCTGCAGACCGGATGACCCCACAGAACTTTGTTTGCAGACCTGATGACCCCACAGACCTCTGTCTGCAGACATTATGCCCCCACATACCTCTGTCTCCAGACCCGAAGCCCCCACCGGAGCTCTGTCTGCAGCCCCGATGCCCTCACAGACTCTGTCTGCAGACCAGATGCCCCCGCAGACCTCTGACTACAGACCGGATGCCCCCGTAGACCTCTGTGTGCAGACCTGATGCCGACAGTGGTCGTTGGTCTCCAGACCCGATGCCCCCACAGACCTATGTCTGCAGACCCGCTGCCCCCGCAGACCTCTGTATGCAGAACCGATGCCACCACAGACATCTGTCTGCAGACCCGATGCCCTCGCAGACTCTGTCTGCAGACCAGATGCCCCCGCAGACCTCTGACTACAGACTGGATGCCCCCGTAGACCTCTGTGTGCAGACCTGACGCTGACAGTGGTCGTTGGTCTGTAGACCTGATGCCCCCACAGACCTATGTCTGCAGACCCGCTGCCCCCGCAAACGTCTCTCTGCAGAAACGGTGCCCCATAGACCCTTTGTCTGCAGACCCGATGAACCCATCAGACCTCTGTCTGCATACGTGATGCCTCCACAGACCTCACTCTGAAAACTGATGCCCCCACAGACCTCTGTCTGCAGACCTGATGCCAACAGAGACCTCTGTCTGCAGACCCGATGCCCCCACTGGACCTCTGTCTGCAGACCCGATGCTCCCACAGACGCCTCTCTGCAGAAACGGTGCCCCATAGACCCTCTGTCTGCAGACCCGATGAACCCATCAGACCTCTGTCTGCAGACGTGATGCCTCCACAGACCTCTCTCTGAAAACTGATGCCCCCACAGACCTCTGTCTGCACACTCGATGACCCCACATACATGTATTGCAGACCCAATGCCCGCAGCGGACCTGTATCGGCCGACCCGATGCCCCCACAGACCTCTGTCTGCAGACCCGATGCCCACAGAGACATCTGTCTGCAGACCCGATGCCCACACAGACCTCTATCTGCAGACCTGATGCCCCCAAATTCATCTGTCTGCAGACCCGATGCCCCCACGGACCTCTGTCTGCAGACACGATGCCCCCAGAGACCTGTTTCTGCAGACCCGATGCCCACACATACCTCTGTCTGCGGACCCGATGCCCCCACAGACGTCTGTCTGCAGACCCGATGACGCCACAGACCTCTGTCTGCAGACACGATGGACCCCTCAGACCTTGTTCTGCAGACACAATGTCCTCGCAGACTCTGTCTGCAGACCAGATGCCCCCGCAGACTTCTGTCTACAGACCCGATGCACCCATAGACCCTCAGTCTGCAGACCCGATCCCCCAGCAGACATCTGTCTGTAGACCTGATACCCCCAAGACCTCGATCTGCAGACTAATGACCCCATAGACCTCTCTGTGCAAACCTGATGCCACACAGGCCCTGTCGGTTGACCGCATACCCACACAGACCTCTGTACGCATACCCGATGTCTGCACAGACCTCTGTCTGCAGACCCGATGCCCTCAAAGACTTCTTTCTGCAGACCCGATGAACCAGCAGACCTCTGTCTGAAGACCCAATACCCGGACAGACCTCTTTCTTCAGACACGATTCCCAACAGACCCTCAGTCTGCAGACCCTGATGCCCCCAGCGGACATCTGTCTGCAGACCTGATGCCCCCACAGACCTCTATCTGCAGACTAATGACCCCACAGACATCTATCTGCAGACTAATGACCCCACAGACCTCTGTCTACAGGCCCGATGACCCCACAAACCTCTGTCTGCACACCCGATGCCCCACAGACCTCTGCCTGCAGACATGATGCCCCCAGAGACCTGTGTCTGCAGACCCAATGCCTCCACAGACCTCTGCCTGTAGTTCTGATGCCCCACACACTCTGTCTGCAATCCTGATGCCCCCACACACCGCTGTATGTAGCCCCGATGCCACCACAGACATCTGTTTGCAGACCCGATGCCCCCGCAACCTCTGCCTACAGACCCGATACCTCCGCAGATCTCTGTCTGCAGACTCGATGCCCCCACAGACCGCTGTCTGTAGATCTGATGCCCCCTCAGACATCTGCCTGCAGATCCTATGCCCCCACAGAGCTCTGGTTGCGGAACCGATGCTCCCGCAACCTCTGTCTGCAAACCCGATGACCCGCAGACCTCTGTCTGCAGACCCGATGCACCCATAGACTTCTGTTTGCAGACCCATGCCGCCACAACCTGTGTCTGCACAAGTGATGTCCCACACTCTCTGCCTGGAGACACGATGCCCCCACGGAACTCTGTCTGCAGACCCGATGACAGCACAGACCTTTGTCTGCAGACCCGATGCCAACACACACCTCTGTCTGCAGAGCCGATGCCACCACAGACCTCTGTCTGCAGACCTGATGCCCCAAGAGACCTCTGTCTTGAGACCCAATGGACCCACAGACCTCTGTCTGCAGACCCGATGCCCCCAGTGGACCTCTGTCTGAAGACCCAATGCCCACACAGACCTCTGTCTGCAGACCTGATGCCCCCACAGACCTCTGCCTGAAGAAAAGATGCCCCCGGCACACCACTATCTGCAAACCCGATGCCCCCACAGACCTTTGTCTGCAGACCCGATGCACCCAGCCGAACTCTGTCTGAAGACCCGATGCACTCACACTCCCCTCTCTGCTGAACCGATGCCTCCACAGACTTCTCTCTGCAGACCCGATGCCACCACAAACCTCAGTCTGCAGACCCGATGCCCTTACAGACCTCTGTCTGCAGACCCGATGCCCCCCAGAAGACCTCTGTCTGCAGACCCGATGCCCCCATAGACCTCTGTGTGCAGACCTGATGCCGACAGCAGTCGTCGGTCTGCAGACCGGATGCGCCTACAGACCTCTGTCTGCAGACCCGATGCCCCCACAGACCTCTGTATGAAGACCAGATGCTTCCGCAGACGTCTGCCTGCAGACCCTATGTAATCCCAGCCTCTGGCTGAAGACCAGATGCCCAAGCAGACATCTGTCTCCATACCCGATGCCCCACTGACCTCAGTATGCGGACCCAATGCCCAAACAGAGCTCTGTCTGCAGACCCGATGCCCCCAATAGACTTCTGTCTGCAGATCCCATGCCCCCACAGACTCTGTCTGCACACCATGACGCCGCAGACCTCTGTCTGAAGACCCGATGCCCACACTGAAATCTGTCTGCAGACCAGATGCCCCCACAGACCTCTGTCTGCATACCTGGTGCCAACAGCGGTCGTCTGTCTGCAGACCCGATGAACCCACAGACCTCTGTCTGCACACCCGATGCCCCCAGCGGACCTCTGTCAGCAGACCCGATGCCCCAACAGACCTCTGTCTGCAGACCGACTGCCCCCAGCTGACCTCTATCTGCAGACACGATTCCCCCTCAGACTCTCTCTGTAGACCAGATGCCCCAGCAGACCTCTGTCTCCAAACCAGATGCACCATAGACCTCTTTCTGCATACCCGATGCCAACAGCGGTCGTCTGCCTGCGGACCCGATGCCCCCACAGACTGATATCTGCAGACTGGATGCCCCCGCAGACTCTGTCTCCAGACCATAACCCACAGACTTCTTTGCTCCATACTCAATGTCCTCACAGACCTCTGTCTGCAGACACGATGCCCATAGCGGACCTCCATCTGCAGACACGATGCGGCCACAGACCTCTGTCTACAGACCCGATGCCCCCAAAGACCTCTTTCTGCAGACCCGATGAACCCACAGACCTCTTTCTGCAGACACGATGACCCACAGACCTCTGTCTGCAGAGCCGATACCCACACAAACCTCTGTCTGCAGACCTGATGCCCCCACAGACCTCTGTCTGCAGACCAGATGCCACCACAAACCTCAGTCTGCATACCCGATGCCCCGACAGACCTCTGTCTGCAGACCGGATGCCCCCCATCAGACCTCTGTCTGCAGACCTGATGCCCTCATAGACTCTGTCTGCAGACCAGATGCCACCACAAACCTCAGTCTGCAGACCAGATGCCCCCACAGACCTCTTTCTGCAGACCCGATGCCCCCCAGGACACTTCTGTCTGCAGACCCGATGACCTCGTAGACTCTGTCTGCAGACCAGATGCCCTTGCAGACCTCTGTCTACAGACCCGATGTCCCCATAGACCTCTTTGTGCAGACCTGATGCCGACAGCGGTCATCTGTATGCAGACCCGATGCGCCTGCAGACCTCTGTCTGCAGACCCGATGCCCCCGCACACCTCTGTATGCAGAACCGATGCTCCCTCAGACGTCTGTCTGCAGACCCTATGTCCTCCCAGCCTCTGGCTGAAGACCAGATGCCCATGCAGACCTCTGTCTCCATACCCGATGCCCCCACAGACCTCAGTCTTAGGACCCGATGCCCAAACAGAGCTCTGTCTGCAGTACCGATGCCCCCACAGACCTCTGTGTACAGACACGATGCCCCCAGAGGACCTCTGTCTGCAGACCCTATGATCAACAGACCTCTCTCTGAAGACCTGATACCTCTCAGACCTCTGTTGTCAGACCCTATATCCCCACAGACCCTCTGTCTGCATACCCGATGCCCCCAGCGGACATTTTTCTGCAGTCCTGTAGCCCCCACAGACCTCTCTCGGCAGACTGATGCCCCCACAGACCCTGTCTGTTGACCGGATGCCCCCACAAACCTCTTTCTGCAGACTCGATGCCAGCACAGACCGCTATCTGCAGACCCGATGCCCCCATAGACCTCTGTCTGTAGACCTGATGCCAACAGCGTACATCTGTCTGCAGACCTGTAGCCCCCAGAGTCCTCTCTCGGCAGACTGATGCCCCCACAGACCTCAGTCTGCAGACGCGATACCTTCAGCGGACCTCTGTCGGTAGACCCGATGACCCACAGACCTCTGTTTGCAGACCTGATGCCCCCACAAACCTCTGTCTGCAGACCCGATGCCCCCACAGACCTCTGTCTGCAGACCAGATGCCACCACAGACCTCTGTCTACAGACCTGATGACACCACAAACCTCTTTCTGCAGAACTCATACCCTCAGCGGACATCCGTCTGCAGACCCCACAGACCTCTGTCTGCAGACCTGATGCACCCACAGACCTCTGTTTGCAGACCCTATGCCCCCATCGGACTTCTGTCTACAGAACCGATGCCCCCAGAGTCCTCTGTCTTGAGACCCGATGCCCTAAGAGTCTTCTGTCTTGAGACCCTATGCCCCCATAAACCTCTGGGTGCAGACCTGTTGCCAACAGCGGTCGTCAGTCTGCAGACCAGATGCGCACACAGACCTCTGTCTGCAGATCCGATGCCCACGCAGACCTCTGTCTGCAGACCCAATGCACCCACAGACATCTGTCTGCAGACCTGATGCACCCACAGACCTCTGTCTGCAGACCCGATGCCCCCAGCGGTCCTCCATCTGCAGACATGATGCCCCCACCGACCTCTGTCTACAGACCCGATGCCCCCACGGACCTCTTTCTGCAGACCCAATGAACCCACATATCTCTGTCTGCAGACTCGATGCCACCAGCGGACCTCTGTCTGCAGACCCGATGACCCACAGACCTCTCTCTGCAGACCCGTTGCCCCCAGAGGCCTCTGTCTGCAGACCATATGCCCCCAGAGGACCTCTGTCTGCAGAACTGATGCCCCCAATGACCTATGTTTGCAGACCCTTTGCCCCCAGTGGATCCCTGTCTGCATACCAGATGCCCCCCCACAGACCTCTATCTGCAGATCCGATGCCCTAGCAGACTCTGTCTGTAGACCAGATGCCCCCGCAGACCTCTGTCTCCAAACCCGATGCTCCCACAGACCTGTGTCTGCAGAGCCAAATCCCCAGAGACCTCTGGCTGGAGACCCGATGCACCCGCAGACTCCATTCTGCAGATCCGATGCCCAAACAGACCTCTGTCTGTAGACCGGATTCCCCCACAGACTCTGTCTGAAGACCATGCCCCCACAGACCTCTGTCTCCATACTCAGTGCCCCCACAGACCTCAGCCTGCAGGCCCGCTGCGCCACAGACCTTTGTATGCAGAAACGATGCCCTCAGAGACATCTGTCTGCAGACCCGATGCCCCCACAGACCACTGTCTGCAGACCCGATGTCCCCAGTGACCCCTGTGTGCAGACCCGATGCCCCCACAAAAATCTGTCTGCAGACCTGATGCCCCATTGACCTCTCTCTGCAGACCCGATTCCCCCATAGACCTCTGTCTGCAGACCCGATGCCCCCACAGACCTCTGTCTGAAGTCCGAATGCCCCCAGTGTACCTTTGTCTGTGGACCAGATGCCCCCACAGACCTCTGTCTGAAGTCGGAATGCCCCCAGTGGACCTTTGTCTGTGGACCCGATGCCCCAAGCTGACCTCTGTCTGCAGACCCGATGCCCCCACAGACCTCTGTCTACAGACCTGATGCCCCCACGGAACCTCTGTCTGCAGACCCGATTCCCCCAGCGGACCTCTGTCTGCAGACCCGATGCCCCCAGCGGAACTTCTGTCTGCAGACCCTATGCCAACAGCGGTCGTCAGTCTGCAGACCCGATGGCCCCACAGACCTATGTCTGCTGACCCGATGCTCCCGCAGACTCTGTCTGCAGAGCATACCCCTGCAGACCTCTGTCTCCATAATCAATGTCCCCACAGACCTCATTCTTCAGACCTGATGACCCCAGCAGACCTCCGTCTGCAGACCCGATGCCCCCACAGTCCTCTGTCTGCAGACCCAATGCACCCACAGACATCTGTCTGCAGACCTGATGCACCCACAGACCTCTGTCTGCAGACCCGATGCCCCCAGCGGTCCTCCATCTGCAGACATGATGCCCCCACCGACCTCTGTCTACAGACCCGATGCCCCCACGGACCTCTTTCTGCAGACCCAATGAACCCACATATCTCTGTCTGCAGACTCGATGCCACCAGCGGACCTCTGTCTGCAGACCCGATGACCCACAGACCTCTCTCTGCAGACCCGTTGCCCCCAGAGGCCTCTGTCTGCAGACCATATGCCCCCAGAGGACCTCTGTCTGCAGAACTGATGCCCCCAATGACCTATGTTTGCAGACCCTTTGCCCCCAGCGGATACCTGTCTGCATACCAGATGCCCCCCCACAGACCTCTATCTGCAGATCCGATGCCCTAGCAGACTCTGTCTGTAGACCAGATGCCCCCGCAGACCTCTGTCTCCAAACCCGATGCTCCCACAGACCTGTGTCTGCAGAGCCAAATCCCCCAGAGACCTCTGGCTGGAGACCCGATGCACCCGCAGACTCCTTTCTGCAGATCCGATGCCCCCACAGACCTCTGTCTGTAGACCGGATTCCCCCACAGACTCTGTCTGAAGACCATGCCCCCACAGACCTCTGTCTCCATGCTCAGTGCCCCCACAGACCTCAGTCTGCAGGCCCGATGCGCCACAGACCTTTGTATGCAGAAACGATGCCCTCAGAGACATCTGTCTGCGGACACGATGCCCCCACAGACCACTGTCTGCAGACCCGATGTCCCCAGTGACCCCTGTGTGCAGACCCGATGCCCCCACAAAAATCTGTCTGCAGACCTGATGCCCCATTGACCTCTCTCTGCAGACCCGATTCCCCCATAGACCTCTGTCTGCAGACCCGATGCCCCCACAGACCTCTGTCTGAAGTCCGAATGCCCCCAGTGGACCTTTGTCTGTGGACCAGATGCCCCCACAGACCTCTGTCTGAAGTCGGAATGCCCCCAGTGGACCTTTGTCTATGGACCCGATGCCCCAAGCTGACCTCTGTCTGCAGACCCGATGCTCCCACAGACCTCTGTATGCAGAGCCAAATCCACCAGAGACCTCTGGCTGGAGACCCGATGCGCCCGCAGACTTCTTTCTGCAAACACGATGCCCACAGAGACCACTGTCTGCAGACACGAAGCCCCCACAGACCTCTGTCTCCAGACCCGATGCCCCCAGCGGACCTCTGTTTGCACAACCGATGACCCCAGAGACCTCTGTCTGCAGACCCAATGCCACCATAGACCTCTGTCTGTAGAACCGATGCTCCCACGGACCTCTCTCTGCATACCCAATGCCCCCACTGGACCTCTGTGTACAGACCCGATGCCCCCAGCGGACCTCTGTCTGCAGACCCGATGCCCCCACTGACCTCTGTCTGCAGACCCGATGCCCCACTGACTTCTGTCTGCAGACCTGATACCTCCATAGACCTCTGTCTGTACACCCGATGCACGCATAGACCTCTGTCTGCAGACGCGATGCCCACACAGACCTCTATCTGCAGTCCCGATGCAACAACAGACCTCTGTCTGCAGACTGGATGCCCCCAGCGGACCTCTTTCTGCAGACTCAATGCCCTCGCAGACTCTGTCTGCAGACCAGATTCCACCGCAGACCTTTGTCTACAGACCCGATGCCCCCATAGACCTCTGTCTGCAGACCTGATGCCAACAGTGGGCGTCTGTCTGCAGAACCGATGCCACCAAAGACCTCTGTCTGTAGAACTGATGCCTCCAGCTGACCTCCGTCTGCAAACCCGATGCCTCCACAGACCTCTGTCTGCAGACCCAATGCCCCCAGAGGCCTCTGTCTGCAGACCAGATGTCCCCAGAGGACCTCTGTCTGCAGACCCGATGCCCCCAAAGAAGTATGTCTGCAGACCCACTGCCCCCAGTGGACCCCTGTCTGCATACTTGATGCCCCCCCACAGACCTCTGTCTGCAGATCCGATGCCCTAGCAGACTCTGTCTGTAGATCAGATGCCCCCGCAGACCTCTGTCTCCAAACCCGATGTACCCAAAGACCTCTGTCTGCAGACCTGATGCCTACAGCGGTCGTCTGTCTGCAGACACGATGCCTGCACTGACCTCGATCTGTAGAACGGACGCCCCCATAGACTTCTGTCTGCAGACCAAATGCCCCCACGGACCTCTATCTGCAAACGCGATGCCCACAGAGACCTCTGTCTGCAGACACGAAGCCCCCACAGACCTCTGTCTGCCGACCCGATGCCCCCACGGACCTCTGTCTACAGAACTGATGCCTTCACGGACCTCTGTCTTTAGACCCGATGCCCCCACAGACCTAGGTCTTTAGACCCGATGGCCCCAGAGAACTCTGTCTGCGGAGCCGATGCGACCAAAGATCTCTGTCTGTATACCCAATGCCCTCACAGACCTGATGCCCGAAGTGACCTCTGTCTGCAGACCCGATGCCCCCACAGACTTCTGTCTGCAGACCCGATGCCACCACAGACGTCTGTCTGCAGACACGATGCCCCCAGCGGGCCTCAATCTGCAGACCCGATGCTCCCACCGACCACTGTCTGCAGACCCAATTCCCCCAGAGACCTCTGGCTGGAGACCCGATGCCCCCGCAGACCTCTTTCTGCAGACCCGATGCCTACCCAGACCTCTGTCTTCAGAACCGATGCCTCCACAGACCTCTGTCTGCAGACCCGATGCCCACACAGAAATCTGTCTGCAGACCCGATCCCGCCCGTGACCTCTGTCTGCAGTCCCAATGCCCCACAGACCTCTGTCTGCAGACCGGATGCCCCCACGGACCTCTGTCTACAGAACTGATGCCTTCACGGACCTCTGTCTTTAGACCCGATGCCCCCACAGACCTAGGTCTTTAGACCCGATGGCCCCAGAGACCTCTGTCTGCAGACCCGATGCGACAAAAGATCTCTGTCTGTATACCATATGCCCTCACAGATCTCTGTCTGCAGACCCGATGCCACCACAGACCTCTATCTGCAGACCCGTTGCCCACACAGAACTCTGTGTGCAGACCCAATGACACAAATATCTCTCTCTGCAGACGCGATGCCCCTTAGACCTCTGTCGGCAGAAACGATGCCCTCACAGACAATCTGTCTGCAGACCGGATGCCCTCAGCGGACCTTTGTCTGCAGACCTGAAGTCCCCACGGACCTCAGTCTACAGAAGTGATGCCTCCACGGACCTCTGTCTTCAGACCCATTGCCCCCAGAGGCCTCTGTTTGCCGACCCAATGCTCACAGAGGACCTCTGTATGCAGAACCAATGCTCCCAAAGACCACTGTCTGCAGACCTGATGCCCCCATAGACCTCTGTCTGCAGACCCGATGCCCCCACAGATCTCTGTCTGCAGACCTGATGCCCCCAGAGACCTCTGTCTGCAGACCCGATGCCCCCAAGGACCTCTGTCTGCAGAGCCCATGGCCAAAGTGGACCTCTGTCTATAGACCCTATGCCCCCACAGACCTCTGTCTGCAGACCCGAAGCTCCGAGTGGACCTCTGTCTGCAGAACCCATGGCCAAACTGGACCTCTGTCTGCAGACCCAATGACCCCAGGGACCTCTGTCTGCAGACCTGATGCCCCCAGAGACCTCTGTCTGCAGACCCGATGCACCCACGGACCTCTATCTGCAAACTCGATGCCCCCAGAGTCTTCTGTCTGCAGAAACGATGCGTCCACAGACCTCTGTTTGTAGACCCAAGGCCCCCAAGACCTCTGTCTGGAGACCCGATGCGCCCACAGAACTCTTTCTGCAGAAGCATTGCCGCCAGCGGAACTCTGTCTGCAGACCCGATGCCCACACAGAACTCTGTCTGCAGACCCGAAGCCCCAAGTGGACCTCTGTCTGCAGAGCCCATGGCCAAAGTGGACCACTGTCTGCAGATCCGATGCCCCCACAGACCTCTGTCTGTAGACCTGATGCGCCCACAGACCTCTGTTTGTAGACCCAATGCCCCCACAGACCTCTGTCTGCAGACCTGATGCCCCCAGAGACCTCTGTCTGCAGACCCGATGAACCCAAGGACCTCTATCTGAAAACCGATGCCCCCAGAGACCTCAGTCTTCAGACACGATGCGCCCACAGACCTCTGTTTGTGGACCCAATGCCCCAAAGACCTCTGTCTGCAGACCCGATGCCCCCACAAACCTCAGTCTGAAGACCCAATGCCAATACAGACCGCTGTCTGCAGACACAATGCCCCCCTCAGACTACGTTCTGGAGACCCGATGTCCTCGCAGACTCTGTCTGTAGACTGGATGCCAAAAGGGGTCGTCTGTCTGCAGACCCATGCACCCACAGACCTCTGTCTGCAGACCCGATACCCCCACAGACCTCTGTCTGCAAACCCGTTGACACCAGTGGACGTCCGTCTGCAGACCCGATGTCCCAGAAACCTCTGTCTGCAGACCCGATGCCCCACAGATGTCTGTCTGCAGACCCGATGCCCCCACAGACCTCTGTCTGCAGACCCGAATGCCTGTGGACCTCTGTCTTCAGAATCGATGCCCCCAGAGTCCTCTGTCAGCTGTCCGGATGCCTCCACAGACCACTGTATGCAGACCCGATGCACCAGAGACCTTGGTCTGGGGATCCGATGCCCCCACAGAAATCTGTCTGCAGATCCGATACCCCCACAGACCTCTGTATGCAGAGCCGATGCCTCCATAGACCTCTGTCTGCAGACCCGTGGCCCCAGACAAGTCTTTCTGCAGACCGGATGCCCCCACAGACCTCTGTCTGCAGACCCGATGCCCCCGCAGACCTCTGTCTGCAGAAGCGATGCCCCCACAGACCTATTTCTGCAGTCCTGATGACCCCACGGACCTCTGTCTGTAGACCAGATATCCCCATAGACCTCTGTCTGCAGACCCGATGCCCACAGCGGACCTCCGTCTGCAGACCCGATGCCTCCAAAGACCTCTGTTGGCAGACCCGATGCCCCCAGTGACCTCTGTCTGCAGACCCGATGGCCCCATAGAAATCTGTCTGCAGACCTGATACCCCCATTGACCTCTGTCTGCAGACCCAATGACCCCACAGACCTCTGTCTTAAGCCCGGATGCAACCAGCGGACCTCTGTCTACAGAACTGATGCATCCTCGGACTTCTGTCTTCAGACCTGATGCCACCACAAACCTCTGTCTGTAGACCCGATGGCCCCAGAGACCTCTGTCTGCAGACCCGATGTGCCCACAGACCTCTGTCTGTCGACCCAATGCCCCCACAGACCTCTGTCTGCAGACCCGATGCCCCCACAAACGTCTGTCTGTAGACCCGATGCCTCCACAGACCTCTGTCTGCAGACACAATGCCCCCAACGGACCTCTGTCTGAAGACCCGATGCTCCCACAGACCTCTCTCTGCAGACCCGATGCCCTCAGCGGACCTCCATCTGCAGACCCGATGCTCCCACAGACCTCTGTCTGCAGACCCAATTCTCCCAGAGACCTCTGGCTGGAGACCCGATGCACCCGCAGACTTCTTTCTGAAGACCCGATGACCCCACAGACCTCTGTCTTCAGAACGATGCCTCCACAAACCTCGGTCTGCAGACCTGATGCCCGTAGTGACCTCTGTCTGCAGACCCGATGCCCACACAGAAATCTGTCTGCAGAACCGATGTCCCCACTGACCTCTGTCTGCAGACCCGATGACCCACAGACCTCTGTCTGCAGACTGGATGCCCCCAGCGGACCTCTGTCTGCAGACTCGATGCCCTAGCAGACTCTGTCTGCAGAACAGTTGCCCACATAGACCTCTGTCTGCAGACCTGATACCAACAGTGGTCGTCTGTCTGCAGACCCGATGCCACCAAAGACCTCTGTCTGTAGAACTGATGCCCCCACAGACCTCCGTCTGCAGACCCGATGCCCACTCAGACCAATGTCTGCAGACCCAATGCTCCCAGAGGCATCTGTCTGCAGACCAGATATCCCCAGAAGAACTCCGAATGCAGACACGATGCCCCCATAGACCTATGTCTACAGACCCACTGCCCCCAGCGGACCCCTGTCTGCATATCCGATGCCCCCCATAGACGTCAGTCTGCAGATCCAATGCACTAGCAGACTCTGTCTGTAGACCAGATGCCCGTGCAGACTTCTGTCTCCAAACCTGATGCACCCAAAGACCTCTGTCTGCAGACCTGATGCCTCCATAGAACTCTGTCTGCAGACCCGTGCCCCCAGAGACATCTGTCTGCAGACCGGATGCCCCCACAGACCTCTGTCTGTAGACCGGATACCCCCGCAGACTCTGTCTGCAGAGCATGCCCCCACAGACCTCTGTCTTCATACTCAATGCCTCCACAACCTCAGTCGGCAGGCCTGATGCCCCCACAGACCTTTGTATGCAGAAACGATGCCCTCAGAGACCTCTGTCTGCAGACCCGATGCCCCCACAGACCTCTGTCTCCAGACTCGAAGCCCCAGCGGACCTCTGTCTGCAGAGCCCATGGCCAAAGTGGACCTCTGTCTGCAGACCCAATGCCCCCACAGACCTCTGTCTGCAGACCTGATGCCCCCAGAGACCTCTGTCTGCAGACCCCATGAACCCAAGGACCTCTATCTGAAAACCGATGCCCCCAGAGACCTCAGTCTTCAGACACGATGCGCCCACAGACCTCTGTTTGTGGACCCAATGCCCCAAAGACCTCTGTCTGCAGACCCGATGCCCCCACAAACCTCAGTCTGAAGACCCGATGCCACCACAGACCTCTGTCTGCAGACACGATGCCCCCCTCAGACTTCATTCTGGAGACCGGATGTCCTCGCAGACTCTGTCTGTAGACTGGATGCCAAAAGGGGTCGTCTGTCTGCAGACCCAATGCACCCACAGACCTCTGTCTGCAGACCCGATACCCCCACAGACCTCTGTCTGCAAACCCGTTGACACCAGTGGACGTCCGTCTGCAGACCCGATGTCCCAGAAACTTCTGTCTGCAGACCCGATGCCCCACAGACGTCTGTCTGCAGACCCGATGCCCCCACAGACCTCTGTCTGCAGACCCGAATGCCTGTGGACCTCTGTCTTCAGAATCGATGCCCCCAGAGTCCTCTGTCAGCTGTCCCGATGCCTCCACAGACCACTGTATGCAGACCCGATGCACCAGAGACCTTGGTCTGGGGATCTGATGCCCCCACAGAACTCTGTCTGCAGACCCGATGCCCCCAAAGACCTCTGTATGCAGAGCCGATGCGTCCATAGACCTCTGCTGCAGATCCGTGCCCCCAGAGACTTCTGTCTGCAGACCGGATGCCCCCACAGACCTCTGTCTGCAGACCCAATGCCCCCGCAGACCTCTGTCTGCAGAAGCGATGCCCCCACAGACCTATTTCTGCAGTCCCGATGACCCCACGGACCTCTGTCTGTAGACCAGATATCCACATAGACCTCTGTCTGCAGACCCGATGCCCACAGCGGACCTCCGTCTGCAGACCCGATGCCCACAGCGGACCTCCGTCTGCAGACCCGATGCCTCCAAAGACCTCTGTTGGCAGACCCGATGCCCCCAGTGACCTCTGTCTGCAGACCCGATGGCCCCATAGAAATCTGTCTGCAGACCTGATACCCCCATTGACCTCTGTCTGCCGACCCAATGACCCCACAGACTTCTGTCTTAAGCCCGGATGCAACCAGCGGACCTCTGTCTACAGAACTGATGCATCCTCGGACTTCTGTCTTCAGACCCGATGCCACCACAAACCTCTGTCTGTAGACCCGATGGCCCCAGAGACCTCTGTCTGCAGACCCGATGCACCCACAGACCTCTGTCTGTCGACCCAATGCCCCCACAGACCTCTGTCTGCAGACCCGATGCCCCCACAGACCTCTGTCTGCAGATCCGATGCCACCAGAGGCCTCTGTCTGCAGACCCGATGCCCCTAGAGGACCTCTGTCTGCAGAACCGATTCCTCCACAGACCACTGTTTGCACACCCGATGACCCCATAGACCTCAGTCTGCAGAACCGATTGTCCCTCAGACCTCTGTCTGTAGACCCGATGCCGCCAAAGACCTCTGTCTGCGGACACGATGCCCACGGCAGATCTTGTTCTGGAGACCCGATGCCCTCGCACACTCTGTCTGCAGTCCATATGCCCCTGCAGACCTCTGTCTACAGACACGATGCACCCATAGACCTCTGTCTGCAGACATGATGCCAAAAGTGGTCATCTTTTGGCAGACTTGATGCCCCCTCTTACCTATGTCTGCAGAATGAATGCCCCCACCAGACATCTGTCTGCATACCCGATGCCCCCCTGAAGACCTCTGTCTGCAGACCCGATTCCCGCACAGACCTCTGTCTTCAGACCCGATGTCCTCAGCGGACCTCTGTCTGCATACCCGATGCCCCCCCGCAGACTTCTGTCTGCAGACCTGATGCCCTAGCAGACTCTGTCTGTAGACCAGATACCCACACAGACCTCTGTCTGCAGACACGAAGCCCCCAGGGGACCTCTGTCTGCAGAGCCCATGGCCAAAGTGGACCTCTGTCTGCATACCCGATGCCCCCCTGCAGACCTCTGTCTGCAGACCCGATGCCTCCATAGACCTCTGTCTGCAGACCCGATGCACCCACGGACCTCTGTCTGTAGACCAGATACCCCCACAGACCTCTGTCTTCAGACACGAAGCCCCCAGTGGACCTCTGTCTGCAGAGCCCATGGCCAAAGTGGACCTCTGTCTGCAGACCCGATGCCCCCACAGACCTCTGTCTGCAGACGTGATGCACCCAGAGACCTTTGTCTGCAGACCCGATGCCCCCACGGACCTCAATCTGCAAACCCGACGCACCCAGAGTCCTCTGTCTGAAGACCTGATGCGCCCACAGACCTCTGTTTGTAGACCCAATGCCCCCAAGACCTCTGTCTGGATAACAGATGCCCCTGCAGAACTCTGTCTACAGTCCCGATGCCCCCATAGACCTCTGTCTGAAAAGCCCATGGCCAAAGTGGACCTCTGTCTGCAGAACCGATGCTTCCACGGACCTCTGTCTACAGAACTGATGCATTCATGGACCTCTGACTTTAGACCCGATGCTCCCACATATCTCTCTGTGCAGACACGATGCCCCACAGACCAGCAGTCTGCAGACACGATGCCCCCAGCGGACATCTGTCTGCAGACCTGATGCCCCCACAAACCTCTATCTGCAGACTGATGACCCCACAGACCTCTCTGCAGACCTGATGCCACACAGACCATGTCTTTTGACCGGATGCCCCCACAGACCTCTATCTGCAGACCCAAATGCCCCCACAGACTTCTGTATGCAGAAAGGATGCCCCCAAGACCTCTGTCTGCAGACCCGATGCCCCCAGCAGGCCTCCATCTGCAGACCCAAGGCTCACACCGACCTCTGTCTGCAGACCCAATTCCCCCAGAGTCCTCTGGCTGGAGACCCGATGTCCCCGCAGACCTCTTTCTGCAGACCCGATGCGCACACAGACCTCTGTCTGCAGACCCGATGCCACCACAGGCCTCTATCTGCATACCCGTTGCCCCCACAGAACTCTGTGTGCAGACCCGATGACCCACATATCTCTCTCTGTAGACGCGATGCCCCTTAGACCTCTGTCGGCAGACACAATGCCCGCACGGACCTCTGTCTACAGAACTGATGCCTCCATGGACCTCTGTCTTCAGACCCGATGACCCTAGAGGCCTCTGTCTGCCAACCCGATGCCCCCAGAGACCTCTGGCTGGAGACCCGATGCCCCCACAGACCTCGGTCTTCAGACCCGATGCCTCCACTAACCTCTGTCTGCAGACCTGATGCCCGTAGTGACCTCTGTCTGCAGACCCGATGCCCACACAGAAATCTGTCTGCAGACACGATGCCCCCACAGACCTCTGTCTGCAGACTGGATGCCCCCAGCGGACCTCTGTCTGCAGACTCAATGCCCTAGCAAACTCTGTCTGCAGAACAGATGCCCCCATAGACCTCTGTCTGCAGACCTGATACCAACAGTGGTCGTCTGTCTGCAGACCCGATGCCCACACAGAAATCTGTCTGCAGAACCGATGGTCACAGAGACCTGTGTCAGCAGACCCGATACCGCCACACACCTCTGTCTGCGGACACGATGCCCTCCGCAGACCTCGTTCTGGAGACCCGATGCCCTCGCAGACTCTGTCTGCAGTCCAGATGCCCCTGCAGACCTCTGTCTACAGACCTGATGCCAAAAGCAGTCGTCTTTCTGCAGACTTGATGCCCCCACTGACCTCTGTCTGCAGACCCTATGACTCCACAGACCTGTCTGCAGATCGGATGCCCCCAGCGAACCTCTGTCTGCAGACTCGATGCCCTAGCAGACTCTGTCTGCAGAACAGATGCCCCCATACAAATCTGTCTGCAGACCCGATGCCCCCACAGACCTCTGTCTGCAGACGCGATAGCCCCATAGACCTCTGTCTGCAGAACCGATGGTCCCAGAGACCTGTGTCGGCAGACCCGATGCCGCCACAGACCTCTGTCTGCGGACACGATTCCCTCCGGAGACCTTGTTCTGGAGACCCGATGTCCTCGCAGACTCTGTCTGCAGTCCAGATGCCCCTGCAGACCTCTGTCTACAGACCTGATGCCAAAAGCAGTCGTCTTTCTGCAGACTTGATGCCCCCACCGACAT
Organism: Microtus obscurus; assembly: GCA_963919715.1. Taxonomy (NCBI): domain Eukaryota; kingdom Metazoa; phylum Chordata; class Mammalia; order Rodentia; family Cricetidae; genus Microtus; species Microtus obscurus. The sequence continues at coordinate 28,924 of CAWTZC010001523.1, read as the reverse complement.
ATGTCTGCAGACACGATGCCCCCACAGACCTCTGTCTGCAGAAACGATGCCCCCAGAGACTTCTGAGTGCAGACACCATTCCCGCACAGACCTCTGGGTGCAGACCCGATGCATTAGCAGACTCTCTGCAGACCAGATGCCCCAGCAGACCTCTGTTTGCAGACCTGATGACCCACGGATCTCTCAATGCAGACGTGATCCCCATTAGACCTCTGTCTGCAGACTCGATGCCCCCACTGACAATCTGTCTGCAGACCCGATGCCACAAGCAGACATCTGTCTGCATAACAGTAGCCCAAACAGACCTCTCTCTGCAGACTGTTGCCCAAACAGACCTCTGTCTGCAGGCCCGATGCCCCCACGAACCTCTGTCTGGAGACCCAAAGCCCCCACAGACCTCTGTCTGCAGATCTTATGCCCTGCAGACTCTGTCTGCAAACCATACACCGAAGACCTCTGTCTGCAGACCCGATGCCCCCACAGACCTCTGTCTGTAGACACGATGCCCCCAGAAACATCTGTCTGCAGACTTGATGCCCCCACCGACCTATGTCTGCGGACCCGATGCCCCCACAGACCTCTGTCTGCAGAACCGATGCCCCCAGAGACCTCTGTTTGCAGACCACATTCCCGCACAGACCTCTGTCTGCAGACCCGATGCCCCCACAGACCTCTGTCTGCAGACCCGATGCCCCCACAGACCTCTGTCTGCAGACCGGATGCCATCCCAGACCTCTGTCTGCAGTCCCGATGCCCCCACAGACCTCTGTCTGCAAATCCGATGACACCAGCGGACGTCTGTCTGCAGACCCGATGTCCCACAAACCCCTGTCTGCAGACCCGAATCCCCTGTGGACCTATGTCTGCAGACCCGATGCCCCCAGAATCCTCTGTCTGCAGACCCGATGCCTCCACAGACCACTGTATGCAGACCCGATGACCACAGAGACCTTTGTCTGGGGATCCGATGCCCCCACAGACCTCTGTCTGCAGACACGATGACTCCATAGACCTCTGTCTGCAGACCCGATGCCTCACGGACCTCTGTCTGTAGACCTTATACCCCCACAGACCTCTGTCTGCAGACCCGATGCCCACAGCGGACCTCCGACTGCAGACCCGATGCCTCCAAAGACTTCTGTCTGCAGACCCAATGCCCCCAGTGACCTCTGTCTGCAGACCCGATGCCCCCACAGAAATCTGTCTGCACACCCGATGCCCAAATTGACCTCTGTCTGCATACCCGATTCCCCCATAGACCTCTGTCTGCAGATTCGATGCCTACACAGACCTCTTTCTGCAGACCTGAAGCCCCCAGTGGACCTCTCTCTCCAGAGCCCATGGCTAAAGTGGACCTCTGTCTGCAGACCAGATGCCCCCACAGACCTCTGTCTGCAGACCCGATGCCCCCAGAGACCTCTGTCTGCAGACCGATGCCCCCACATTCTCTGTCTGCAGACCCGATACCCCCAGAGACCTCTTTCTACAGACCCGATGCACCCACGAACCTCTATCGGCAAACTCGATGCCCCCAGAGACCTTTGTTTGCAGACATGATGCACCCACAGACCTCTGTTTGTAGACCCAATGCCACCATAGATCTCTGTCTGCAGAACCGATGCCTCCACGGACCTCTGTCTACAGAACTGATGCCTTCACGGACCTCTGTCTTTAGACAAGATGCTCCCACAGACCTCTCTGTGCAGACACGATGCCCCACAGACCATCATTCTGCAGACCCGATGCCCCCAGCGGACATCTGTCTGCAGACCTGATGCCCCCACAAACCTCTATCTGCAGACTGATGACCCCACAGACCTCTCTCTGCAGACCTGATGCCACACAGACCCTGTCTTTTGACCGGATGCCCCCATAGACCTCTGTCTGCAGACCCGATGCCCCCACAGACTTCTGTCTGCAGACGCGATGCCCCCACAGACCTCTACCTGCAAACACGATACCCCCAGCGGGCCTCCATCTGCAGACCCGATGCTCCCACCGACCTCTGTCTGGAGAACCAATTCCCCGAGAGACCTCTGGCTGGAGACCAGATGCCCCGCAGACCTCTTTCTGCAGACACGATGCCTCCACAGACCACTGTCTGAAGACCCGATGCCCGCAGTGACCTCTGTCTGCAGACCTGATGCCCCCACAGAAATCTGTCTGCCGATCCGATGCCCCCATAGACCTCTGTCTGCAGACCCGATGCCCCCACAGATCTCTGTCTTAAGGCCGGATGCCTGCATGGACTTCTGTCTTTAGACACGATGCACACACAGACCTCTGTCTGTAGACCCGATGGCCCCAGAGACCTCTGTCTGCAGACCCGATGCGGCCACAGACCTCTGTCTGTAAACCCAATGCCCCCACAGACATCTGTCTGCAGACCCGATGCCACCACAGACCTCTGTCTACAGACCCGAACTCCCACAGACCTCTCTCTGCAGAACAGATGCCCCCAGAGGCCTCTGTCTGCAGACCCGATGCCCCCACAGACCTCTGTCTGCACACCCGATGCCCACATAGACCTCTGTCTGCAGAACCGATGGTCCCTCAGCCCTCTGTCTGTAGACCCAATGCCGCCACTGACTTCTGTCTGCAGACACGATGCCCCTGGCAGACCTCATTCTGGAGACCCGATGCCCTCGCAGACTCTGTCTGCAGTCCAGATGCCCCTGCAGACCTCTGTCTACAGACCCGATGCACCCATAGACCAATGTCTGCAGACCTGATGCTAAAAGCGGACGTCTCTTTGCAGACTTGATGCCCCCACCGACCTATATCAGCAGAATCAATGCTCCCACATACCTCTGTCTGCACACCAGATATCCCCAGCGGAACTCTGTCTGCATACCCGATCCCCCGCCCACAGACCGCTGTCTGCAGTGAGATGCCCCCACAGACCTCTGTCTGCAAACCCGATGACACAAGCAGACGTCTGTCTGCAGTCCCGATGCCCCCACAGACCTCTGTCTGCAAACCCGATGACACCAGCGGACGTCTGTCTGCAGACCCGATGTCCCACACACCTCTGTCTGCAGACCGGATGCCCCACAGACCTCTGTCTGCAGACCCGATGCACCCACAGACCCCTGTCTGCAGCCCCTATGCCCCACAGACCTCTGTCTGCAGACCTGATGCCCCCACAGACCCCTGTCTGCAGACCCGATTCCCCTGTGGACCTCTGTCTGCAGACCCGATGACCCCAGAATCCTCTGTCTGCAGACCGATGCCTCCACAGGCCACTGTATGCAGACCCGATGAACACAGAGACCTTTGTCTGGGGATCCGATGCCCCCACAGACCTCTGTCTGCAGACCTGATGCCTCCATAGACCTCCGTCTGCAGACCCGATGCCCCCACGGACCTCATCTGTAGACCTGATACCCCCACAGACCTCGGTCTGCAGCTCCGATGCCCACAGGGGACGTCCGTCTGCAGACCCGATGCCTCCAAAGACTTCTGTCTGCAGACCCAATGCCCCTAGTGACCTCTGTCTGCAGACCTGATGCCCCCTCAGAAATCTGTCTGCAGAACCGATGCCCCCATAGACCTCTGTCTGCAGACCCGATTCCCCCATAGTCCTCTCTCTGCAGACCCGATGCCCCTACAGACCTCTTTCTGCATACCTCAAGCCCCCAGTGGACCTCTGTCTCCAGAGCCCATGGCCAAAGTAGACCTCTGTCTGCAGACCCGATGCCCCCACAGACTTCTGTCTGCAGACCTGATGCCCCCAGCGGACATCTGTCTGAGACCTGATGCCCCCACAAACCTCTATCTGCAGACTCATGACCCCACAGACCTCTCTCTGCAGACCTGATGCCACACAGACCAAGTCTTTTGACCGGATGCCCCCACAGACCTCTGTCTGCAGACCCGATGCCCCCACAGACTTCTGTCTGCAATCCCGATGCCCCCACAGACCTCTATCTGCAGACACGATTCCCACAGCGTGCCTCAATCTGCAAACCCGATTCTCCCACCGACCTCTGTCTGGAGATTCAATTACCCCAGAGACCTCTGGCTGGAGACACGATGCCCCCGCAGACCTCTTTCTGCAGACCCGATGCCCACACAGACCTCTGTCTTCAGACGCGATGCCTCCACAGACCACTATCTGCAGACCCGATGCCAGCAGTGACCTCTGTCTGCAGACCTGATGCCCACACAGGAATCTGTCTGCAGACCCGATGCCCCCACAGACCTCTGTCTGCAGACCGGATGCCCCCAGCGGACCTCTGTCTGCAGACCCGATTCCCCTACGGACCTCTGTCTACAGAACTGATGCCTTCACGGACCTTTGTCTTTAGACCCGATGCCCCCACGAACCTCTGCCTTTAGACCAGATGGCCGCAGAGACCTCTGTCTGCAGACCCGATGCGACCAAAGATCTCTGTCTGTATACCCAATGACCTGACAGACCTCTGTCTGCAGACCCGATGCCACCACAGACCTCTATCTGCAGACCCGTTGCCCCCACAGACCTCTGTGTGCAGAACCGATGACCCACATATCTCTCTCTGTTCACGCGATGCACCTTAGACCACTGTCGGCAGACACGATGCCCGCACAGACATCTGTCTACAGAACTGATGCCTCCATGGACCTCTGTCTTCAGACCCGATGCCCCCAGCGGCCTCTGTCTGCCGACCCGATGCCCCCAGAGGACCTCTGTATGCAGAATCGATGCTCCCAATGACCACTGTCTGCACACCCGATGCCCCCATTGACCTCTGTCTGCGGAACCGATGGTCCCACAGACCTCTGTCTGCAGACCCGATGCTGCCACAGACCTCTGTCTGCGGACACGATGCCCTCCGCAGACCTCGTTCTGGAGACCCGATGCCCTCGCAGACTCTGTCTGCAGTACAGATGCCATTGCAGACCTCTGTCTACAGACCTGACGCCAAAAGCAGTCGTCTTTCTGCAGACTTGATGCCCCTACCGACCTATGTCTGCAGACCCGATGCCCCCACAGACCTCTGTCTGCAGAACCGATGCCCAAAGAGACCTCTGATTGCAGACCCCATTCCCGCACAGACCTCTGTCTGCAGACCCGATACCCCCAGAGACCTCTGTCTGCAGACGTGATGCGCCCACAGACCTCTGTTTGTAGACCCAATTCCCCCATAGACCTCTGTCTGCAGACCTGATGCCACAAGCGGTCATCTGTCTGCAGACCCGATGCCTCCACTGACATCTGTCTACAGAACTGATGCCTTCATGGACCTCTGTCTTTAGACACGATGCTCCCACAGACCTCTCTGTGCAGACACGATGCCCCACAGACCATCAGTCTGCAGACCCGATGCCCCCAGCGGACATCTGTCTGCAGACCTGATGCCCGCACAAACCTCTATCTGCAGACTGATGACCCCACAGACCTCTCTCTGAAGACCTGATGCAACACAGACCCTGTCTTTTGACCCGATGCCCCCACAGACTTTTGTCTGCAGACAAGATGCCCCCACAGACCTCTGTCTGCAGACCCAATGCCCCCAGCGGGCCTCCTTCTGCAGATCCGATGCTCCCACCGACCTCTGTCTGGAGAACCAATTCCCACAGAGACCTCTGGCTGGAGACCCGATGCCCCCGCAGACCTCTTTCTGCAGACGCGATGCCCCCACGAACCTCTGTCTTTAGACCCGATGGCCGCAGAGACCTTTGTCTGCAGAACCGATGCCACCACAGACCTCTATCTGCATACCCGTTGCCCCCACAAACCTCTGTGTGCAGACCCGATGACCCACATATCTCTCTCTGTACACGCGATGTCCCTTAGACCTCTGTCGGCAGACACGATGCCTGCACGGACCTCTGTCTACAGAACTGATGCCTCCATGGACCTCTGTCTTCAGACCCGATGCCCCCAGAGGTCTCTGTCTGCCGACCCGATGCCCCCAGAGGACCTCTGTATGCAGAATCGATGCTCCCAATGACCACTCTCTGCACACCCGATGCCCCCATAGACCTCTGTCTACAGAACCGATGGTCCCACAGACCTCTGTCTGCAGAACCGATGCCGCCACAGACCTCTGTCTGCGGACACGATGCCCTCCGCAGACCTCATTCTGGAGACCCGATGCCCTCGCAGACTCTGTCTGCAGTCCAGATGCCCCTGCAGACCTCTGTCTACAGACCTGATGCCAAAAGCAGTCGTCTTTCTGCAGACTTGATGCCCCCGCCGACATATGTCTGCAGACCCGATGCCACCACAGACCTCTATCTGCAGAACCGATGCCCCCAGAGACCTCTGATTGCAGACCCCATTCCCGCACAGACCTCGGTCTGCAGACCCGATGCCCACACGGAACTCTGTCTGCAAACCCGATGCCCCCACAGACCTCTGTCTGCAGACCTGATGCCAAAAGGGGTCGTCTGTCTGCAGACCCGATGCCCCCACAGACCTCTGTCTGCAGAACCGGTGCACCCACAGACCTCTTTCTGCAGACTGGATGCCATCTCAGACCTCTGTCTGCAGTCCCGATGCCCCCACAGACCTCTGTCTGCAAACCCGTTGACACCAGCGGACGTCTATCTGCAGACCCGATGTCCCACAAACCTCTGTCTGCAGACCCGATGCCCCACAGACCTCTGTCTGCAGACCCGATGCCCCCACGGACCTCTGTCTGTAGACCTGATACACCCACAGACCTCGGTCTGCAGACCCCGTGCCCACAGCGGACCTCCGACTGCAGACCCGATGCCTCCAAAGACTTCTGTCTGCAGACCCAATGCCCCCAGTGACCTCTGTCTGCAGACCTGATGCCCCCACAAACCTCTGTCTGCAGACAGATGACCCCACAGACCTCTCTCTGCAGACCTGATGCCACACAGACCCTGTCTTTTGACCGGATGCCCCCACAGACATCTGTCTGCAGACCTGATGCCCCCACAGACTTCCGTCTGTAGACAAGATGCCCCCACAGACCTCTGTCTGCAGACCCGATGCCCCCAGCGGGCCTCCATCTGCAGACACGATGCTCCCACCGACCTCTGTCTGGAGAAACAATTCCCCGAGAAACCTCTGGCTGGAGACCCGATGCCCCCGCAGACCTCTTTCTGCAGACGCGATGCCCCCACGAACCTCTGTCTGAAGACCCGATGCCCGCAGTGACCTCTGTCTGCAGAACCGATGCCCACACAGAAATCTGTCTGCAGACCCGATGCCCATACTGACCTCTGTCTGCAGACCAGATGCCCACAGCGGCCCTCCGTCTGCAGAACCGATGCCTCCAAAGGCTTCTGGCTGCAGACCCAATGCCCCAAGTGACCTCTGTCTGCAGACCCGATGCCCCCACAGAAATCTGTCTGCAGATCCGATGCCCCCATTGACCTCTGTCTGCAGACACGATTCCCCCATATACCTCTGTCTGCAGACCCGATGCCCCCACAGACCTCTGTCTTAAGACCGGATGCCCCCAGCGGACCTCTGTCTGCAGTCTCGATGCCCCCACAGACCTCTCTCTGCAGACCCGATGCCCCCAGCGGACCTCTGTCTGCAGACCCGATGCACTCACAGACCCCTGTCTACAGAACTAATGCCTGCATGGACTTCTGTCTTCAGACACGATGCACCCACAGACCTCTGTCTGTAGAGCCAATGGCCCCAGAGACCTCTGTCTTTAGACCCGATGCCCCCACGGACCTCTGTCTTTAGACCCAATGCCCCCACAGACATCTGTCTGCAGACCCGATGCCACCACAGACCTCTGTCTACAGACCCGAACTCCCACAGACCTCTCTCTGCAGAACAGATGCCCACAGAGGCCTCTGTCTGCAGACCCGATGCACCCACAGACCTCTGTCTGCAGACCCGATGCCCCCACAGACCTCTGTCTGCACACGCGATGCCCACATAGACCTCTGTCTGCAGAACCGATGGTCCCTCAGCCCTCTGTCTGTAGACCCGATGCCGCCACTGACTTCTGTCTGTGGACACGATGCCCCCGGCAGACCTCGTTCTGGAGACCCGATGCCCTCGCAGACTCTGTCTACAGTCCAGATGCTCCTGCAGACCTCTGTCTACAGACCCGATGCAACCATAGACCTATGTCTGCAGACCTGATGCCAAAAGCGTCTCTTTGCAGACTTGTTGCCCCCACAACCCATATCAGCAGAATCTATGCTCCCACATACCTCTGTCTTCACACCCGATGTCCCCAGCGGAACTCCGTCTGCATACCCGATCCCCCACCCGCAGACCTCTGTCTGCAGTCCCGATGCCCCCACAGACCTCTGTCTGCAAACCCGATGACACAAGCGGACGTCTGTCTGCAGTCCTGATGACACCAGCGGACGTCTGTCTGCAGACCCGATGCCCCACAGACCTCTGTCTGCAGACCCGATGCCCCCACAGACATCTGTCTGCTGCCCCTATGCCCCACAAACCTCTGTCTGCAGACCCGATGACCCCAGAATCCTCTGTCTGCAGATCCGATGCCTCCACAGACCACTGTATGCAGACCCGATGAACACCGAGACCTTTGTCTGGGGATCCGATGCCCCCACAGACCTCTGTCTGCAGACCTGATGCCTCCATAGACCTCTGTCTGCAGACCCGATGCATCCACGGACCTCTGTCTGAAGACCTTATACCCCCACAGACCTCTGTCTGCAGCTCCGATGCCCACAGCGGACCTCCGTCTGCAGACCCAATGCCTCCAAAGACTTCTGTCTGCAGACCCAATGCCCCCAGTGACCTCTGTCTGCAGACCCGATGCCCCCTCAGAAATCTGTCTGCAGACCCGATGCCCCCATTGACCTCTGTCTGCAGACCCGATTCCCCCATAGACCTCTGTCTGCAGAATGATTCTCCCACAGACCTCTTTCTGCAGACCTGAAGCCCCCAGTGGACCTTTGTCTCCAAAGCCCATGGCCAAAGTGGACCTCTGTCTGCAGACACGATGCCCCCACAGACTTCTGTCTGCAGTCCTGATGTCCCCAGAGACCTCTGTCTGCAGACCCGATGCCCCACAGACCTCTGTCTGCAGACCCGATGCCCCCAGAGACCTCTGTCTGCAGACCTGATGCGCCCACAGACCTCTGTTTGTAGACCCAATGACCCCATACACCTCTGTCTGCAGACCTGATGCCAATAGCGGTCGTCTGTCTGCAGACCCGATGCCTCCACGAACCTCTGTCTACAGAACTGATGCCTTCCCGGACCTCTGTCTTTAGACCCGATGCTCCCACAGATCTCTCTGTGCAGACACAATGCCCCACAGACCATCAGTCTGCAGACCCGATGCCCCCAGCGGACATCTGTCTGCAGACCTGATGCCCCCACAAACCTCTTTCTGCAGACTGATGACCCCACAGACCTCTCTCTGCAAACCTGATGCCACACAGACCCTGTCTTTTGACCGGATGCCCACAGACCTCTGTCTGCAGACCCGATGCCCCCACAGACCTCTACCTGCAAACACGATACCCCCAGGGGGCCTCAATCTGCAGACCCGATTCTCCCACCAACCTCTGTCTGGAGATTCAATTACCCCAGAGACCTCTGGCTGGAGACCCGATGCGCCCGCAGCCCTCTCTGCAGACCCAATGCCCACACAGACCTCTGTCTTCAGACCCGATGCCTCCACAGACCACTGTCTGCAGACCCGATGCCCGCATTGACCTCTGTCTGCAGACCCGATGCCCACACAGAAATCTGTCTGCAGACCCGATGCCACCACTGACCTCTGTCTGCAGACCCGATGCCCCCACAGACCTCTGTCTGCAGACCGGATGCCCCCAGCGGACCTCGGTCTGCAGACCCGATGCCCCTACGGACCTCTGTCTACAGAACTGATGCCTTAACGGACCTCTGTCTTTAGACCCAATGCCCCCACGAACCTCTGCCTTTAGACCCGATGGCCGCAGAGACCTCTGTCTGCAGACATGATGCGACCAAAGATCTCTGTCTGTATACCCAATGCCCTAACAGACCTCTGTCTGCAGACCCGATACCACCACAGATCTCTATCTGCAGACACGTTGCCCCCACAGACCTCTGTGTGCAGACCCGATGACCCACATATCACTCTCTGTACATGCGATGCCCCTTAGACCTCTGTCGGCAGACATGATGCCCGCACAGACCTCTGTCTATTGAACTGATGCCTCCATGGACCTCTGTCTTCAGACCCGATGCCCCCAGAGGACCTCTGTATGCAGAATCGATGCTCCCAATGACCACTGTCTGCACACCCGATGCCCCCAGAGACCTTTATCTGCAGAACCGAAGGTCCCTCAGCCCTCTGTCTGTAGACCCGATGCTGCCACTGACTTCTGTCTGCGGACACGATGCCCCCGGCAGACCTCATTCTGGAGACCTGATGCCCTCGCAGACTCTGTCAGCAGTCCAGATGCCCCTGCAGACCTCTGTCTACAGACCCGATGCACCCATAGACCTATGTCTGCAGACCTGATGCCAAAAGCGGATGTCTCTTTGCAGACTTGATGCCCCCACCGACCTATATCAGCAGAATCAATGCCCCCACAGACCTCTGTCTGCACACCCGATGTTCTCAGCGGAACCCTGTCTGCGTACCCGAACCCCCCCCCGCAGACCTCTGTCTGCAACCCGATGCCCCCAGAGACCTGTGTCTGTAGAACTGAAGACACCAGCCGACCTCCGTCTGCAGACCCGATGCCTCCACAGACCTCTGTCTGAAGACACAATGCCCCCAGCGGACCTCTGTCTGAAGACCCGATGCTCCCACAGACCTCTCTCTGCGGACACGATGCTCCACAGATCATCAGTCTGCAGACCAGATGCCCCCAGCGGACATCTGTCTGCAGACCTGATGCCCCCACAAACCTTATCTGCAGACTGATGCCCCCACAGAACTCTGTCTGCAAACCCGATGCCCACATAGACCTCTGTCTGCAGACCGATACCCCCAAAGACCTCTATCTGCAGAATGGATGCCCCCAGCGGACCTCTGTCTGCAGACTCGATGCCCTAGCAGACTCTGTCTGCAGAACAGATGCCCCCATAGACCTCTGTCTGCAGACCTGATACCAACAATGGTCGTCTGTTTGCAGACCCGATGCCCACACAGAAATCTGTCTGCAGACCCGATGCCCCCAGAGACCTCTGTCTGCAGACGGGATGCCCCCAGCGGACCTCTGTCTGCTGACTCGATGGCCTAGCAGACTCTGTCTGCAGAATAAATTCCCCCATAGACCTCTCTCTGCAGACCTGATACCAACAGTGGTCATCTGTCTGCAGACCCGATGCCACCAAAGACCTCTGTTTGTAGAACTGATGCCCCCACGGACCTCCGTCTGCAGACCCGATGCCCCCTCAGACCACTGTCTGCAGATCCAATGCTCCCAGAGGCCTCTGTCTGCAGAACAGATACCCCCAGAAGAACTCTGTCTGCAGACCCGATTCTCCCAAAGACCTATGTCTGCAGACACACTGCCCCCAGCGGACCCCTGTCTGCATACCCGATGCCCCCCGCAGATATCTGCCTGCAGATCCGATGCCCTAGCAGACTCTGTCTGTAGACCAGATGCCCCCGCAGACTTCTGACTCCAAACCCGATGCACCCAAAGACCTAAGTCTGCAGGCCCGATGCACCCCCAGACCTTTGTATGCAGAAATGATGCCCTCAGAGACCTCTGTCTGCAGACCCGATGCCCCCACAGACCCCTGTCTCCAGACTTGAAGCCCCCAGCGGACCTCTGTCTGCAGAGCCCATGGCCAAAGTGGACCTCTGTCTGCAGACCCGATGCCCTCAGAGACCTCTGTCTGCAGACCCGATGCACCCATGGACCTCTACCTGAAAACCGATGCCCCCAGACCTCTATCTTCAGAACCGATGCGCTCACAGACCTCTGTTTGTAGACCCTATGCCCCAAAGACCACTGTCTGCAGACCCGATGCCCCCACAAACCTCAGTCTGAATTCCCGATGCCACCACAGACCTCTGTCTGCAGACACGAAGCCACCCTCAGACTTCGTTCTGCAGACCCGATGCCCTCGCAGACTCTGTCTGCAGACCGGATGCCCAAAGGGGTCGTCTGTCTGCAGACACAGTGCCCCACAGACCTCTGTCTGCAGACCCGATGCCCCCACAGACCTCTGTCTGCAGACCCGATGCCATCCCAGACCTCTGTCTGCAGTCCCGATGCCCCCACAGACATCTGCCTGCAAACCCGACGACACCAGCGGACGTCCGTCTGCAGTCCCGATGTCCCACATACCTCTGTCTGCAGACCCGATGCCCTGCAGACCTCTGTCTTCAGACCCGATGCCCAAAGAATCCTCTGTCTGCAGACCCGATGCCTCCAGAGACCACTGTATGCAGACCCGATGACCCCAGAGACCTTGGTCTGGGGATCCGATGCCCGCACAGACCACTGTCTGCAGACCCGATGCCCCTACAGTCCTCTGTCTGCAGACCCAATGCCTCCATAGACCTCTGTCTGCAGACCCGTGCCCCCAGAGAACACTTTCTGCAGACCGGATGCCCCCACAGACCTCTGTCTGGAGACCCGATGCCCCCGCAGACCTCTGTGTCCAGAAGCGATGCCCCCATAGACCTATTTCTTCAATCCCGATGCCCCCACGGACCTCTGTCTGTAGACCAGATACCCCCATAGACCTCTGTCTGCAGACCCGATGCCCACTGCGGACCTCCGTCTGCAGACCCGATGCCTCCAAGGACCTCTGTTTGCTGACCCAATGCCCTCAGTGACCTCTGTCTGCAGACCCGATACCCCCATAGAAATCTGTCTGCAGACCTGATGCCACCATTGACCTCTGTCTGCAGACCCAATGCCCCACAGACCTCTGTCTTAAGCCCGGATGCCCCCAGCGGACCTCTTTCTACAGAACTGATGCCTCCACGGACCTCTGTCTTCAGACCCGATGGCCCCAGAGACCTTGGTCTGGGGATCCGATGCCCGCACAGACCTCTGTTTGCAGACCCGATGCCCCTACAGACCTCTGTCTGTAGACCCGATGGCCCCAGAGACCTCTGTCTGCAGACCCCATGCGCCCACAGACCTCTGTCTGTAGACCCAATGCCCCCACAGACCTCTGTCTGCAGACCCGATGCCTCGACAGACCTCTGTCTGCAGACCTGATTAACCCAGAGGCATCTTTCTGCAGACCCGATGCCCCACAGACCTCTGTCTACAGACCTGATGCCCCCACAGACCCTCAGTCTGCAGACCCGATTCCCACAGCTGACATCTGTCTGCAGAAACAATGACGCACAGACTTCTCTCGTCAGACTGATGTCCTCACAAACTCTGTCTGCAGCCCAGATGCCCCCGCAGACCTCTGTCTGCAGACCCGATGCCCTCGCAGACTCTGTCTGCAGACCATGCCCCCGCAGACCTCTGTCTCCATACCCAATGCCCCCATTGACCTCAGTCTGCAGACCTGATGACCCCACGGATCCTCTGTCTGCAGACCCGATGCCCCAAGCGGACCTCTGTCTGCATACCCATTGCCCGCAGCGGACCTCTGTCTGCAGATCTGATACCTCCCCAGACCTCTGTCTTTGGACCCCATGGGCCCACAGACCTCTGTCTGCAGACCCGCTGCCCCAGCAGACTTCTGTATGCAGAACCGATGCCCCCGCAGACCTTTGTCTGCAGAGCCTATGTCCTCGCAGAGTCTGTCTGCATACCAGATGCTAACGCAGACCTCTGTCTCCGTACCCGATGCCCCCACAGACCTCAGTCTGCAGACCTGATGCCCCCACTGGACCTCTGTCTGTAGACCCGATGACCCCACTTGACCTCTGTCTGTCGACCAGATGCCAATACAGCCCTCATTCTGGAGACCTGATGCCCCCCAGACCTCAGTCTGCAGACCCAATGCCCCCACAGACCTCTGTCTGCAGAACCGATGCCCCCACAGACCCTCAGTCTGCAGACCCAATGCCCCCAACTGACATCTGTCTGCAGACCTGATGACCCACAGACTTCTCTCGTCAGACTGATGCCCCACAGACTCTGTCTGCAGACCCGATGCCCCCAGCGAACCTCTGTCTGCAGACCCGATGCCCCCAGCGGACCTCTGTCTGCAGACCCGATGGCCCCAGCGGACCTCTGTCTGCAGACCCGTTTCCTCCCCAGACCTCTGTCGGCAGACCCGATGCCCCCAGCGGACCTCCATCTGCAGACCAGATGCTCCCACGGACCTCTGTCTGCAGACCCAATTCCCCAGAGACCTCTGGCTGGTGACCCGATGCCCCCGCAGACCTCTTTCTGCAGACCTGATGCCCCCACAGACCTCTCTCATCAGACCCGGTGCCTCCACAAACCTCTGTCTGCAGACCCGATGCTCGCAGTGACCTCTGTCTTCAGACCCGATGCCCACACAGGAATCTGTCTGCAGACCCGATGCCCCCACTGACCTCTGTCTGCAGACCCGATGCCCCCACTGACCTCTGTCTGCAGACCGGATGCCCCCAGCCGACCACTGTCTGCAGACCCGATGCCCGCACGGACCTCTGTCTACAGAACTGATGCCTTCACGGACCTCTCTCTTTAGACCCGTTGCCCCCACAGACCTCTGTCTTTAGACCCGATGACCCCAGAGACCTCTGTCTGCAGACCCGATGCCACCACAGACCTCTATCTGCAGACCTGTTGCCCCCACAGACCTCTGTGTGCAGACACGATGACGCACATATCTCTCTCTGCAGACGCGATGCCCCTTAGACTTCGATCGGCAGACACTATGCCCCCACAGACAATGTGTCTGCAGACCTGATGCCGCCAGTGGACCTTTCTCTGCAGACCTGAAGCACCCACGGACCTCTGTCTACAGAACTGATGCCTCCATGGACCTCTGTCTTCAGACCAGATGCCCCCAGAGGCCTCTGTCTGCAGACCCGATGCCACCAGAGGACCTCTGTATGCAGAACCGATGCTCCCAATGACCACTGTCTGCACACCCGATGCCCCCATAGACCAATGTCTGCAGAACCGATGGTAACTCAGACGTCTGTCTGCAGAACCGATGCCGCCACAGACCTCTGTGTGCGGACACGATGCCCTCCGCAGACCTCGTTCTGGAGACCCGATGGCCTTGCAGACTCTGTCTGCAGTCCAGATGCACCTGCAGACCTCTGTCTACACACCTGATGCCAAAAGGGGTCGTCTTTCTACAGACTTGATGCCCCACCGACCTATGTCTGCAGACCCGATGCCCCCACAGACCTCTGTCTGCAGAACCGATGCCCTCAGAGATTTCTGAGTGCAGACACCATTCCCGCACAGACCTCTGTCTGCAGACCTGATGCCTTAGGAGACTCTGTCTGCAGACCAGATGACCCAGCAGATCTCTGTTTGCAGACCCGATGACACACAGATCTCTCTCTGCAGACGCGATGCCCCTTAGACCTCTGTCTGTAGACACGATGCCCCCAGAGACCTCTGTCTGCAGACCCGATGCACACACAGACCTCTGTCTGCAAACCCGATGCCCCCACAGACCTCAGTCTGCAGACCCGATGCCCCCACAGACCTCTGTCTGCAGACCCGATGCCCCCACAGACCTCTGTCTGCAGACCCGATGCCCACACAGAACTCTGTCTGCAAAGCCGATGCCCCCACAGACCTCTGACTGCAGACCCGATGCCCCCACAGACCTCTGTCTGCAGATCCTATGCCCCCACAGATCTCTGTCTGCAGACCTGATGCCCCCAGAGTCCTCTGTCTACAGACTCGATGTGCCCACAGACCTCTGTTTGTAGACCCAATGCCCCCAAGACCTCTCTCTGGAGACCCGATGCCCCCACAGACCTCTGTCTGCAGACCCAAAGCCCCCAGTGGACCTCTGTCTGCAGAGCCCATGGCCAAATTGGACATCTGTCTGCACACCCGATGCCCCCAGAGACCTCTGTCTGCAGACCCAATTCACCCACGGACATCTATCTGCAAACCCAATGCCACCACTGACCTCTGTCTACAGACCCGATGCCGCCACTGACCTCTATCTGCAGACCCGATGCCCCCACAGACCTCTGTCTGCAGACCGGTAGCCCCCAGCGGACCTCTGTCTGCAGACCCGATGCCCCCACAGACCTCTGTCTACAGAACTGATGCCTTCACGGACCTCTGTCTTTAGACCCGATGCCCCCCACAGACCTCTGTCTTTAGACCCGATGGCCCCAGAGACCTCTATCTGCAGACCCGTTGCCCCCACATACCTCTGTGTGCAGACACGATGACCCACATATCTCTCTCTGCAGACGCGATGCCCCTTAGACCTCTGTCGGCAAACACTATGCCCCCACAGACAATCTGTCTGCAGACCGGTTGCCCCCAGCGGACCTCTGTCTGCAGACCCGATTCCTCCCCAGACCTCTGTCTGCAGACCCGATGCCCCCAGCGGACCTCCATCTGCAGACCCGATGCTCCCACAGACCTCTGTCTGCAGACCCAATTCCCCCAGAGACCTCTGGCTGGTGACCCGATGCCCCCCGCAGAACTCTTTCTGCAGACCTGATGCCCCCGCAGACCTCTTTCATCAGACCCGGTGCCTCCACAGACCTCTGTCTGCAGACCCGATGCCCACACAGGAATCTGTCTGCAGACCCGATGCCCCGACTGACCTCTGTCTGCAGAACTGATGCCCCCACAGACCTCTGTCTGCAGATCGGATGCCCCCAGCCGACCACTGTCTGCAGACCCGATGCCCCCACGGACCTCTGTCTACAGAACTGATGCCTTCACGGACCTCTGTCTTTAGACGTGTTGCCCCCACAGACCTCTGTCTTTAGACCCGATGGCCCCAGAGACCTCTGTCTGCAGACCCGATGCCACCACAGACCTCTATCTGCAGATCCGTTTCCCCCACAGACCTCTGTGTGCAGACACGATGACGCACATATCTCTCTCTGCAGACGCGATGCCCCTTAGACTTCGATCGGCAGACACTATGCCCCCACAGACAATGTGTCTGCAGACCTGATGCCGCCAGTGGACCTTTCTCTGCAGACCTGAAGCACCCACGGACCTCTGTCTACAGAACTGATGCCTCCATGGACCTCTGTCTTCAGACCAGATGCCCCCAGAGGCCTCTGTCTGCAGACCCGATGCCACCAGAGGACCTCTGTATGCAGAACCGATGCTCCCAATGACCACTGTCTGCACACCCGATGCCCCCATAGACCAATGTCTGCAGAACCGATGGTAACTCAGACGTCTGTCTGCAGAACCGATGCCGCCACAGACCTCTGTGTGCGGACACGATGCCCTCCGCAGACCTCGTTCTGGAGACCCGATGGCCTTGCAGACTCTGTCTGCAGTCCAGATGCACCTGCAGACCTCTGTCTACACACCTGATGCCAAAAGGGGTCGTCTTTCTACAGACTTGATGCCCCACCGACCTATGTCTGCAGACCCGATGCCCCCACAGACCTCTGTCTGCAGAACCGATGCCCTCAGAGATTTCTGAGTGCAGACACCATTCCCGCACAGACCTCTGTCTGCAGACCTGATGCCTTAGGAGACTCTGTCTGCAGACCAGATGACCCAGCAGATCTCTGTTTGCAGACCCGATGACACACAGATCTCTCTCTGCAGACGCGATGCCCCTTAGACCTCTGTCTGTAGACACGATGCCCCCAGAGACCTCTGTCTGCAGACCCGATGCACACACAGACCTCTGTCTGCAAACCCGATGCCCCCACAGACCTCAGTCTGCAGACCCGATGCCCCCACAGACCTCTGTCTGCAGACCCGATGCCCCCACAGACCTCTGTCTGCAGACCCGATGCCCACACAGAACTCTGTCTGCAAAGCCGATGCCCCCACAGACCTCTGACTGCAGACCCGATGCCCCCACAGACCTCTGTCTGCAGATCCTATGCCCCCACAGATCTCTGTCTGCAGACCTGATGCCCCCAGAGTCCTCTGTCTACAGACTCGATGTGCCCACAGACCTCTGTTTGTAGACCCAATGCCCCCAAGACCTCTCTCTGGAGACCCGATGCCCCCCACAGACCTCTGTCTGCAGACCCAAAGCCCCCCAGTGGACCTCTGTCTGCAGAGCCCATGGCCAAATTGGACTTCTGTCTGCACACCCGATGCCCCCAGAGACCTCTGTCTGCAGACCCAATTCACCCACGGACATCTATCTGCAAACCCAATGCCACCACTGACCTCTGTCTACAGACCCGATGCCGCCACTGACCTCTATCTGCAGACCCGATGCCCCCACAGACCTCTGTCTGCAGACCGGTAGCCCCCAGCGGACCTCTGTCTGCAGACCCGATGCCCCCACAGACCTCTGTCTACAGAACTGATGCCTTCACGGACCTCTGTCTTTAGACCCGATGCCCCCACAGACCTCTGTCTTTAGACCCGATGGCCCCAGAGACCTCTATCTGCAGACCCGTTGCCCCCACATACCTCTGTGTGCAGACACGATGACCCACATATCTCTCTCTCTGCAGACGCGATGCCCCTTAGACCTCTGTCGGCAAACACTATGCCCCCACAGACAATCTGTCTGCAGACCGGTTGCCCCCAGCGGACCTCTGTCTGCAGACCCGATTCCTCCCCAGACCTCTGTCTGCAGACCCGATGCCCCCAGCGGACCTCCATCTGCAGACCCGATGCTCCCACAGACCTCTGTCTGCAGACCCAATTCCCCCAGAGACCTCTGGCTGGTGACCCGATGCCCCCGCAGAACTCTTTCTGCAGACCTGATGCCCCCGCAGACCTCTTTCATCAGACCCGGTGCCTCCACAGACCTCTGTCTGCAGACCCGATGCCCACACAGGAATCTGTCTGCAGACCCGATGCCCCGACTGACCTCTGTCTGCAGAACTGATGCCCCCACAGACCTCTGTCTGCAGATCGGATGCCCCCAGCCGACCACTGTCTGCAGACCCGATGCCCCCACGGACCTCTGTCTACAGAACTGATGCCTTCACGGACCTCTGTCTTTAGACGTGTTGCCCCCACAGACCTCTGTCTTTAGACCCGATGGCCCCAGAGACCTCTGTCTGCAGACCCGATGCCACCACAGACCTCTATCTGCAGATCCGTTTCCCCCACAGACCTCTGTGTGCAGACCCGATGACGCACATATCTCTGCAGACGCGATGCCCCTTAGACATCTATCGGCAGACACGATGCCCCAACAGACAATTTGTCTGCAGACCGCATGCCCCCAGTGGACCTTTGTCTGCAGACCTGAAGCCCCCACGGACCTCTGTCTACAGAACTGATGCCTGCATCGACCTCTGTCTTCAGACCTGATGCCCCCAGAGGCCTCTGTCTGCAGACCCGATGCCACCAGAGGACCTCTGTATGCAGACCCGATGCACCCAGCAGACCTCCTTCTGCAGAGCCGATGCCCCAACAGGCCCTCTGTCTGCATACCCGATGCACCCACAGACCTCTGTCTGCAGAACGGATGCCCCAACAGACCTCTTTCTGCAGAAACGATGCCCTACAGACCCTCTGTCTGCGGAACCGATGTCCCCAGCGGACCTCTGTCTGCAGACGTGATGCCAAGAGCGGTCGTCTGTCTGCAGACCCGATGCCCCCACAGACCTCTGTCTGCAGACCTGATGCCAACAGCGGTCCTCTGTCTGCAGACCTAATGCCCCCACAGACCTCTGTCTGCAGACCCGATGCCCCCACTGGACCTCTGTCTGCAGACCCGATGCCCCCCACAGACTTCTGTCTGCAGACCCGATGCCGCCCAAACCACTGTCTGCAGACCCGATGCCCCTACAGACCTCTTTCTGCAGACGCGATGCCCCCCGAAGACTCTGTCTGCAGACCATGCCCCCACAGACCTCTGTCTCCATACCCAATGCCCCCACAGACCTCAGTCTGCAGACCTGATGCCCCCCACATACCTCTGTTTGCAGATTCGATGCCCCCACCGACCTCTGTCTGCAGACCTCATGCCCTCAGCGGACATCTCTTCTGCAGACCCGAAGCCCCCAGCTTACCTCTGTCTGCAGACCGGATGCCCCCACAGACCTCTGCCAGCAGAACCGATGGCCGCACCGGACATCTGTCTACAGAACCGATGACCCCAGAGGACCTCTGTCTGCAGACCCGATGCCCCCAGCTAACCTCTGTCTGCAGACCAGATGCCCCCACTGACCACTGTATGCAGACCTGATGCCCCCGCAGACTCTGTCTGTTGACCAGATGTCCCCGCAGACCTCTGTCTCCAAACCTGATGCACCCATAGACCTCTGTCTGCAGACCCGATGCCAACAGTGGTCGTCTGTCTGCAGACCAGATGCCCCCGCAGACCTCTGCCAGCAGAACCGATGGCCCCACCGGACATCTGTCTACAGACCCGATGCCCCCAGCGGACCTCTGTCCTCCGATCCGATGCCCCAGCTGACCTATGTCTGCAGACCCGATGCCATTTCAGACCTCTCTCTGCAGACTGGATGCCCCCACAGACCTCTGTATGCAGACTCGATGCCACCACAGACCTCTGTCTGCAGACCGGATGCCCGCAGAGTCCACTGTCTTGAGACCCGATGCTCCGGGAAACCTCTATCTTGAGACCCGATATTCCCAGAGAACTGTGTCTGCAGAACCGATGCCCCTACAGACCTCTGTCTGCAGACCCGATGCCTCCGCAGACTCTGTCTGCAGACCATGCCCCCGCAGACCTTTGTCTCCATAACCAATGCCCCCAGAGACCTCCGTCTGCAGATCTGATGACCACACATACCTCTGTCTGCAGTGTCGATGTCCCCACAGACCTCTGTCTGCAGAACCGATGCCCCCAGCGTACCTCTCTCTGCAGACCGGATGCCCCCACAGACCTCTGTCTGCAGACCTGATGCCCATACAGACCTCTGTCTGCAGACCAGATGCCCCCAGAACACCACTATTTGCAGACAAGATGCCCCCACAGACCCTTGTCTGCAAACCCGATACCCCCAGGACACAACTATCTGCATACCCGATGCCACCACAGACCTTTTTCTGCAGACCCGATACCCCCAGCTAACCTCTGTCTGCAAATGCGATGCCCTCACATTCCCCTGTATGCAGACCTGATGCCCCCACTGACCGTTGTATGCAGACCTGATGCCCCCGCAGACTCTGTCTGTTGACCAGATGTCCCCGCAGACCTCTGTCTCCAAACCTGATGCACCCATAGACCTCTGTCTGCAGACCCGATGCCAACAGTGGTCATCTGTCTGCAGACTGGATGCCCGCAGAATCTGTCTGTAGACCATACCCCCGCAATCCTCTGTCTCCATACTCAATGTCCCCACAGACCTCAGTCTGCAGACGCGATGACCCCAGTGGACCTCCGTCTGCAGACCCGATGCCCCCGCAGACCTCTGTCTACAGACCGGATGCCCCCCACAGACCTCTGTATACAGACTCGATGCCCCAGAGACCTCTGTTCTGAGACTAGATGCCCCTAGAGACCTCTATCTTGAAACTCGATACCCCCAGATACCTCTGTCTGCAGAACCGATGACTCTACAGACCTCTGTCTGCAGACCCGATGAACCCAGAGACCTCTGTCTGCAGACACGATGCCCCCACAGACCTCTGTCTGCAGACCTGATGCCCCCAATGACCGCTGTATGCAGACCCAATGCCCCCGCAGACTCTGTCTCTCGACCAGATGTCCCCGCAGACCTATGTCTCCAAACCTAATGCACCCATAGACCTCTGTCTGCAGACCCGGTGTCCCCACAGAGCTCTTTCTGCAGTACCGATGCCCACAAAGACCTCTGTCTGCAGACCCGATGCCCCCACAGACCTCAGTCTGCGGACCCGATGTCCCCACAGAGCTCTGTCTGCAGTACCGATGCACACAAAGACCTCTGTCTGCAGACCCGATGCCCCCACAGACCTTTGTTTGCAGACCCAATGCAGCCCAGACCTCTGTCTGCAGACCCGATGCCCCCACATACCTCTGTCTGCAGACCTGAGGCCCAAACAAACGTCTTTCTGCAGACTCGAAGCCACCACAGACCACTGTCTGCAGAATCCATGCCCCTACAGACCTCTGTCTTAAGACCGGATGCCCCCAGCGGACCTCTGTCTGCAGACCCGATGCGCCCACGGACCTCTGTCTACAGAACTGATGCCTCCATAGACCTCTGTCTTCAGACACGATGCACCCACAGACCTCTGTCTGTAGACCCGATGGCCCTAGAGACCTCTGTCTGCAGACCCGATGCGGCCACAGACCTCCGTCTGTAGACCCAATGCCCCCACAGACATCTGTCTGCAGACCCGATGCCACCACAGACCTCTGTCTACAGACCCGAGCCCCCACAGACCTCTCTCTTCAGAACCGATGCCCCGAGAGGCCTCTATCTGCAGACCCGATGCCCCTAGAGGACCTATGTCTGCAGAACCATGCCCACACAGACCACTGTCTGCACACCCGATGCTCACATAGACCTCTGTCTGCAGAACCGATGGTCCCCCAGACCTCTGTCTGTAGACCCGATGCTGCCACAGACCTCTGTCTGTGGACAGGATGCCACCGGCATCCCTCGTTCTGGAGACCCGATGCCCTCGCAGACACTGTCTGCAGGCTAGATGCCCCTGCAGAACTCTGTCTAAAGACCCGATGCACCCATAGACCTATGTCTGCAGACCTGATGCCAAAAGCGGACGGCTCTTTGCAGACTTGATGCCCCCACCGACCTATATCAGCAGAATCAATGCCCCCACAGACCTCTGCTGCACACCCAATGTCCCCAGCGGAACTCTGTCCGCATACCCGATGCCCCCCCGCAGACCTCTGTCTGCAGACCCGATGCCCCCAGAGACCTCTGTCTGCAGACCTCATTCCCGCACAGACATTTGTCTGCAGACCCGATGTCCCCAGCATACCTATGTCTGCATACCCAATGCCGCCCCCGCAGACCTCTGTCTGCAGACAAGATGCCCTCACAGACTCTGTCTGAAGATTAGATGTCCCCGCAGACCTCTGTCTGCAGACACAATGTCCTCGAAGACTCTGTCTGCAGAACCAATGCCACGACAAACGTCAGTCTGCAGACCCAATGACCCCAGAGACCTCTGTCTGCACACCCGATGCCCACATAGACCTCTGTCTGCAGAACCGATGCCCCCAGCGGACCTCTGTCTGCAGACCCGATGCCCCCAGCGGACCTCTGTCTGCAGACCCGATGCCCCCAGCAGACCTCCATCTGCAGAGCCGATGCCCCAACAGGCCCTCTGTCTGCATACCCGATGCACCCACAGACCTCGGTCTGCAGACCCGATGCCCCCACAGACCTCTGTCTGCAGATCCTATGCCCCCACAGATCTCTGTCTGCAGACCTGATGCCCCCAGAGTCCTCTGTCTACAGACTCGATGTGCCCACAGACCTCTGTTTGTAGACCCAATGCCCCCAAGACCTCTCTCTGGAGACCCGATGCCCCCACAGACCTCTGTCTGCAGACCCAAAGCCCCCAGTGGACCTCTGTCTGCAGAGCCCATGGCCAAATTGGACATCTGTCTGCACACCTGATGCCCCCAGAGACCTCTGTCTGCAGACCCAATTCACCCACGGACATCTATCTGCAAACCCAATGCCACCACTGACCTCTGTCTACAGACCCGATGCCGCCACTGACCTCTATCTGCAGACCCGATGCCCCCACAGACCTCTGTCTGCAGACCGGTAGCCCCCAGCGGACCTCTGTCTGCAGACCCGATGCCCCCACAGACCTCTGTCTACAGAACTGATGCCTTCACGGACCTCTGTCTTTAGACCCGATGCCCCCACAGACCTCTGTCTTTAGACCCGATGGCCCCAGAGACCTCTATCTGCAGACCCGTTGCCCCCACATACCTCTGTGTGCAGACACGATGACCCACATATCTCTCTCTGCAGACGCGATGCCCCTTAGACCTCTGTCGGCAAACACTATGCCCCCACAGACAATCTGTCTGCAGACCGGTTGCCCCCAGCGGACCTCTGTCTGCAGACCCGATTCCTCCCCAGACCTCTGTCTGCAGACCCGATGCCCCCAGCGGACCTCCATCTGCAGACCCGATGCTCCCACAGACCTCTGTCTGCAGACCCAATTCCCCCAGAGACCTCTGGCTGGTGACCCGATGCCCCCGCAGAACTCTTTCTGCAGACCTGATGCCCCCGCAGACCTCTTTCATCAGACCCGGTGCCTCCACAGACCTCTGTCTGCAGACCCAATGCCCACACAGGAATCTGTCTGCAGACCCGATGCCCCGACTGACCTCTGTCTGCAGAACTGATGCCCCCACAGACCTCTGTCTGCAGATCGGATGCCCCCAGCCGACCACTGTCTGTAGACCCGATGCCCCCACGGACCTCTGTCTACAGAACTGATGCCTTCACGGACCTCTGTCTTTAGACGTGTTGCCCCCACAGACCTCTGTCTTTAGACCCGATGGCCCCAGAGACCTCTGTCTGCAGACCCGATGCCACCACAGACCTCTATCTGCAGATCCGTTTCCCCCCCACAGACCTCTGTGTGCAGACCCGATGACGCACATATCTCTGCAGACGCGATGCCCCTTAGACATCTATCGGCAGACACGATGCCCCAACAGACAATTTGTCTGCAGACCGCATGCCCCCAGTGGACCTTTGTCTGCAGACCTGAAGCCCCCACGGACCTCTGTCTACAGAACTGATGCCTGCATCGACCTCTGTCTTCAGACCTGATGCCCCCAGAGGCCTCTGTCTGCAGACCCGATGCCACCAGAGGACCTCTGTATGCAGACCCGATGCACCCAGCAGACCTCCTTCTGCAGAGCCGATGCCCCAACAGGCCCTCTGTCTGCATACCCGATGCACCCACAGACCTCTGTCTGCAGAACGGATGCCCCAACAGACCTCTTTCTGCAGAAACGATGCCCTACAGACCCTCTGTCTGCGGAACCGATGTCCCCAGCAGACCTCTGTCTGCAGACGTGATGCCAAGAGCGGTCGTCTGTCTGCAGACCCGATGCCCCCACAGACCTCTGTCTGCAGACCTGATGCCAACAGCGGTCCTCTGTCTGCAGACCCTAATGCCCCCACAGACCTCTGTCTGCAGACCCGATGCCCCCACTGGACCTCTGTCTGCAGACCCGATGCCCCCCACAGACTTCTGTCTGCAGACCCGATGCCGCCCAAACCACTGTCTGCAGACCCGATGCCCCTACAGACCTCTTTCTGCAGACGCGATGCCCCCGAAGACTCTGTCTGCAGACCATGCCCCCACAGACCTCTGTCTCCATACCCAATGCCCCCACAGACCTCAGTCTGCAGACCTGATGGCCCCACATACCTCTGTTTGCAGATTCGATGCCCCCACCGACCTCTGTCTGCAGACCTCATGCCCTCAGCGGACATCTCTTCTGCAGACCCGAAGCCCCCAGCTTACCTCTGTCTGCAGACCGGATGCCCCCACAGACCTCTGCCAGCAGAACCGATGGCCGCACCGGACATCTGTCTACAGAACCGATGACCCCAGAGGACCTCTGTCTGCAGACCCGATGCCCCCAGCTAACCTCTGTCTGCAGACCAGATGCCCCCACTGACCACTGTATGCAGACCTGATGCCCCCGCAGACTCTGTCTGTTGACCAGATGTCCCCGCAGACCTCTGTCTCCAAACCTGATGCACCCATAGACCTCTGTCTGCAGACCCGATGCCAACAGTGGTCGTCTGTCTGCAGACCAGATGCCCCCGCAGACCTCTGCCAGCAGAACCGATGGCCCCACCGGACATCTGTCTACAGACCCGATGCCCCCAGCGGACCTCTGTCCTCCGACCCGATGCCCCAGCTGACCTATGTCTGCAGACCCGATGCCATTTCAGACCTCTCTCTGCAGACTGGATGCCCCCACAGACCTCTGTATGCAGACTCGATGCCACCACAGACCTCTGTCTGCAGACCGGATGCCCGCAGAGTCCTCTGTCTTGAGACCCGATGCTCCGGGAAACCTCTATCTTGAGACCCGATATTCCCAGAGAACTGTGTCTGCAGAACCGATGCCCCTACAGACCTCTGTCTGCAGACCCGATGACTCCGCAGACTCTGTCTGCAGACCATGCCCCCGCAGACCTTTGTCTCCATAACCAATGCCCCCAGAGACCTCCGTCTGCAGATCTGATGACCACACATACCTCTGTCTGCAGTGTCGATGTCCCCACAGACCTCTGTCTGCAGAACCGATGCCCCCCAGCGTACCTCTCTCTGCAGACCGGATGCCCCCACAGACCTCTGTCTGCAGACCTGATGCCCATACAGACCTCTGTCTGCAGACCAGATGCCCCCAGAACACCACTATTTGCAGACAAGATGCCCCCACAGACCCTTGTCTGCAAACCCGATACCCCCAGGACACAACTATCTGCATACCCGATGCCACCACAGACCTTTTTCTGCAGACCCGATACCCCCAGCTAACCTCTGTCTGCAAATGCGATGCCCTCACATTCCCCTGTATGCAGACCTGATGCCCCCACTGACCGTTGTATGCAGACCTGATGCCCCCGCAGACTCTGTCTGTTGACCAGATGTCCCCGCAGACCTCTGTCTCCAAACCTGATGCACCCATAGACCTCTGTCTGCAGACCCGATGCCAACAGTGGTCATCTGTCTGCAGACTGGATGCCCCCGCAGAATCTGTCTGTAGACCATACCCCCGCAATCCTCTGTCTCCATACTCAATGTCCCCACAGACCTCAGTCTGCAGACGCGATGACCCCAGTGGACCTCCGTCTGCAGACCCGATGCCCCCGCAGACCTCTGTCTACAGACCGGATGCCCCCACAGACCTCTGTATACAGACTCGATGCCCCAGAGACCTCTGTTCTGAGACTAGATGCCCCTAGAGACCTCTATCTTGAAACTCGATACCCCCAGATACCTCTGTCTGCAGAACCGATGACTCTACAGACCTCTGTCTGCAGACCCGATGAACCCAGAGACCTCTGTCTGCAGACACGATGCCCCCACAGACCTCTGTCTGCAGACCTGATGCCCCCAATGACCGCTGTATGCAGACCCAATGCCCCCGCAGACTCTGTCTCTCGACCAGATGTCCCCGCAGACCTATGTCTCCAAACCTAATGCACCCATAGACCTCTGTCTGCAGACCCGGTGTCCCCACAGAGCTCTTTCTGCAGTACCGATGCCCACAAAGACCTCTGTCTGCAGACCCGATGCCCCCACAGACCTCAGTCTGCGGACCCGATGTCCCCACAGAGCTCTGTCTGCAGTACCGATGCACACAAAGACCTCTGTCTGCAGACCCGATGCCCCCACAGACCTTTGTTTGCAGACCCAATGCAGCCCAGACCTCTGTCTGCAGACCCGATGCCCCCACATACCTCTGTCTGCAGACCTGAGGCCCAAACAAACGTCTTTCTGCAGACCCGAAGCCACCACAGACCACTGTCTGCAGAATCCATGCCCCTACAGACCTCTGTCTTAAGACCGGATGCCCCCAGCGGACCTCTGTCTGCAGACCCGATGCGCCCACGGACCTCTGTCTACAGAACTGATGCCTCCATAGACCTCTGTCTTCAGACACGATGCACCCACAGACCTCTGTCTGTAGACCCGATGGCCCTAGAGACCTCTGTCTGCAGACCCGATGCGGCCACAGACCTCCGTCTGTAGACCCAATGCCCCCACAGACATCTGTCTGCAGACCCGATGCCACCACAGACCTCTGTCTACAGACCCGAGCCCCCACAGACCTCTCTCTTCAGAACCGATGCCCCGAGAGGCCTCTATCTGCAGACCCGATGCCCCTAGAGGACCTATGTCTGCAGAACCATGCCCACACAGACCACTGTCTGCACACCCGATGCTCACATAGACCTCTGTCTGCAGAACCGATGGTCCCCCAGACCTCTGTCTGTAGACCCGATGCTGCCACAGACCTCTGTCTGTGGACAGGATGCCACCGGCATCCCTCGTTCTGGAGACCCGATGCCCTCGCAGACACTGTCTGCAGGCTAGATGCCCCTGCAGAACTCTGTCTAAAGACCCGATGCACCCATAGACCTATGTCTGCAGACCTGATGCCAAAAGCGGACGGCTCTTTGCAGACTTGATGTCCCCACCGACCTATATCAGCAGAATCAATGCCCCCACAGACCTCTGCTGCACACCCAATGTCCCCAGCGGAACTCTGTCCGCATACCCGATGCCCCCCCGCAGACCTCTGTCTGCAGACCCGATGCCCCCAGAGACCTCTGTCTGCAGACCTCATTCCCGCACAGACATTTGTCTGCAGACCCGATGTCCCCAGCATACCTATGTCTGCATACCCAATGCCGCCCCCGCAGACCTCTGTCTGCAGACAAGATGCCCTCACAGACTCTGTCTGAAGATTAGATGTCCCCGCAGACCTCTGTCTGCAGACACAATGTCCTCGAAGACTCTGTCTGCAGAACCAATGCCACGACAAACGTCAGTCTGCAGACCCAATGACCCCAGAGACCTCTGTCTGCACACCCGATGCCCACATAGACCTCTGTCTGCAGAACCGATGCCCCCAGCGGACCTCTGTCTGCAGACCCGATGCCCCCAGCGGACCTCTGTCTGCAGACCCGATGCCCCCAGCAGACCTCCATCTGCAGAGCCGATGCCCCAACAGGCCCTCTGTCTGCATACCCGATGCACCCACAGACCTCTGTCTGCAGTACGGATGCCCCAAAAGACTTCTTTCTGCAGAAACGATGCCCCACATACCCTCTGTCTGCGGAACCGATGTCCCCAGCGGATGTCTGTCTGCAGACTTGATGCCAAGAGCGGTCGTCTGTCTGCAGACCCGATGCCCCCACAGACCTCTGTCTGCTGAACTGATGCCAACAGTGGTCGTCTGTCTGCAGACCCAATGCCCCCCACAGACTTTTGTCTGCAGACCAGATGCCGCCCAAACCACTGTCTGCAGACCCGAAGCCCACAGCGGACCTCTGTCTGCAGACCCGATGCC